>JBBMJY010000009.1:3506997-3581828 GCA_037833715.1 Toxotes lorentzi
TTTTTTGACTGATTTCCTTCTAGGCAGCCACAGGTTTTTTTTCGTTTTCGGCCCACTAGAAAAATTAACTCACAAAGACTTGGAAATCCTTGAGAACCAAAAAAAAAAAAAAAAAAAAAAAAAAAAATGTTACAGTAAATGATTGGCTTCCTTGTTTTCACCTGGTGATGCTGCTGCCAACACACTGTTTTAAGACCCTATACTGAAGAACAATGACACCTGAGGGTTCACAGTCTGCTCCAAAACAGCAGCCTATTCATACAAGACACCCAGCTCACATTATCCTCACTGTCTGTCTGCAAGGCTACAGTTTCAGACATCACAGCTCACGAATGCAGTTCTCATTGTTGGCGTGTCCTCGAATGCACCACCAAGACCATTTTTCACAACGGTCTCTGCTGACAACTACTTCACCATGTAACAATAACAACTGGGAAATGTAAAGGCAGCCCACTATTAACTGTGATGATCTTGAGCAAATCTCAGGTCCCTGCATGCTTTCCAATCATATGTATTCTTTTAAACTTGTGGTATACAAATGAAAATGGTCAGCAGTAATGTTAACTGTAAGATGTGGTCTCAAGTCTTCCGTCTTCCAAAGTTACTACTTAAATTGGTACGTATAATGTTTAAGTATATTTCTTTTCTATGCTACATTTTGTTCACAGTAGATATAATGTAAATGTAAAGTTAATTATAAATACATCTGCTCTTTTACTTTGCTGTGGTAACTCTGGTAGTTTTATCTGTGATTTGGCAGAAATACCATGTTAACCTGTTTGATTGCAGCAGCCAACCAGAGATTAGTATAATCACAGTCAAATTCCACACTCCAGCCGTATACTTCATGACAGAGATCCAAGCCTCCGGTTATGCCAGTGACCCCAGAGCCATCACAACACAACTAACCAGTCCCATTTCACTAGCCAAGATGCAGCACGGCCTCTTGGCCTTACCCTAAAGCATGGCATACTTCGTTGTCCACTCCTGAGCTAGTTTATTGTACCTGACAGAGTGAAACTAGGTTACATACCAGAATCATGACTCTTGAACAAATGAATCAATTATATGTCTATGAAAGTTGTATTTATTGTGGATAATGCTGCATAAAATAAGTACGACATGGCTGCTCTTTCTTTTCAGGAGACAGAACTGGTTATTTCACATGTTTAGAGAGTTGCTTATCATACATACAGAAATATAAACTTACTTCTGACTATCTGTTTTGTAGATTCGTGCAATCTCTGGCACTAGTGGGTCATCGGGGTTTGGGTCACATAGGAGTGAGCAAATGGAGAGAAGAACTACAAGAAACAGAATACAGACAAACCATTTTCTTCTTTACATCTTATAAGTTGGCAAGTACAAGCAGTTTTGTCGTTACTGTTTTCCACATTTTCACACTGCACAAGTTAAATGAACCTTATTCTGGGTTAGGGTTAATGCTTAAACCAAAAAAAAAAAAAAGTGTGCATACTGTTAAATCTAACCAAAAGACTTGAAAAGAGGCTACTTCTACAAAATTGGTGTTAAGTTAAATTATTTGCAGTAGTATATAACTAAATATTAGAACACATACAATACTAAGAAAATAAAATACTCCATCTGATTATTGACAAGGTTGTTGAGCTCATGGTGTCCTGTCATGATTATCCATACCTTTAGAAATAGTAAGTGCAGGAGACCACTGTGATCTGAGAATATCCAGACAGATACTGCCGTTACTGTTAATATTTGGGTGGTAAATTCTTGTTGTAAATGCAACCTGAAAAGGAAAAAAACAAAACACAAGTGGGGACAAGTAAGATATGGCTGAGTTATACAGCAGGTGTTATGTAATTTAAATTCCTTGACATGAGGCAGTGACGTTTGACGCACATGACTATCATAGTGCAGAATGACATGTACTGCTTCATGAGGATTGACAAGCTAACAAAATGTATTCATTGTGCCAAAGTTCTGGACTCAAGTTAATTTGCTAGACAAATTTGTCGTTTACAAAAACACTGTCACCTTCAGTCACTGCATATATTGGCTTTTAAATCAGTTTCGCAAACAAGAAGTTTGCGAAGTTTTGCCTGCTTTGTGGCAGATACTGAAGGAAGCTAGCTTGATAGATAAATTACAATTTATCTTAAATTACTAAAATGTATCAAGAAAAAAGAAAAACTCTGTTTCAGGTGTGATCAACCACATTTTCTTACCTTGGGTGGTTTGAAGGGGTAGTCTGTTGGAAAATGAATTGTCAAGAAGAAAACACCTCCTTGATATGGACTGTCACTCTGCAGAAACAGAAAAAGAATGTTATTTACATATTTCAGAAAGACTGATCTAAGCCTATCGTCCACTGCTTCAAGTGAAAGTTGAACCTTTATCTCATGAATACATTTAAAGCAGCCAGGAGCACAACCTGGCTGCTTAGTGACAAATTTCAACATTTTGTTGCTATAAATTAGAAAGACAGCAACAGTTATGTGTATGTACTTACAGGTCCCATGATTGTGGCTTGCCAGTGAAACACTGCAGAGAACAGAAAGTGAAAGAAAGATATGAATTATACTAAAAGGTCTCAGGTATGTGATACAGGTATGTGAACAGGAACAAGATTTCTAAGCTTTCCTCTCAGTTTCCCAGCAACACATTTTCTTCCTTCCTTTTTAAAAAAAAAATATTGTTTTAAAACAATGACGCCTGTGAATTAGTTTTACTCTACTATTCATCACCAGTTCTCAGCAGTAGATCTATAACCATCTGTGCTTTTAGAGTTTATTTAAACACAGAATTCAATTTCTTTGAAATTCAAATTGACAAATAGTAATGTAATGATAGTAAACTGAATATCTCTGGGTTTAGACTTTTGGTCAGACAAGGAGACAAGCAACTTTTCACCACTCATCGCATTTTATAGACAAAACTATTAAAAATAAATCAGCACATTAACTGGTGATGGAACTAAGTGTTAGCTATAGCCCTAAAAACAACTGACCAGCTCTGGGACACTTACTGTCATCACCCACTGGGCCGGCTGAGCACTGTGCTGGAGGGTCACGGGCCAGATCGTTAAGCTCCTGTAATGAAAAGAGGTTTAGAACAATAACCTATTAGACCAGATACAAAACAATGAGGAGACATGATCTGAAATCGATGAGCGGGGATGAGTAGCACTTAACATCTTGGGTATAAATGTCAACGTGGATGAAAGTAGGGAAAGGAGATATAACACGACAGGTTGTGTGCTTCACTTATTTCGCAACACCCTCCCCTGCCGTTATCTCCTGCCACTTTCCTCCAAGTTCAACTCTGCACCAGCTCAGGGGCAAGAGGAGGGGTGGGGGGGGGGCGCCTTGTTATCGTCTCCACAGTTAACAGCAAGACGAGACCTAAGCACATATACACACACCACAGCCCCTACAGTTATTTATAGGTCTACAGCTATTTTAGATTGTGAGGTGGAGGCCACTGCCCCACCCTGGCCTTCTAACATACACCATTTCCCAAGTTAGTTTATGGATTTTCTTGGAAGAATATTCTAGTCAGCAGCAGAGTGAAGAAATACAGCCACGGTGTGAACAGTTGCGGTGCTGCTCTGCTCTGCTCTACTTCTGCCAGTTTCCTCCATGTAACTGTCACAACACACACCCTGTGATGTGCACAGGCTTGGAGCAAATACGACCACATACCAAGGAAATGTATCATGAACACAGCTCAGACTGCTAACACAGATTCAGCGAACGATATGAGTCATGGGTTCTGGTAACGCCGAGCATCGCCGCTTTCCTAAAAATGTTCAGACGGCTGGCGAAGACACGGGACATAGCTGAGAGGCTCCGGCAAAGATTCAGCGCGATAGCAAGACCGCATTCAAACATACGCGTGTTTATGTAAAAGACAAAGTGTTGGGCAATTCGTGCGGCCTCGTTCTGTCGTCAATCCACATCGACGAACACACCGAACCTGTAAATGAAACTGTTAATGTTAGCTAGGCTGACTGAACGGTGCCGGAGCCGGTGCCAGCAGTAAAAATAAATAAATATTAAAAAAAAAAACAATTCTCTTGACTCGCAGTCACACAGAATAACCACACAGCGTCAGAAGCACAAACTTAAACACTTCCCCGCACAGGTTTCACCGCCATGTTTCACAGGATACAGCATCAAGAACAGCGATAGCTACATTGTGGGAGGCTAGCGCGGCGAGCTAACATCAACGACGTTATCTTACCTTGTGGATCCTTTTCAAAGCCATCCTCTCTCGGTATTCTGTTCTTTAATTTGACGGTTTTCCGATCCAAGCAGTGAAGGGCAACCCTGATGTGCCAGGATGATCCGCTACCTGTTAAATAACTGACGCTAGGTCAACTCGACGGCCTTTCTTCTCGAGTTAGCGTAGTTAGCTGGCTGGCGAGCTAAAACTACGTATGCGCGGAATTGGAACAAAGCTAGCTGGCGGTCTGATCCACCGAGCGTCAACGTTACACCGTCCGTCGATAAAGTCCGGCTCTCCCGTAGTCTGAACGTCTTAATTTATGGATTATCTGTACCCCCGGCTTGAGACTGAGCAAGTGCGTGTGCCAGGCGAAGTAACCCGGGCGACAAAAAAAAAAAAGCTCCCGTTCCGTAGGTTTCGGTCGATGTCGTTAGCCAACTAGCGGCTGTCTACATATATGTGAGGCTTTATGGTGAAGGCGGCGCAGTGACGGGGCGGATGTGATGGCAGATTGGTTACAAGCCTGTTAAAAAAAAAAAAAAAACATGCGTGACTGACCAGCCAGGACATGTCAGTCTTTAGTTGTTGACGGCATTAAATTAGGCCGAGAGGCATTTTTAAATTTTTTATCAGTTTGCACATCAAGTATTTTTTTTTCTCTTTCCATTTTGTCATATTGCAGAGACTTAATATTTGCCTGACAAAATATTTCTCTGTTTGAACACATTTACATCGGATAACATCTATCCTCTATTTTATCATTTATTTTCAACTTCTTATTTTAGTTAGATACAATAGCATATGGCACCAAATTACAGAGACAACAAACTAAGAATTTCATTGCTTTGATAACGTGTTTATTTCTGCATTGAATTTGAATGTTGTACCTTGTTTTGTTTGTCAAATTGTGTTCCTATTAAAAGCATTTTTACTACATGACAAGGCTGGATTACCAACTGGTACAGGCACCATGGCACCAGACTCCCAGGTCCCACAAAAGGCTGTTGTCCATTAAACATTTAAGTCTTATAAACATTAATGGTTCTTAATCATTAAACAGCATGTTATAATTTAAAGGATAAGGTTGGCAAAACTCGTAATTTTCATTGTCTACAAATCCAATAAAAAGACCAAAACAAACACTGCACTAATCCATCTCTAAAGACTTTTCAAGTTCCCTTCTGTGTCTGATGCACTCAGAACCCAGAGCCCTTCCATTTCCACTGAAGACCAGTAAAAATGGGCCATATGTAGAGAGTAATTTCTTCAAAAAACTGGGCACTG
Source organism: Toxotes lorentzi (assembly GCA_037833715.1). NCBI lineage: Eukaryota > Metazoa > Chordata > Actinopteri > Toxotidae > Toxotes > Toxotes lorentzi. Next base: position 3,512,488 of record JBBMJY010000009.1, read on the forward strand.
TGGTTTTATTAAAGAGAACTCGAACAGAAGCATAATCATTTGCTGGGTAGAATGAGTATGATATAAAATTGAGTCAAAACAAAATACAATGGCCACATTCATCGTGATGAAGGAGCATGACGCCCGTGGCTCACTGATGTGTTTTTAATAGGTTGTGAACCTCGACTGAACTCTATGGCACAGAACAATAAGATATATCACACTTTGTACGTTCTGTTCATGGGTGGTTTTGATCTTTCCATTGGATTTACTCACAAAAATGATCTGAATTATCCTTTAAACTCAAATTTAAACAGCCCTTATAGAGGAATCAGCCATCTAGTCATGAAATATCTGGTGCTTGTGGGTTTAAGATGCATCCTATTGTGTGCCAGCCACATCAGCTTTTTTCAACTGACACTTTAAGTTGAAGGACTGAAAGGGATTAAACTCTTTTGAAATATTACACATGCAACAAAATCACAAAAAAGTTTAATCAGGACCGTCCCAGCTGCACCCTACATTTGTGATTTACTGTTTAGACTTCACATTTCTGACACACAATATCAGCCTCAGTGTCCACCAGTCATGATTTTATTAATATGGAGACTCCAGTTAAAAAAAAAAAAGTACACGTTCACAGCTGTAATTTAATACTGGGAGACAGATAACCATTGCAGTACAAAAGGTAGATTCTGCTGTTGAACAGCTGAAGTTTTTTCTGCACAGAAATGCTGTATATAAGGACTACCAGGATACCGGAAAAAAATGAAATGATAATAAATTAAATAGCATTCAGTTTCTCTAAGTAAACATTTTCACTTGTAACCTGCTAGAATTTGGTAAATATTGATGCAAAATAATTGCTTTATAGTTACACATGATTTCTTTTAATTGTAACTTTTTCTTTTTTTTTTTACAATTTCTTTACAGTTGTACAATAAAGGGAATCCTTTTAACCCAAGACATTTTAGTCTCTCTTCTCAATCCAGATGCATGTTACTGGCTAAACTGAAGCACATTCATTACACTATCTGGTCAAAGATTCAGAAAGAGAAGGCAAATGTGTTTAGTTCCCCACTATGGAGGGTCACCCTTTTTCACCCTTCAAGGCACTGATGCAGGGCAGTCAGTCACTGTTGTCTGTGCTTGTGCAAGAGAAGGTGGCGTCCGGAGAGGACAGCCGGGGGATCTGTGGGACAGGTTCAGCCTCTCTGAACCTGCCCAGGTCCAAGTCTGAATATGTACCATTACCTTCATGACTTTGACAATCATCAAGGCCATCTACGACGTCTGAGTTTTCATTACATGATCTGACTAATGTTTGGTTATCAACAAAGCTTGTGCCATGTGAGACAGCTTCTCGACTTTCATCCGCATTGTTTGATTGTGGTGAATCAAGGCTGTTCCATGATTTAAGGATCCCATCACAGCTGTCATGGGTACCATTGCTGTTTTGTGGCACTCTAAGACAGAATGGAGCACTGTCTTCAGATCCTGCTCCTTTAGAGTCACACTGGCCCTCTGTTGGATTCTCATTCACATCATTGAGAGTCGATGGCAGTGGTGAATCCTCACCATTCTCCTCACCTGGTTTGTGCATGTTAAGAGGAGAAGTTTTACCCAGCAGCACATTGGAACTAGAAAAGCCCCCTGAAGAGCAGCTTGACACTGGGTTAACAAATCCAACAAAGTCTCCACTGGAGCTGAAACGAAGACCTTGAGCAGCCTTTCTATGAGGTTCAGCTGGTTGGTCTTTATCTCCTGTTCCACAAGCTCCATCCCCAGAGCTTTCCCTCTCCTCCTGCGGCTTAGTGGGATCAGGAGTTACATCCTCACTCTGCATCTCTTGTGGCACGTTGTTGTCTGGGTTTTGATTTCCCTCTTCTGCAGTAGGATCTGGTCCAGTCTCTCTCTCTGCTGGAGCGTCACCTGAAGCCTCACTCTGACCTGCTGGGGTGGGTCTGACCGTTTGGTGGCACATGGGGCAGGTGTCTTGCACATACAGCCACTTGCGGAGGCAGTTGCCATGGAAGAAATGTCTACAGTATGTGATCACAGCGGAGCTCATTTCCTGTTACAAGAGACATATTTTACTTGACAACAATACCTGCAGACTAGTATTTGGCTTAATGCTGCACACAGTAATACACACTTTACAACAGTACATCTACCCCTTGTCCCCATTATATATTAATATAGGAATATTTATATGTCGTAGTAGTATAGCAGTAGTAGAAATAGTAGTATAAGAAGTATTAACATATCTATAATCAGGGCTTCTGTAGAGTTTTGCAGAGTTTAAACTTGAATTTTTGTTACTTTCATAAGATCATATTTTCCTTAACCTTTCATTTTCAAGGACAGGAAAAGAAAATATTAGCTGGCTTTAACAAAAACCATGGCTGATGGCCAAAAATTAGTGCCTGCCCCATACCAGAGGAGGTGGGGCTAAAGTTGAAAAACTGGAACAACATGCTTTAAAGGTACACACAGTATTATGTGTTATATATAACAAGTAGTGTTAGTCATGTGTCTTCCATGTGCCTGCAGAGCTGGGCAATATCATGTATCACTATATTTTTAGATCTATCAGTCACTGCTGATTTTGTCATAATATTTTGGGTATGATCAGTGGTGTTTTCACAGTGATTAATATTTAGATCTATGGTTCCCAGTATTTTTGACTTGTAACCCATAAAAAAAAGCCAGCATCTTCTTTTTCTTTTCCTTTTTGAAACTAATTTTCATATTGTGGTAATTTGCTTAATAATCATTTTATATGTTTTTTCCGTTCTCATTTTGGATTTGATTTCCTTTTTATTCCTTGTTTTAATATAAAGTTGTTTTAGAAAATGCTTTTTTCTTTTATTCTTTGAATAATTTTTAAAGCCTATGACTTCTTGACTTCTACTTTCACATCTGTTTTACATCAGCTGAGTGATTTAATGCCATTGTGTGGGTTATGTAAAACAAAAAAGCACACATCCTCGGCACTGTAATTACAAAAAAAGTTTTATATTTTGTAAACTATTCCCAGCTTCAGATTTACTCCACAAGCACTCCAATGACCTGGCCATGTCAGTGTGACTTACTTGGAAGCAGATGGAGCAGACGTCGTTGTGTTGCTGCAGCTGCTGAGCTGTGGCCCTGGGGAGGGAGTTGATCTTCTTAGCTGCTTCCTGTCTGAGCAGGAAGCTCCTCCAACCAGACTGGCCTCTGAGCCAAACGTTGAAGTAAGAGTGGATGATGATGACAGAGGCGCCCATCCAGCTCCACTCTCCAAACAGCGACTCCCAGGTGCCATAAGCCACCACGCAGAGCGCCACCACAAACTCCAGCACCCTGCTGATGGCATTCACCCAGTAGATCACCTCGTCCAGGCTCTCAATCGGGTTGCTGCAAAATAACTCCACCATGAAGAGGGAGTAGATCAGCATAGTGCCTGTAACCTGGAAAATACAAAAAGCATCTTGAGGGGTGCACTGCATTGGCTTCAGTGTGCTTTTTCATGTGACCACTGGGAGGCACTAAAGTTAGAAATATTCCAGTTCTACATAAAGTAGCTTTGAGTTCAGTTTTACAGCAGCATGACTGCACACATTTCCAGTAAGAATTCTTCTTCGCATTACAGATGCACAAAGTCATTCCTCCTACCTGAAGGGATGTCAGCATGCAGCTGGACACCAGTATTAGGAGCCAGAAGTCCATGTGGAAGAACTGGGAGATTTTATAAGCCATAAACACTGGAAAAATCAGCAGAAGCAGACACATGCTGAGGCCACGGAAGTGTTTCCACAGACTCCTAGACACACAGAAGAAACAGAAAAGAATGAAAAACACACTGAGGAGCATAATGCAAAATCTTCAGAAAACATTACGGCTCAGGATGTTTTACTTCCACCTCATAAAACAAAATTAAATTCCCTCTTGCTGCCGTTACCTGTTGCGGGATGCACCCAAAGCGAGAATGATTGGATCTGTAATTTCAATCATTGACTGCAGGGTTGAAGTCACCACGATAAAGAGGATGATGCTGAGGAGGAAGGTGCGCTGCAGTGCCTGCATATCTAACAGGCCCGTCTGGAGGGCGAGCAGGAGCAGAGTGACGCCCTCAGTCACCCCTCTGAGGACCAGAAGATAAAGTCATAACGCAGCAGAAGTAACTGGCAGGGTCACAGCACCTTCATTTTTGACTTTCAGCTGTTTTATTTGACATTGCTTTGATTTCTTCTACATCTGTATCCTGTGGAAACTAGACCAAAAGGAGTTAACTGGCAATAGTGTAAAACTGAAAACCTCTCACCTGTGCATGACGTTCTCATTCTGAACAGCTGCATAACCTCCCAGGTAGAACTTGCATAGGTTGAGCAGTCCGAGAGCCAGATAGGACACCACGAATGTCAGACCCAGAAGAGAATACGGTGTGGCACAACATTCAGACACGCTGCAAATACATCAGTTAGTGAAAATCATGATGAGTGTAATATACAAACATACACAAAGAAATAATATGTACTGTATAATCCACATTATCACATCACACCTTGTGAGCAGGAAGAACATGATTCCCTGATGGGCTGCTGAGGCAGCGTTGCCAGACATGATGTCTGAGCACAGCTGGACAATGAACAGAACAAACCAGAAGACAGTGAAGAGCACTGGAACGGCAAACTGGTTCCACAGAGAGATTCCCACAGCCAGAAGTCTGTACAGTTCAATCACCTGAAGGACAGGATACCAGTGATGTAATAACAGGACACACAGCCCACAAACACCGCTACTGACAACCAGAGATAAGAGGTCAGTAAGACACAAGCATCTACAACCTCTTCAGGCAGACAGCTCTGTGGAAATGTTCTAGTATTAAAAAAAGGATATCAGAATAAGAGTACCTCCACTTGAAGCAGCTCTGAATAGGCAGTCCTTGCAAGGCGATATGGCACAAATAGATTTGAGAGGAGGAACATAGCGATTCCCAGTCCAGTCAGTCCCATGGAGAAAGTGTTGACACTTAGCAGCGTGGCATGAGGAGCAGAGCAGAGTCTGGCCAGCAGGGGGAGCACGTGAGCAGAGAACAACCACACCTTTCTGGTCTTCATCAGAAAGGCACACAGCGTGCTGAGAATAATTTGACCTGAGCAGAAAATAAAATTACCACAGTTTACTAACCCTCCTAAAAAACTTAAGACAGATGGTGTGATTATCACCTGATTACAACCACGGCTATATAATATACAGTTAACCAGTTTATTTAGATTCTTAAAGCCAATCCTAGGAAAAGACCAAAACAACAATGAATGTATCCTACTCACAAGCGCTGTCTGTATACCCTGGGCCTGATTTAGCTTATTCATCTGTGCCACAGGACTCCATGGTGAAAGCATATCAGTGAAACACATCTTTACACTGGGTGACATGTTTCTTCCTTACAAAAAGTTTGGGCACTATAGTTGTAGAAACTGCTGCACAGACTAACAATGGCAATCACATTTACAGTCTCTGAAGAGTAGTTCCTGGAAGGCATAGGCCTTACATGGGCCTACAGTGTTGAGTCAGCCAGTGCAAACATGTGGCTCACTCGTGTTTCTGAAAATGCAGACTTCTTAGGGCTTTTTAGAAATATGATAAATAATATAATAAAATAAAACTAATAAAACAAAGATAAAACAAAAATGTTTTATGAGTATAAATGAGCCTAAATACCATGTATTTAAGTAAATGTGGTTTTGGGACTCACTAGTCATTGCAGAGACAAATCTGTTGAAGGCCAGAGAATCAAGGTACACAGCTCCTTCATAACCATACTGCAGTTCTTCACGAACATAATCCCTGTAAAACGAACAAAAAAAAATGTAAATACATTTACAATGTATGTTGTTTGTTTAAGGTCAAATATGCCACTATAATAACGCACAACAACGCACAACTGCCTGAGGTGTGACCTTATGCTGCATTTTGCTAATGTTTGCGTGCTTTTTGCAGTTATTACTTTGTTGCTGATGAGCAGACTGCATTTTCAATTCAGGCCAAATGCAGGAACCAACAACATATTTAATGAAATTAATAAATAAATGTAATGCTTCACTAATTTGAGAAATGAATAAATTCATTTATTGTTTAATAAATGAATAGATGCACAAACATTTGAGAGGAAAATATAATCTTTGCATTGGTAATAAATTTGTTTACTTATTATTTTAAAAGTTTGTTGATTGATGTATTCATGCAAAAAAAAAAAAAAAGTCAGGTTTGGTCCTTTTTATAGTGTTAGGCCTGAAGCCTTCTCACACCTTTTTCTCACATTATGAGACAAATTTACAATTAAGTGTAAACAACAGTGGTCTCAACAAACAGGTCTGTCCTCTAAAATTAAATATCAGGCTGAAGATTAGATTATTAGATACACAGGCAGAGAAGCACTGCGATTGCAGACAGGAAGGAATGATTATCCTGATACAATAAAAACAGGAGGTGTGTAGGATTAGTAGCAGTAGCAGGAAATCTCACTTGGAAATCTGATGCCCCATGTATAGCAGCAGGGCAGCGAGGATATGGAGGTAGAGAGTCACAATATGTCTCAATGGCAGAACCAACACCACCACGTTTATCAGATGACCTGAAAGGCAAAGGATAACATTCAAATTACTTTTGCATTTTTTATTGTCTATAATAAATTCTAGCAACGTTGACCTTTGTCTCACAATAAAGTTCTTCTTTCAGCTACAAGTGTTGCTGGAGTTTTGTCTTTCAGTTTTTTTCCTTTCTCCCTGCACTTTGGAAGTCAGCTGTTTTTGTAGCGGTTGTTAGATGATATGCTCATGTTTATTCAAGTCATTCTTAATGCAATAATCACGTCCATACATAAGCAACCAGTAATGTACATATGGGCAATGTAAGTAACGTTTTAAGACAGACTTGAAAAAACATATTCTTTAAGGAGGAATCACCATTGCTGAATGTGCTGAAGCACAGAGCCTGAATGTGGACTGTATACCACTCATTACTGCACATTAAGCACACTTATGTTTAATACTTATATTTCAATGTGTTCTCTTCTTACTGTTCTTGTACCTAGAGATGCTTAATTCGGTTTTAATTTAAGGGCTGTTCGTCTGATTTTTTCTAAATTTTTCTACCTATTGTTACTGAAAGTTTTATCTTACCAAGGTAGTACATGTTCCAGATGACATATTTGTATTTGAAGAGCATGTCTTCGTTTTTGGCCTTGAGATGCTCTGTTAAACCTTCAATGTCACATTTGTACAGCAGGTCCAGCACCAGGACGCTTGGCACCCTGAGGGCAACGTTGGCCAACTCTTCCAGACGAGGCATCTCGATTAAAACCAACTTTTTGGCGAGCAGAGAGCTTCTGGGTCACATGCTGTTGGCAAATCCTACAGGACACAGGTTTCCAGCAGCTGCACTACTATTTTGCTCGTCTTCTTGTCATCTGAAAACACACACAAACACAATTTAGACTTTCCACACTGCACCACCGGTCTCCTGTATGATAAACCAGGCCGTTATTTAGCTGTGAAGTCCCGCTTCACTGCCACATTTTAGCCACTAATTAAAGATGAGAATACCAGGAGGTAGATTGTACATTATGGTACTACAACCACAAAGCTTTTCGAGTAGATATTGTGTATAAAGTGACACAGTTTAACTTACTTCGCACAGTGACAGACATCACAGCCGAATAGCCACTTGCTAGCTAGTTGCTGCTGGCGGTTAGCTTCTACAGCGACCAGCAACATGTTTTCATGACACTGCGCGCTAAATATTTAAGTTCTTCTCTAACTCCCGCTTGTCAAGAATACTTTGAAACTGTCGTCATAGAAAAAGCGAAATTAAACAGCTAAAATAAAACAGTATGCGGAAAAGTAAAGAGACTTCCAGTGCAATGTTATGATTCCGCTCGCCTGCGTGGCCATTTCCCGTATTCACGTCAAATCCAAATGAGCCAATCAGGTTCAGGTATTGTCGATTTCAAAATAAAAGTAATGCAACGACAACAGTAAAGATAAACCCGAGGGATCACAAGATGATGAAAGGTATGAAATAGAAGCTTTTTCGTTTGAAATATTGGACACTGTTTTAAAGGATCACAAGCAAAAATATATTGGAACCACTAGTCCAATATAGCTGTGGAGAGTGTATTTACAACAGTTGTGTAATTTTGTCACAAAAGTTTGAAGACTGGAGCCACTATCAGTGTTTTTCTAAACAGTTCTTGTATTTTTTGTGATTTGATTCTGAATGGCTGAGGAAGAGGGAATAATGAAGCAAATCAAAATGTTGCATCCTTAAATTTTAGATCAGTCAACAGATAAAGTGGATATACTGTTCTTGAAGCTCATGAAGCACGACTATGTGCACTGGTGGTAGGCAAAAGAAAACAAGAACATTTAACAGAAAGACATATCTGGATCTTTGTTGTACCTCCATGTGCATTCATGTTTCATGCCACCATCCATCTGTTGTCACTCGCTTTCAGCCCCCAACGCTCTGCATAGCCACAGTCTCAGCACGAGCTCACTCAAACAAAAAGTCATCCTGTCTATCCAAACTAAGAAATAAAGTTAAATTCCCAGAATAAGCAGCAGAAATCACAAGGTCCTCTCATGACAGACTTCACCACAGTTTCTGAGAGAAAGAGGTGACTAATATGAAGAAAATACATTTCCTGATTGTGTGGGTGGGAGGTCACCTGTCTCTCTCTTTTCATCTGCACATAGGAAGGAAGCTGCTACTCATGCTATGCAGTCTATTTGAAGACATTGTTTGTGGATTTATTTATTTGAAGACATCATTACCAATTATTATTGTTATTTAGTCAGTTAACATTGTCTCAGCTGTTCTGTATTAGATGGGTTTTTTTTTTTTTCAGGAAATGAGACAGCGGTTCCTCTGATGAAATAGCAGTGATACCAGCAGGAGCTGGAGGTCGTGATTTGGAAACTCAACAGGCTGGAGACGATGTTGGCAGAGTTACAGGAGAGAAAAAGAACTCAGAGGGTCAAAGCAGCAGGGGGAGGCAGAGGAAACATGAATCATGAAAAATAAAAATATTATGTCCAAATGCAAATGTATTGAAAATACAAAAGGTGAGCAGATGTTCCTCTGAAACATATTTGCTGAAAAGAGAATTTTAAAAAACCTGAAGAAACTAATGCTTTACAGTTTGCATCAGTGGTACAGACTGGCAGCTAAAGCAACACATAACAAGTACACTGTATTTGTTTTAGTGATGTTTTTTCAGGATTCAAACAACCAGTGCCTGAAATCATCAGGACAAAAAAAGAAGTCAGAAGACATGGACAAACTAGAACTAATAATAAACTGCACAGATAATAAAGATAAAAACTTGTGTAAAACCACAAGCAATTAGTATGAAAATAAGCTAATTCTGCCTGAAAGTCAAGAGTAGAAATGTGCAGTCAATAAAACAAGGTCTACTGTACGTACTTGAAACACAGAAGTTAAAAAAAAAGCCACTAACTTCCTAAGCGGGTTGATCTCAGATTAAACTGTCACGGAAACTGATAAAGGCAGAACATGTGACACATTGTGACAGTTTATTCTAACATCAGTGACAGGATGCAGCTGCCATCCAGAGTTTTTATTGTCAGGCTAAATTCTGAATTATAATGTCGTACAGACATGTTGCAGTACGGAAAGCCTACGAAAAGTCCAGATATACAGAGGGGTGACAAATTAAAGGAAAAAAAAAACAATATAAACAGACAGAGCAGCTTTAATGTGCTTTGGTGGTTATTATATAAGTTTCTGGAGCTCTGGAAAGATGAAACACCTCAGTTGGTGTTTTGATGATGGCGGTGGGGAGCGCAGTCTAAAACATTAGTGCAAAATCTCACAGGTGTTCAGCTGGGTTGAGATCAGGTGACTGTGAAGGCCATAGCATATGATTCACATCATTGTCATACTCATCAAACCATACGGTGACCCCTCTCGCCCTGTGTGGAGGCATCTGCATTTGCTATGTTTCCACATTCATTAATTCAGGTTTGTTTGTGTCACCTTCCACAGTTTCAGAGAGGGATGCTGAGGTCACACCTGCTGATATCACTGAGACAAGGATGTTGTGATGGTTGTCTCTGTGTCACATCAGTGGGATGATTTAGTTTAGTGTATATTCTGTTTAAAGAAGACCATAATTGTTGTTGTTGTTTTGCTTTGTTTTTTTGTGGTTGAGCTACCAAGTGGTTTCAACATCTGTGTTGTGAACCTCTAAAAAAGGTGTCAAACTCCACATTCTGCTGTTTTCACTAACATCATAACTCCACATCCTGAAAAAGCCACAGAACAGACTCAGTGAGTGTCAAATGAAACCCCCTTTTAACTAATCAGCAGTAAACACAAAGTAGTAGTACAACTGTATTTTGTAAGTTCTAAAGACAAATACACTTAAACCTCAAACTTGAAGCTTGGATGCATGATCTGGAAAAACAGAAACTGAGTGTGAAATTTAGACTTGTCCAGTATTAACGAATGAAACAGTGATTTCTTTTCACATGGACTGAATTAACTGACTGAACCTTTGCTCTTTTGCTATCCATTAAGATCACTGTCGTTGCTTTACACTGAATGAATCACCATCAGTAAGAGTCACAGAGCAGTCAGGAACTCTGGGGAAAGGACCCAAATGCAGACACAGGAAGACTGTTTAGACACTTTAATAAGGAAATAACCAGGCTTACATGTAGGAACCAGGCAGGCAAGAAAACAGGAACACACAACAGGAGTGTTCAGACAAAGAACTCAAGGGAACATTACCAGGAACCAGAGGAGAACTAACAGAGGAATACAGTCTTATATACACAAAGGAGACAAAGGGAACAGGTGAAACCGATTGGGGTGGGGCATGCAATCACACAAGTGGGGAAAACCCCCAAAACAAAACACAGAGACAGGAAGTAAAACAAACAGATACACAACAGCTAAGTGATAACAAAATAAAACAGGAAGCAGATGTGATTGTATATATATCTGGGTATAGCGTTCATATTCCCACCATGTTCAAGATAAGGCAGGTTAATGTTAATGCTTCATTGCGGAGCACTTCGAAAATTATAAATATGATTATTCTGATAATGATTTTTATTAATAATAATAAACAATTAACAGCAGTATTATTATTTATTGTTAATAATGCATTAATATTATTATTAATAATAATAATAATAATAATAATAATAATAATAATAATAATAACAACACAACGTGTTTTGTGAACTTTGCCTACATTGGACTGCTCACATATATTCACATATATTTTGCCCTGGCTGATATGGGTGCTGCACACATAATAACCCACATTATGGAAACTGGAATCATGCACAAGTCGTTTTTTGTTTTTTTTAAATCGCACATTTTCGCAGGAGTTTTTCTGGAATTTGTAGGAGGGAGGGTGATGGAGGGGAGGTGGGATTGAGGAGGAGGGATGTGGATGGAGGTCTGGCTCTGTCATCTCCACATAAACTGGCTGGGGATTTTTTTTCCCTCCCCAACTCTCTGCAGCAGTAAACAAAGAGCAAGATGGAAAAGTCATTGTGCTTGTTGGCCGCAGTGATTTTACTGGGAGTTTCTTTAGCCGGAGCCGGAGCCGGAGCGCTGATCAATGAGGCAACGACCGAGAGTTATTCATTGTTCAGCGACACAGCCACAACGACGACTGTGAGCTGGACTGAGTCTGTCACTGTGGAGGATCAGGGCAGAGACCGACCGACTCAGGCTACAGCACAGACGGAGTTATTCACCACCACAGACAGAGAGAAACAGCTGGAGACCAAAAACACCAATCAAGACAGCGAAGAAGTCAACAGCAACAACAACAAAGAAGAAGAAGAAACAGATGACAGGAAGACAGAAGACGAGAAAACTGAACTGGGTAGGAACATTTCTGCCACTCAATTATTAATGTTAGTTAAAGAAGCAGTTAATTAATTAATGATGCCTTCAGGGACCCACTGAGCCTCTGGTTTACATGTGCTCAGCTCAGCCTGTGCAACACTGATCAACTTACATCAAATAGTTTTGTTTAAGAAGGAACAGATTGGATATCTGCAGGTCGGAGCCAGTATTTCTTTACATTTTTCAGGATTTCTTCACTCATAAAGAAGTAAAAACAAAGAGCTGTGTTCAAATGGCTCGTTTGGTTAAATATTAGTTCACATCATTATGTTGCAGAGTTCTTGCAGAGTTCTTGTAAGTCTTTACAGTTGATTCAGTAAGGAAAAGGCCAAAAAGCTGCAGGTAAATCAGAGCCAACGCTTCTTTGCAAGCTTTTCCTTTTGCTATAAATTATTCTCTTTATTAATCGATTCATTGTTTGGTCTATAAAATGCCAGGAAACAGTCCAAACCCAAAAGATATTCAATTTACTGTGGCAGAAGAAAACCAACAAATATTCAAATTTAAGAACCTGGAATGAGTGAACGTTTTGCATTTTGTAAGAAATGGGATTATCAGAACTCTTTCAGATTAATTCTCCCCGTCAATCAACTGATCAATTCAACTAAATGTTTCAGCTATATTGAGGAGTTATTAAAAAAAGTGTTTTAGAACTGTGAAATCAAATCTTAGTTTACATGTTACTTGTTACTGTCTAACACATTTGCAAGAGCTCACTCCCTAAATTCCCAAAAATATGTGATTTATGTTTAATTTTAGGAAGGAACAGGGTGTACAACTGCAGGGAAACAAGAGCCAGACCTTCTTAACAAGTGCTTCTATCCTTCATGTGCGAAACATATTCATGGCTGCAACTAAGGATTATTGTTGTTAGCAAATAGCAAAAAATGTCCATCGCAATTTCCCATAGCCAAAGGGCTACGACCAAGAAAATATTCACATTTGAGAAGCTGGAACTAGTCCTTATGCAACAATGACTCTGGATCAAGTAACTGGTTAATCTTAATCGACCAGTGGCAGCATTAAAGGGTTTTGTCCTCAGTTTGTGTGAAGTATTAATGTAAACCTGTCTTAAACCAGATAACTTGGCTGTAATTTTGAAGATGTTGCTGTGAAAACATCCCTTGACCTGAAGAGAATGAACAAAGCTGTTTTGAGCTGCCAGGTCGAGCAGTATTTGTGACTGATGGGAATGTTATTGCTTGTTCCCAAAGCCATAAAAAACCCTGCAGCTGTAGTTCTCGTCTTCCTGCTCTGCTAAAGGTTTGACTTTGCACCCTTGGGCCTCAACTTTGTCTCAAATTCCATTCAGACCCTCCACAGATCCACTTATCTGCAGTTTCTTGCAGACAAGCAGGGGAAGAGAAGGAGAAGGAGGAGGAGGAGGAGGAGGAGGAGAGGGCCTCCAAACTTCCACTGAACTGACCCAGGATGATGAGGGATATTCCACATAACAACCGCTGGGACCTCAAGTTACATCAGCCATGTGTTTGCTTACTCTGCTTAAAAATCAGAGGGGGAGTGTTTAACCCTTCAGCAGCTGCTCCTGCAGAGAATCAGCATCTCAAGACGAGCACACACACAAACCCTAAGAAGATTTTATCTTCATGCTTTTTGTTTTCCTTCCAGACTGTCCTCCACTCGGCCTGGAGTCCCTGCGGGTTGATGACAGCCAGATCCAAGCTTCCTCCTACCAACGGATGGGCCTGGGTCCTCACAGGGGCAGGCTGAATATCCAGGTCTGTCTAGATCTGGAACAAAGTCAAATTTCAAACACCAAGTACAGAGAACTGATTCTGTATCCAATCCAAGCTTTATTTCCAATGTGGTCCTTGTGGTAGCTGGCCTGAACCCTGAACCAGGCCTGAACCAGGCCTGAACCAGGCCTCTTATCAGTTCATGTGTGGCCTGTTTGGTTGAGCCTTGGTCCCGCCCACAATTCCAACAAGTTTCTACATTATGTTTTCAATACAAAGATGTAAAGATTAACACCTCTGAATATATCAACTCAAAATATCTTCTAATGTTTATGTCCTTACTCACTCACTTAATTTTACTGTATTTTCTTTCTGACCATAATTTCCACTAATTTCTGAAACTAATGGACAATAAAGTAAAGTAGGTTGCCCACATTCCCCATCTCTTTTTTCTCCTCTGCTTTTATTGGCATGTAAAATTACCACTATAATAAAACTTTGCTGTAGAAAGTGGTGTTGCGGAGCATTTTTACATATTCATTGAAAACAGTCACTTAGCTGTTCAGTAACACAGTCAGCAAAATGAGAGCAGTGTTATTCATTATCCCAGCCATCCCCTTCTTGTTCTGCAGTCTGAAAGCAATTATTTTACTGTCAGGTCAACACCAAAATCTTATGCCATGCTTCACATTGAGGCAGTTTAATGGCTTCTGCAGTCGACGAAAAGAATTCTGTCTAACATCTTTTCTTTTTTTAAGTCTGGCATTGAGGACGGGGACCTGTATGATGGAGCCTGGTGTGCAGAGTACAAAGACCGGCACCAGTGGCTTGAGGTGGACGCCATCCACCTCACCCTGTTCACCGGAGTCATCCTGCAAGGCCGAAACTCCATCTGGAGGTCAGGTAGTGTCAGAATCGAAATCAATTTCAGTTTTTGTTCTGAAATGAAATATCAACCTAAAAAAAAGATTCATAACACAACAAAATTCAGTGTTCTGTGCAACAAAGACAGAGCACAATGTTCTTGTTTTGGTAGCCCACTGCACTGAAGTCTATTAAAAATGGATTTCTTGTCCTTCTCTGTGTTCACTATAGTTGGGACTGGGTCCAAACCTACAAAGTGCAGCTGAGTAATGACTCTGTGAACTGGGAAACCTGCATGAACGGGACACAAGAAGCAGTGAGAACTACTTCTTGTATTTTCTGATTTAAGGAATGTACCAGCCGTGACCACTGGACCTCAAGAGATTGAAAACAGATTTTGAAGAGTTTGTGCGAGAGTGAAATATGCACTGTGACCAAAACGTTAAATAAACAACTTCAAATGAAAACAAATGAAGAAAATGTTGCCAGAAACTCAGATTTGTGGTTGGCATAAAAACGATTTAACTGGCTATGTAACACCATATACAACACTATACAATAGTATAGCTCTTTACTAGAATTACTTTTTCCATGTGTCAGTTGCCAAATGGTGCCTCTACTACAAAAAAGTCAAAATGTGTATTCAAACTAAAAAACACCTTTATGAACGCTGTAAAATGAAGGTGGAAATACAAATAAATGTCAAATTTAAGCTTTAAACCTGCACCTCAACCTAAAGAGTTTTAGTTTAACTCCACATGTCCACGTGTTGGACAGTTTTTAGGAAAGTCTGAACTCTGTCCAAGGACCTGGAGGGGAAACAAAAAAATGATTTGCTTTGTTTTACATTTAAAGATCATCACTTCTCCCAAGTAGGTTATGTTTTTGTCCTGTGGCTCTGTAAGTTTGTCTGGTAGTATCTCAAGAGCCGATAAAAAGTGATTCGTTTTGATGCAGATCCAATGCAGCTCCAGTTGCATGCAATGCTAATAACCTATCTGATGCTACATTGAATTGTACAGATATTTGAAGGGAACCAGAATCCAGAGACTCCGGTTCTCGGACTGCTCCCTGTTCCCACAGTCGCCCGTTTCATCCGCATCAACCCGCAGACCTGGTACTCCAACGGCACCATCTGCCTCAGGGCTGAGATCCTAGGCTGTCGCAATAACGGTAGGCAAAAATTCTCTGGTGTAGACCTGCTGAGTCTGAGTAATGCTGATTCATTCTAAGGGTTTTTCTTTCAGCAGGAGATGTTCATAGTGACTAATATGTCAAAATATATTAAAACGTTGGTACTTTTTAAAGGATGATTGAAATTCTGTCGGTCAACAAAAGGAAACCAAGCTGCTGAAACCTCATGTGCTGTTCCCTCGTAGATCCAACTGACATCTACGTCTCAGAGCAAGAACCAGGATCGAAGGACACTCTGGACTTCAGACACCACAACTACAAAGAGATGAGGAAGGTTAGAGCATGATGAACCACTGAGAGGCCACATATGCACGATGAGTAACTTTGGTTCCCCTTAAGCTAATGCCAAGGATTTTACTCACAGTCTTAACAGTTTGCAGATTTTCCTCAGAATTCACATTTAACCCTCTGAAGGTTTTTTAGTACAACTTGTCTTCTTAACCCTGAAGCTCATGAAGTCTGTGACCGAGGAGTGCCCGGACATCACCCGTGTCTACACCATTGGGAAGAGCTACATGGGCCTCAAACTCTACGTCATGGAGATCTCAGATAACCCCGGCAAACATGAACTCGGTAAGAATAATTAAACTTTTGTCTTTAAATTCAGAAGTTCCTGGACCAGAATCTATCATGTTTCTTGAGTTACCCTGGGTTTAGACAAATATTGTCTTCAGAGGCGGGGTCTGTGGCCACTCTACATCTGCCAAGAAGTTCAAATAAATCAAGTGGAGTACAGCTTTCTTTCTTTCTTCTCACAGAAATGGCATAAACACATTTCAAAACTGTTTCACTCCCTCTTATTTAAGTGACAACAGCTGATTTAAATGTCACTGCTTTCATGGTTTGATTTGGTGTCAAATCCAATAAGAAGAGGGGCAGGGATGCAAGTCATTGCTTTTTTTTAAATTACAAGAAATGCTGCTGTATCGAGTGCAGATCTTGGCGTCTTTGGAGTCTAAAATTCAGGAATGTCTGCCATCAAGTCTGGCCAATCCATGTGTGATTACTGGCAAAGTGCTGTGGACCAGGTCCACACTGTTGCAATATACAAAAGTTTTGAAGGTTTTAAGTGAAAGATTGAATGTGTTCCTGATGTGCCTCTGGGTTTTGACCTACAGAGTAAAAGCAAACTCAGGTGTTTAAATTTCGCTTTTATGACGACCTGTTAATCTAAGTTTGTGTTTGTTATGTTTTTGAACAAGTGCGATTTATTACTTGGCAGGTAAAGTGACGCTCTAACTTTTTTTTTTTTTTACTCTTGGCAGGTGAGCCAGAGTTTCGCTATGTGGCGGGGATGCACGGGAATGAGGTTCTTGGTCGAGAACTGGTCCTCAACCTCATGCAGTACTTGTGCAGAGAATACAAGAAGGGAAACCAGCGTATTGTGCGACTGGTCACTGAGACACGAATTCACCTCCTGCCCTCCATGAACCCTGATGGATATGAAGTAGCTTATGAGAAGGTGGGTAATGCTTTAAGTGACATGGTGTAGAATTAATGGGCTTATTTCTTATGTTTCTTCCAAGATGTTTAAAGGAGAGAAGGCAAATTGCTTCCTTTGATAATGTTTTCTTTCCCCAGTAGATGAAGCTAAAGACAACAAAGTGAGGTTGATGTTAGATTACAGGATTGCTGCATTTTTCTGGCACTTTCTGATGAACACACTGTTTGGCAGACACACTGGGATAAGTTTGCAAAATACATCACCTGGCCTGATGAGGGCACAATATTTAGCTGTCAAAATAAACTGACTGCAGGCAGTACCTCAGGCAGGACTTGTCTGAGCTTGACAAACATGGGTGAATGGAGGGCTGTGTTTTGGGTTATATAATTCCTGTGAATTTTTATCTCTTCTCCTTAAGTGTGATGTATTTCCTGTTGACACTGGATGTAGAGGCTGGACATTCATTTTCCCTCTTCAGGAAGAGAAAGGGAGGTTGATTTGAAATGAAAGGAAGTGAGCGTAGATCTGACAAGTCTTTGACAAAAACTACACTGAATGTTAAAATTTCTCTCTTTTAAATGAATTGTTAAATGGTTGTTGATGCATATTGTTACTGATCAGCAGTCTTCATCGTTCATGGAGGATGACTGCTATAGATTTGTTTGTTGCGAAGCTGTAGCTTGCCTTCATACTAATCCGTCCGTTGTGCTTATTGATTCTGCTTCTGACTGACGGATCTGCTGCAGGGCTCAGAGCTGGCCGGCTGGGCTGATGGACGATACAGCTTTGAAGGAATCGACCTGAATCACAACTTTCCAGACCTGAACAACATCATGTGGGATGCCCAAGAGAAAGCAGCAGATGCATCCAAAGTCTCCAATCACTACATCCCCATCCCAGAGTACTACACCAAAGAAGATGCTACTGTAAGGAAATGTAGTTTTATTTGTACGACAGTGTAACAATCAAAAGACAGTGCTGAGAAAGTTAAGGAGTTACTTTGGCGCCACCTGGTTGTATTATTAAGAATGAAAGTGGGTAAAATTCAGACACTAGTTCATGCCTGTGCAAACTTTCCACTTTAGTGCCGGTGCAGGCCCCAGATCAGGAAATAATTTCAGAGCCAAGAAAACTGTGGTTTCCTGGAATCCTGAGCATTGTCACTCAGTGTTTGGTAACAGTTTCCTTAAAGATGAACACATGTTGAAACACTGTGTACAAATATATGAAAATTGTACTGTAGTTACAGTAAATAGATAGATAGTTATGTCACAATTGTGTTTCGCGTTTTTACATTAACTGCTCTAAACAGCCAGGGTGTGGTAGGTTTTTCTTGGGGAAAATCTTGAGGTGATGTCTTAAGTTCCCAGCTTGTAGATTCCCAGGGGACGTACTTAATTCTGAGGTATTTTATTTGAGCATCTATTTATCCACTCCATTGAATTTCAGGGGAAAATATTGTACTTTTTACGTCATTATATTTATCTGACAGCTGCATAAAAAACACATAATAAGCTTACAAATTACTACGAGTTGTGAGTAAGTACTTTTACTTTAAGTACCTTTTTGTGATAAGACTTATGTATTTTTAAGTGACATTTACTTGTAACAGAGAATTTTACATTAATATATTTAGACTTTTACTTAGAAAAAGAATCTGAGTTCTTCTTCCACCACTCTCCAGGTCGCACCAGAGACCCGTGCCGTCATCAGCTGGATGCAGGATATTCCCTTTGTGCTCAGTGCGAACCTCCATGGCGGAGAACTGGTGGTTACGTATCCCTTTGACTGCACCCGCGACTGGGCCCCTCAGGAAAACACCCCCACGGCAGATGATGCTTTCTTCCGCTGGCTGGCCACCGTCTACGCCTCCACTCACCTGGTGATGGCCAACCCCGACCGCCGCATCTGCCACTACGAGGACTTCCAGTCACACAACAACATCATCAACGGCGGAGCCTGGCACACCGTCCCCGGCAGTGAGTCACACCACTAAGCAGTTTGAATGATTAGAGCCATCTGAGAAGATTTAGTTCAGAATTGTTGTGTGAGGAGCTTTTAGAGAGAATGCAGGCTGCTTTGTTAGAAAAAACACATCAATGATGGAAACTGGGATTCCTGTAATCTCTAAACTGGCATTTCAGTTTTTCTTTCTTTAAGATTAAAGCGATTAACTACCTTTCTATGCACATATACATGCACATTGTGTGTTTTCTGCAGGCATGAATGACTTCAGTTACCTGCACACCAACTGCTTTGAGGTGACGGTTGAGCTGTCCTGTGATAAGTTCCCTCATGTTAGTGAGCTTCCCATCGAGTGGGAGAACAACAAGGAGTCTCTGCTGGTTTACATGGAGCAGGTCAGCATTTACAGAATCCATCCATCCAAAAAAAAAAAAAAAGATAAACAAGTCAAATAAATCCATTTTCTAACATTTCTGCCTTTAATCTTCTCTAATCAGGTTCACAGGGGGATTAAAGGTGTGGTGAGGGACAAGCTGACCAAACAAGGAATTGCAGATGCTGTCATCAAGGTGGAGGACCACGACCATGACATCCGATCAGGTCAGCCAGCAGATTTCATGGCTCAGTTTTCGTTTTTCTTCTCAAGACTTTTATAACTGGTCTTACTGTTTCATTGTACTTCCCTTTTGTTTTTGTTGCTTCTCTAGCGAGAGCATTGTAAACTGAGAGACAACAACGAAATGGTTGTGGCGAACTGTGACTTGGAGACAAGTGAACTCTCATTTATCTCAAGAAATCTTTCATTTTGTCTCCACTTTTGAAAATTATCACATTTATCTCCTGTAGCTGCTGACGGAGACTACTGGCGTCTTCTGAACCCGGGCGAGTACAAGGTGATGGTTTGGGCCGAGGGTTACTTCCCGTCCATTCGTCGGTGCCACGTGGGAATGGAGCCTCATCCCACCACCTGTGATTTCACCCTCACCAAAACGCCCATTCAGAGGCTGAAGGAGATCCGGGCCAAAGGAGGGAAGATCCCCCAGGACCTTCAGCTGCGTCTCCGAGCTCTGAGGCTCCGTAAGCTTCGCGCCAGCACCAAGGCCATCAACCGTCGCCGGCAGAGCCAGCAGCTGCAGCAGGAGCAGCTGCTGCAGACGAGGAGAGCTCGGTCGTCTGGAGCCCGGAGAGTATGAGAGGAGAGAGGGCGACGGGCTGAAGAAGCCTCAGAGATTAGCTGGATAATGGGTTAAAGAGGTTCAGTCCAAGATGAGAAAAATGCCATCTGGGAAAAGTGACATCGGTCTACACCCCCAATGACAGTCACACAAACGAAGGTACTTAAAAAGCAGAGTTTTTATACAAAAACAAAAGATACAAGCCCTAAAATATAAGATCAAAAATAACTTTTAAAAAGCTGCACAAAAAAGTTACCAAACTTTTTAAAAGACTAAATTTATGGACAGGCATATATGATGATGTTCAGGCTCACTTAACTGGTCTTTCGTTTTGTAAATAAACTGTTAAGTTTCTCATTAAAGCTGATGATGCTGTAGTGTTTGTCACTTATCTGTAAAGAGACTGAGTTGAAGATTTACGTGTCAGCTGGTCTGATCTGTGTCATGTGTTTTTTTTTTCTAACACTGCGTCTGTTGTTGTTTGTTTGACTGAAGTCCATCAGGACCATAAACACTCAAATAAATATTCCTTATTTGTGTCAACTATGTTCTTGTGTCTAAATCTGAACTTAAGGTAAAGAAAAGTGATTGAACAGATCTGAACTCAAAGATTTTGGTTCCCAACCTGGGGCTTAAGACCTCCCCAAAGGGTCACGAAATAGAAGTTAAGAGTCCGGAGAAGAAGAAACAAGACAAAACGTTGTGTGCCACATCAATACACAATATATACTATTTATGCATAGCCATTGCATACTGTTTTCATAGTTAATATATAAAACAAGATACCAACATACAACTACTTTACATGTGGATGGGAATCAAACTACAGCTTTGGAAAGTTACTGACAAACTTCACACTCGTGTGTCCTAAGATTTAATACTTATTTTTCTTTTTTGTTTTGCAACCTTTTTTGGAGCGGTTTCTCCACTACCCAGGATTTATTTGAATTATTTCCAGCATGAGCCCGATGTTGGGAACCACAGGTTTGGAACAGATTCTTTGCTGGCGATGACTTTGACTGCCATCTAGTGGTTAATTCTACAGTTCAGTGTTAAATTTTAATATTGGAATCCAAAAAATATGGAAAAATCAAAAATACTGGATCCAATCACCAAGTAGTCAGCAGTACAAAAGAAGCTAACTTTTTATTTCAGTGATAAGTACCATTTTAGTATCATTGTCGGGATTACTTGCTGTGTATAGCCATGTAGGAAACAACAGCGCGAGCACTAAAACATGTTTTTGTCTCTTGTCCACCCCTTCCCCAGCTGTGAGGTGACGGTGCACAGGTAACAATGGAACTACAGAGAACATTCAGTTAACCCACAACAGAATACAGGTTAAAACCCAGAACAGGACTGACAACAAAACAAAAGAAGAACAAATTCATAAAAAATGAACACCGTAGTTTTTTTTTTTTTTTTTGTTGCGATACCTGAAGTGAAAATGGCAGATAAGACACTTCTCTCCGAAGAGCTTGTGAATATAGGTGAAATAAAAGCAGCCGTGAATATACAGCATGGCTGGTCATTTAACTTTCAGCTCAGTCAATTAAAAAAAAAATAAAATCAGTGTAAATGTGGCGGCCTATTAATGAAATAACTACTGAGTATTTCTTAATGCCTGTGACTTGAGAGGTTGGTTACTCCAGACGAGTAGTCCCTGAACTGACTGGACTGAAAGCCAAACGGACTCCACACTGAACCACACACATTTTGAGCAGTTGACTGAGGTACAAAGTGTTAAAAGCATCTTCCCTCTTACATACAGGGCCATGTTGTGACTATTATTAATTTATTAAGTCACATCCGTGTTTAGACAACTTCCCTTCATTTCTCAATAACTTAATGTTTTTCAACCATTTTGGAAAATATGCCTATTACACTTTTCTGGCAGAGACCTAGTTGGGAACACTTATGTCTATAATGCTGCGTCGACGTCATATCTTTTAAAACCATAGTAGCCAAGCGGAAGAAAAAAAAATTCCCATCAGCCTCTGACTTTAAGTGGCACCCTGTGACCATCTGAGCTGTATCAATGTTCCATCCTAACTCTCCACAATGAAGCGAATAAACATATTCCCCAAAATGTCAAACAGTTCTATTGAACTTTCAGCTTTTGCCACATGTGAAGACATTTTTTTTTTTTATTCATAAGAACAGATTTTCATTGTTAGTTCTCAGCTAACAGTTCACTACAGAGGAGAAGCACTGCTTTGTCCACACAAAAACACATTTTGGCATCTCACAGCTCCACACAGAGCATCACCCTCGCATAAATAAGAAAGGAGAATCTTCATAAAGGCTGGTATGCATAGTAGTGTAAGCTTATGTCTATCTATTGTTTACGTAACAGCACGTTATTATCTATTCTGCAGTCAGTCCGTATGCACTATAACCAGTTTACATTAAGGTATAACATCCACACGTGTGCTTGGCTCTTACAGTCAAATATTTCTTGGCAACAATTAAAAGATTAAACCAATAATTCTGCCAAAAATTGTTGGCCAAAAAGTGAACAAGTCACAGAGGATGAGGCTGGCAGTTATTCTATATTTCTCTCGTTATGAACAAATCCCATGAAAAAACCAAAACCAACAATGAACTGCTTCTGCTAACGAGCATTGTTTGTGTGGCTGAACACTGATGCCACAGCGCTGCACTGTTGTCAAAAACCTCTTTAAAACACATCGGTGAGTTATTCAGTTGAACTGCCGAACATTTTCCTTCATTACCGTGAACATGGGCCATGTAGCTTATTTTGACTTCATCACAACATACTCCGTCCTGCTGCTGAAATACTCCCTACTGCACCAAATGTGTACTAATACGCTACTGAAAGTAGTCCCCAGCAACTTCACTGTTTACTTAGAGTTATGTTTGCTAAAAACTACAGTGCCCGGTTGTTATAGGAATTTACTGAGCCTTTAGAAAAAAATGAAACTACGTATGTGAGCTGTTCTTAAAGACTGATGTCTTCAGAGGGAACGAGTGAGTGTAACAAACATGCTAGGGAAGTCAGAAAATACACCATGTGTAAAGCAAAAAAATAGAATAACACCAGCCTTATCTTTCAGGGAAAAGATATTGAACTATGACTGCTGCTGTCCTTGAAAAGATACTAAAAAACTAAGACAATGACAGCAGCTGGACTTTTCTACTGTCCAGAGAGCATGAAGATTAAAACACACAAACTGTGGAGAGAAATGAGAAGTGATCCCAATGTAAAACAGTCCTAAACAATGGCAAAGAAAACATGACCGTAGAGTCAAATGAATCAAACGCCATGGTGAATGTAGTGCCGACATTAATACAACAATAAAACCACCAAACATGTTTAAAGACAATGAAGGTGAAAACTTGGTGGAGATGGGAAAAAAAGCACAGGTAGGTAAGAAGTGGAGAAGCCACGGTCCATGAGCGAAGGAGAAAGGTGTTGATGATGAGGTCCTTTAAGTCAGGGGGTCAAAGTTCAGATTGTATGAGCAGAGAAGCAGCACCTGTAGAAAAAGGCATGAGCAGAGCGGAGTAACTGAGAGCAACGCGATCCGCAGCGGAGGACACAGAGTCAAGACAATCAACGAGAGCGCAGACGACAGACACAAGCGCCTGTGTTTTGTTTGTCTCGTTAGAATTAATAGATTAATATGTCTGTTTGCATCCTTAGTGTTTTTGTCCCGAGACAGCAGCATCTGGATGTGTGGAGTGTTGTAACAGGTCAAAGTTTTCTACTGCTATAGAGACCAAAATTAATCTTTAGTATGAAAAAGATCCATAGACGACCTTTAGAGTTTGTTTTTGACTGATGACATGTTGAATCTCTTGATTTAATGATCAAGAGTCTCAAGGTTTTGGACTTCAAACCCTCTGGGTGTAAGTCTAGTTTGCAAAGCCCAGCTGCCCTTTTTTGTTTTGTTGTCTCAAAGTCTTTTTTTGTGTTTAGGGTCAGACAGGCTGAATGTTTCCATCCAGGGCTGCAGCCTGGTCAGAGGGCTGCAGCCAAAGTCTTCTCCTTCTTTAATTTTTCTTTTTCTTTTTCCCACACAAACTCAGTCTGCTTCACAGCTGCAGACCTGGGTCCAGAAGTGCAGAAAATTTGTGTTTTTTTGCGTTTACTTTACCCCTATTAGGTGCCAGGTGAGTGTGGTTTTCATTACATTACAGTCTGGCTGAGGGTTCAGAAAATTAACAGTACTGAAGTAAATATTTTAAAGTAAAATTAAGCCTCCAAGAAAATGGACATTTAGACCATGTGTCACACTATCTGAAATATCTGTATGTATAAATCTCACCTGGTCCATTAATCACATTAAAACAAATGCTAAGAAATGTTAGTCAGGTTCATACTTTTTGAGATTTTTTTTTTTCAACTGATGGTTGTGGTATAATTTAGAAGAGAGGCCATATCACTCTGTGGATAAATATGAGTTTTGCACAACAAATATCTGCATACATTAGATGACAAGGGCCTAAAATCATAGAAAATATTTGGTTGTACAAACAATATATTGGGGCAGTGTAGTATTTTTACTCATTCTGTGTGCAGTTATCAAAATTATCCAAACTAAATGCTTCTTTAGTGTCTTTCCAGGTCCATGCAGGAATCCTGATTAGTACTTCTCTACCCAGGTGTGCAGGGCACCGTTCTTTGACAGGACTGGATGCTAAAACTTGGGCTGGTATAGGGCCACGCGTCCACTGAGGCAGCCTGAGGCCAGCTGGCAGTGTGTCGGGGAGAACTTGGTGGTGAGCACCACGTCGCTGTGCGAGTAGATGGAGCGGATCTCCCTGAGGCAGCTGGTCTGGACGGGCAGGCAGTCGGCCAGCTCGCCGCAGCGCTCATCGAAGGCCAGCAGGCGGACCCCGTAGCCATACGGTGAGCAGATGAGCCGTCCGTCCGGGCTGAAACACAACTCCTTAATGTAGCCCCGTCCCACATTGGCCTCCTCAATGTAGTGGGTGAGGCGGAGGGAGCAGCGGGGGGAGACGAGCGGGCGAGTGGGCGCTCCTTCCTGGAACTCATACACACACGTCCACTGGAGAGAGAAAGGAAAGAAGATGGAGGAGCATGTAGGTGATGTAGTCTGTGTCACACCAGGTTCTGAAAGCATTAATCATGATGGCATCATCGCCACAGAGACACCAACCAGCCACCAGCAGGCTTTTGCTTGTGATGAAAACACCATATTCACCCAACAGTAAATAAGCAGTATTTAAAATGGCTTCATTTAGATGAACTAAGACATACAAAGTACGTAGAGGAACAAGCTCCACAAACAACAGCGTCAGTGAGGTTCAATCCAATCCAGTGCAAAACTTTCACAGGAAACTGACATTTTGACAGAATGGAAACCCTGATAAAGACGTCTTTGCCTAGAAGAACAAAAGCTTAATTAATTTCTGCATCTGATGTTTGAGTGAGCAAGGCATATCAAATACTGAAAGCTAGAACTGAATATCTGTTCAGATTTGTATCTTGTGTACTTCTTTCTAAACATGATGAACATTTTTTATACATTATTTTATTTAGGCAAAGATCTTGTAGAGCTGCGTATGTTTAAACAACGTTTAACACGAGACCTTTAATTTCTTTTAAATTGTGTAAATGAAACATGTTTATATTTTTCAAAGAAACTTCACTGTTCAGGTGCTCTGAGGGTGAGTTTTCCATTCTCTGTAAAAAGATTGTTGGTGCAGTGTGCTATTAAGTGACAATGATGATGCAGTTCCTATAGTACACCAACAGAGGACAACAGGGGTCATAAACTATATATCAGATCTAGATGCATTAAAGGTATCTTACTTTCAGATCTGGAGACATGCAGTGAGGCAATTTAAAATACAAAACTGAGGATCATATGATCGTATCATTAAAACAGCTTTGAGATAACAGATGAATCTGCAGCTAAATGTTTCTCACCTCCTGGTCGTCCATGTTGCTGGAGCAGCGGATGAGTGTGGCCCAGCCTTTAGGATGGAGCTGCAGGGAGGTGATGCAGTTCCCTCGGTCCCTCTCTCCAGGGATCTCTGGAGTCAAAACCTCCAGACTGTTCCGAGGAGAAAGACCTGCAAGAAAAAAAAGTTTTTTTTAATTTTTATATAGAAACCTCATTACTTATTCAGTTTATTACCGTGATTATCTGACCTTCTCTGTGAGGGTGGATCTTGCTGGAGTCATTTCCCTGGCGAGGAGTTCCAGCTGACCGGGATGCTGATGTTCCTCCATCTACAGAATCACATAAGAGTCAAAAGTCATTTTCTTTCAACTGGAAACGTTGCAAATTATTATTTTATTTTTTTTATGCAAACAAAGCCTGTGATCTGACCTGAGCTGAGCGGAGTACGCCGCGCTCGCAGCATGCGGTAGCTGCCCACCTCAAGGGACTGGGTGAGGTCCAGGTCGTGGAGGATGAGCAGGTACCCTGAGGAAGTGGAGATGAGCATCTTGGAACAGTCAGGTGTCAGACGCATCCTCATTAGGTAGCGAGTGTGGAAGAACTTTTTGTGCGGGCAGCCATCCTCTGTAAATCTGCAGAGGAAAAACAATTACACAAAGTTAAACAGGCAGGTTTCTTACATGATCTACCTTCGGGTAGTTTTTCAGCAGAGACAATTAGGTTTCCAGGGTTGAACTTTAGCCAAAAATCCCATTTATCCATCTCTGAAATTGTAAAGTTAGAGTTTTTATTTAATGGAGGGATGAGGAAAGAGACTCCTAAAAAGTCAGTGCTGTTTTATGTGCAGCATGACGTCACCACTACAACAGGCCATCTCCAGGTGGTAAAATGTATGTGATTTTTTTAAACACCAATAATGACACAAAAATTATTTCCCTGCATTTACTGACTAGTTGATTGACAGAAAATTCTTTGAAGGTGCTTCTGATAAACAATCATCTCATGACATTCATTGAATGAATGAGCAAGCAAAGGTGCAAACAACACAACAAACACAATCACCACATTCACCTTTAAATACTCACATTCACTTTACAATGTGCAGTGCACACACTGTGAACGAAAACCATGACCAACCTGTTAGTGTCCCATGTGATGACGTTGCCGTCGAAGCCAGACGTGACGAGGAGACGAGTGTTGGTGTCGTATTCAATGTTTTTCACCCAGCTGGCGTGGCCGTGCAAGGAGCAAACCTTTGAATTCAGCTTACGGAGATCCCATAATGCAATTGTGGTGTCGTCAGAGCAGGTGGCAAACAAACGATTGTCCAAAAACCTGTAGGGCACAGACAGTCAAAGGAAAATTTTTATTTTAGACTCTCAGCAGACACGAACCTGTATCCCTTCATTAGCTTTTATTAATGACCTCTGCACATGATTTAAGATGACAGAAATGCACCTTATGTTGTTCACACAGTCCTCGTGGGCCTCCGTCAGGGTTTTGATGTGTCTGGAGGAGATGGGATCAAACAGCAGGACTTCAGTCTGCTCGCAGGCCACCGTCAGCACAGACCTACGCAGAGCATACACAAACATTGAACACACTCATAAACATACAAGAGGAGGAAAGAATTTCTCTCTTCGGGCAATATAACAGAAAGAATTTTATTTGTCTTCAATCAGTGGACAGAACGGACACCATTCTAGGATTTATGACTCTGTTTGGATACTGATCATTGATGCACAGTCAAAGACGACAGGATAAGGAATTGATCAGCAGGAAAAAAAAAATCCCATTTCTGAAAGCTGTTAATTTCTCAGCCACACGTCAAGTCTGCTGGCAAAAACATTTCAGTGAAAATCCTGGATTTCACTCACACTAACATACCACTGCACCCCCGACCGTGATGAAAAAGCAACAATGAGAATAAGATTATTAAAACGGTGCCATAAGATAACAGCAATTTTCTCATTTGAACTCAAAGATGATTTTTTAAATCTCCTGCAAAAGTGTAATGTCCAGGAAAGACTTCACTGTTTATGGAGGACGTGTGTTTTGTCCTGCTGGTACATGAGCCCACAAACAGCATTTGATCCAGACTGGACACAGCTTGACCTGGTTTGGTGGCAGGATTTATTTCCTACATCTGCTGTCTGCTGACAGAGGCTCGTGTACTCATTAGTCCTGTTTACTGTGTGTGGCTTTTACAAGGCCTTTGGGGTTTTGTTTAGAGAAACTAAAGAACTTCAAATGATCATGTTTAGGTTTTTCAGACTGTCAATTTGACGGTTTACAGCTATAACTCTATAAGTGAAGAGTTTAAGTTTTAAACTCCTGTTATTTCAACACAGATATCAAGCAGTGGGTTTTCCTGGTTGTGCATCTGAGGTGATCCTTGGATATCAAGTCCAAACAGATGAAGCACTATGAGAATGAATTTGATGTAGAATTTCAAGCACTTTCCAGGCCACGTATCCAGCCCTTTTGAAACCCTTTCAGAGCACGGTTTCAAAGGGGGACCCTGTGAACATGAACTCCGGGTGAAAGGCCTTGAATGTAGACGCACAAATGGTTTGTCTTACCCGTCCGGAGAGTACTCCAGGTTGAACACCGCACCGTGGGTCTGAGTGCTCAGGTTGACGGACTCTGCAGCTGGATTCATTGAGCAGTACAAACTGGTCATTGTCCTGAAGTTATCCCTAGCTGGGTCTACAAACACCCCTCGCCTAATAGTCCTGCTCTGCAGCCAGGAAAACAGGCTGTTCCCCCTGCCGCTGTCGCTGCCGGAGCCCCCGCCGCTCCCTGTCTGCGGCGCGGCGGTCGGCTGGTCACGGGGCTCCCGTTTCATTGACGCCGGGGAGCTTGCGTCGCGCTCCGGCCGGTCTCCGCTGCTCCCGGGCAGTGATGGTGTAACCCCCCGGGCCATGTCATCTTCGTCCCCCGAGTTGTCGATGTCAGGGTCTTCCTCTTTGTCGGAGACGCCGCCGCCGTTGGGCCTGTCCTGCGACTCGTCGGCGTCCTCGCTGGCGCTCTGGTGCTCCGAGCTCATTGTAGCAGCGTCCACACAGCCGTTTGTGTTTTGGGGGCGCAGCGTCTCGGCTCAACAGCGAAAAGCAGACTGACTCCGGTCACCTAACGAGCATGGAACCGTGCCTTCCTCCAAGTCTTTAGGGCGCCATGGCAGTGAATTTAGGCTGCACAGGTTACGTTAAACAAATTATGTTTTGTTGCCAGACTTGGCAGCGCCTAATCGCCGCGCGTCAAGGTAAACACAGTTAGCTTAACTGTAACCGGAAAAACAGTTTTAGCCTTCAAAATAAAGGACAACATTTGATTTTCAAACAAATAGTACGCGTGGATGTTAAATAAAAACAAAGCACATTAAAATAGTCAAAATTAAGTTCAATCGTATCTGTTGCGAGTTGAATCAAGCACCAACAACTCCATTTTACTCAATAAATATTTAAAGCTGAAGTTTGTAGGCGGAAGTTTTGTTGTTATTTATTCTAACTAACTTGATTATTTTCTCTTCACCAAAACAAATGCGAATTAAAAGAGATGACGAAGTTCCGCTTCCTCGTCCCCTTTCAGAACCATTCGTAGGGTCATTGTTGCCCCCTGCTGGATAGATGCTGTAAGTTCATTTCTGTATTTCCATCTTTACATGAAATACTGTGAATATACTGTAGGTAACGCGAACAAACTGGTTCTGATGTAACGTTTTATCTTCTATCTTCTACAGTCTTATTATGGATGTTCATTCCATCTACATTCATACTGATTAATTGATAAAGTTACAGTTTCATGGATTAGACTCTTAAATAAGATCTATTTAATTATTTTGGCCTTTTTTTATTTTATTTTTTAGCATCTTTCGGCTCATGGGTTACAGGTTTTTAATTAACCCAGTGCTTTACAGCTGAGGTGGGTCACCTCTCCTGATATGTAGACCACTTCCTGAGATCATAAGGGAGACAGGGGCTTTCTTCGAGACAGGGCCTCAAGATCAGGTAACAAAGTAGGACTCAACTGATCCAGCCTTGCCTTCCCGGAAAAAGAGCAAGGGGGCTATTTCACACAGCAAATGTCATATTTAGAATCAGTGTGTTTATCGTTCAGACTTTCATCTACTGACTAAAATGATCAGCAGATGAAATTAAATATATGAACTTTCAGCAAAGTTATTAAAATAAACTAAGTGCTGGAGATATTCTTGGCTGTGTGATACCAGATTAAAGTCCTATTTTATTCAGTTCACAGTGCACCTGGAGCGACATCGAGAATTTCTAGATCACACATTTTTTATGGACTAACTTACACACACCCAGTATTCAAGTGTGGTATAAGATCTAAGCATAGAGATTTGCTAAAGATGTTTCTTTCAAGCCAGCCTTTTTTTCTCGGTACAAATTGATGACAGAGAGTTTTTCTACATATTCCTATAAGAGTTGACATGCCGGGGCAGTGGATCTAAGGGACGACCTACGGCTCCTGCCAGGGCCCTGCACAAACAGCACGCTGCCTGGAGGCGCTTCTACATGAATGTGAGACAAAATTACAGTTTGTGTTATTTTAGCCTATTGATGTTTACATGCCTCGACAGTGTGCCCCGTTTGTGTGTGTGTGCGCGCCGGAGTGCGAGATGAATTTGCATATTGCTCTGCCAACTTCGCTGCGGTTCAGAAAAACCACTGCACGGGGTGCAGAACAACATCCCATAAACTTCATTAAGAAACTCTTTTGTTTTAATTGGTACTACTTCACCTAATGGGACACGGAACTGGCGACAAGGTGCGTCTTCACCTGGCTGGTTTCAGTTGGCGAGGCTTGGAAGCTGGAATGAGGCAGGCACTGACTGCGGGATGGCAGCTCCATACTTTTGCGCACGCGTAACACATGCATTCACGTGCACGCGTATATAGTAACAGTCTGGCTCATACTTAAAGGAGAGCAAACAGCTGAATGCTTTCTGAGGCAGACGGCAAAAATGACAAGTACGCGGGATGCTGCGCTCCATCCCAGCGGAGCCAGCGTCGTGGTTTTACGCACGGCTGCAGGACCGAGCTCACCCAAAAAGACCCCGAGCCTTCCAGGCTTCATCTTGATCATGTCAGTGTTGTTGCTCGTCCCGGTTCCGCCAGCATCAGCTCATCCTCAGTGCCTGGACTTCGAGCCACCGTTCAAACCTCTTTGGCACCTGGAGTTTTGCACGCAGTACGATCAGTTTGGTTGCTGTGATCAGAAAACGGACAACTTGATCGCGGAGAGATACTGGGACATTATTGAGCAGTTGGAAGTGGCGGGCCATGAGCTCTGTGCAGACATGTTGAAGGAAATCATGTGTCAGGTAAATATGTATGCTTCCTGCTGTCTCTTCACCTCTGCAGATATAGATATAGATATAGACCTATGTTTGTAACTGAACATCCTAAAGCACAGTCTGAATTGTCTATTTGGATATCATGGTCTACAACTCTCTATCAATGTTTTAATTGAATTCTAATTAAAGTCATCATCAGCTTATGTTAGACCTTCCTTTGTAAAGGGATCAAAGGCTAGGAATTATGCAACTGTGATTTAATTTGAAGTGAATTAACATTTATAGTTTCCCTATTTGTCAAATTTAATCCAAACTTTAATTTACGGTTGTTTAGTAGTTTGAGCTGCAGATTATACAGAATGTTAAGAATGATTTTATCACTGGGATAAAATTACATTTTGACACCACTAACTCTCCAAGCACCCAAAATTGTGATGTGCAATGTCTGAGTCACAGCACCTTGAAATTAGATTTATATCATTGTGAAATGTCTCTAATGGTGAGTGTGGGGGAGGGCAGGGGGTGGGGGATTGCTGAAATGCCCTTTTTTGAAAACCAGATTTTGTGTGTCCTTATTGGACAATTCCATGGGTTATTTTTTTAACCTAATGCCACACTCTGTGTCCCCTTAATTTTCATCTCCTGCCCCACCAGTGCCCAAAAATGTCTCATTCAGTAAACTGTGGTGGTTTGTGTTTATCACATCCAGGAGTGCTCTCCCTATGCTGCCCACCTTTATGATGCCGAAGACCCATACACACCTGTCAGAGACCTACCTGGCCTTTGCTTCAGCTACTGTTCCGAGTTTCATGGCAAATGTCGCCATGTGGTTAAATATTTAACTGAGAACAAGGTGCTGCTGGACACCTCTGAGCGGGACATCTCCACGTTCTGCAGCATGGTCGACCTGTCTGACCAGGACTACTGCTACCCCAACGTTCTGAAGAGCTCTGACCTCAACAGCAACCTGGGGCAGGTGGTGGAAGACCCCAGAGGGTGTCTCCAGTTGTGCCTGACTGAGGTGGCCAACAATCTGAGGAACCCTGTCTTGATGTTGCACAGCAGTGATGACACACACCGGATGTTCATCGCAGAACAGGTGGGCTTCGTGTGGGTTTACTTGCGTGACGGCAGCCGGCTGGAGCAGCCTTTCCTGGACATGAGCGGGGAGGTAATGACCACGCCATGGCTGGGGGATGAGAGGGGTTTCCTGGGCATGGCATTCCACCCCAAATACCGTCACAATGGACGCTTCTTCATCTACTACTCGATCCAGGTCAACAGCCAGGTGGAGAAAATCAGAATCAGTGAGATGAAGGTTTCTGCTTATGATATGAACATGGCTGATCCTTACTCAGAGAGGTACGCAGGCGGCAGGTTTCCGTTTGCTTTTTTTTTTAAAGAAAAATGTTTGGTTAGTTTCCAACAGGTCTGCAACAACTGTACATACCTATATAGGACTGTATAATGTACACCTCAGGCTATAATTATAACATGTTCTGACTTCATATACTTTAGAATCAGCCCAAGCTTTTCAGTTAAGGGTTACACTCAACTTTGTAATGTGCAACAATTAAAATCACTCAGTGGAAAAATAGAAGAAGGCACATGTAAAAAGTACACAAACCCCCCCATTAGGTATCATGAATTTAATATATAGTCCCTGACTTTGTTAAAGCCCCTCTCAAATCCCCAAATGCAGTAAAGCGTATATAATCTTATAATCTTTAACTTTGTTTTTGTGCTTGAAAATGGTTATTATAATCCCCCAGAAAAAAGGTACAGCATTTTTGGTATTATCCTTAGACAGTCACCGTACTCTGTGCAAAGGTAACACAATCCTCATACCAACACATCTAAAGCTCGCAAATTTTGTATCTCTGTTTCATTTATACAAAGCAGAAGTACAAAAAAAGGACATTTTGGACAAATATTTGACTCCTAGTGCCTCAGTCCTGCTCTGTTATCACGTCTTTCTGTAAGACAAATAATTACAGCAAAAGGAATGAGTGACAGGCACCAAAGCATCAGTGCTGAAGATGTAAAGAACGGATCAAAGCTGGCCCGAGGGCATACTTAGGAAGCATGGCCACCACATGTTTATGCCTGAATAACAAGTGTATCACCAAAGTATATGTAACTGTACTAAACTGCATACTTTTTCCATTCAGGGTCATTTTAGAGATCGAGGAGCCAGCTGCAAACCACAACGGAGGCCAGCTGCTGTTTGGTTTTGATGGGTATTTGTACATTTTTACTGGAGATGGTGGAAAAGCTGGGGATCCATTTGGGAAGTATGGCAACGCACAAAACAAGTAAGGTCATCTTTTCATTGACACCACCAAATGTTCTCATTTATAATATTTCATGTTCATTATTTCAACCAGTTGGCTACTTGCTTGTAGACCTCTCTGCTTACCTGCTGTCTTGTTTTCATGCACTCTTAATCACAACGTGTAATGGTAGAGCTCAGATGTTACAGCTGACTCAGTTTGCATGTTTTTCATCAAATTGTTATTTCTAATTGTTGTTTTTTTTCTGTTAGTTGAGCTTCTCCAAAATCTTTTCACATTCCTCCGACAACTGTAAAAGTAACCTCTGAGGGATAAGTGTTGCTAAATCCTAGTTTTTCCTACCCAGGAGCGCTCTGTTGGGAAAAGTACTCCGCATTGATGTGGATGGAAGTGACTCCAGTGGGAGGCACTACAGGATCCCCCCAGGTAACCCATTCGTCGGTGACCCGGATGCTCGGCCAGAGGTGTACGCATACGGGGTCAGAAACATGTGGCGATGCTCTGTGGACCGCGGAGACCCCGTCAGCCGCTACGGCAGGGGCAGGATATTCTGCGGAGATGTTGGTCAAAACCGATACGAGGAGATTGACATTATTGTGAAGGGAGGAAACTATGGATGGAGGGCCAAAGAGGGTTTTGAGTGCTACGATATGAAACTGTGCCAAAACTCCTCTTTGAGTGAGTATTTTCTCTTCATGTGAAACTTCCCTGAAGATGAAAAGCAAACGATATTTTCTTACTCGATACTTTCACCACCTGTTGTTTCTGCCATAATGTGCCTTTTTCAGTCTATTTTTGATGCTCCAGATTTGATTTAAAACAGTGCATCTCTCTCTGTCACAACAGATGACATCCTGCCTATATTTGCATATAGCCATCATGTTGGGAAGTCTGTGACAGGGGGCTATGTGTACAGAGGATGTGAATCACCCAATCTGAACGGCCTGTACATTTTTGGAGACTTTATGAGTGGGTAAGATTGTGCTGATATGAGCCAAGTAGTTTACTCCAACTGTTGGGTTAAAAAAAATAGATTCTCTGTCAGCTTTTCAGCACTGAAGGAAAAGCAAGCCTGTTATCTAGGCTTGTTTTGTCAGCTGTCGTACATTTTTTAATTTATTGAAAAAGCTGTGCATTTTTTAAAATGAACTCAATGTTATTTATGTACCATTTGACTTGACAGTGGTGCTGATCCTCTTATCTAACTCTTGGCAAGAAAACAAATACGTGTATTTTCCAAAATGCTGAACTATTCCTTTTGTATTTGAAGCATTGCAGAAGAGCTATAATTTGTTCAAAGGCAGTAATTAATTGAAGAGTTTCTTCTGCTACTAAACAGTAAAAGTACTGGTTTCTTAGTCTTGGTTTTAAAGATATTATTTAGTATTAATTCCTGCCTTAAATGTGATAAACCTGCACTGGTATTTTATAACAATAGAAGTGATTCCTCTCAATTTTGCAGTCGAATAATGGCGTTGGAGGAAGATAAGACAACAGGAAACTGGAAAGAAAGGAGTGTGTGTATGGGTGATACAAAAACCTGCTCTTTCCCTGGACTCATCAATCATCACCACAAGTTCATCATCTCGTTTGCTGAAGATGAAGCAGGTAATGTTTCTTCAGTCTCTCACAGTCTTTAGTTTGGTTTTCACCAATGTGACTCTACTGACAAGTTCTTTTCTGTTTTTTTTTTTAAAGGGGAACTGTATTTCCTGGCCACTGCGTATCCCAGTGCCATGTCTCCATTTGGAACTGTTTTCAAATTTATGGATCCCTCCAGGTCGAGTATCAGTATCAGCTAATCATAAATCATCATGTTGTGCTTTTAATCATCTTCAAAGATTCATACAATATCACCACATTCACCTCCACCTCCACCACCTGGAAAAACAACATATATCATCTGTCACGTGATAAGAAGGACACATGGGGATTTTGT
Source organism: Toxotes lorentzi (assembly GCA_037833715.1). Classification (NCBI taxonomy): domain Eukaryota; kingdom Metazoa; phylum Chordata; class Actinopteri; family Toxotidae; genus Toxotes; species Toxotes lorentzi. The sequence continues at coordinate 3,548,193 of JBBMJY010000009.1, forward strand.
TTTCTGTAGGCTCATGTTGGGATGTTGTTGATCTGAGTAAAGGACTGAGCACTCCTATTAGAGATATTAAACTAAGCTGACTTTACTTTCTCACAAAACATGCATCATCTGAATTCATTTGCACCCTGTAAAATGAAAATTTGCCATTCAACTGATGTGAACTCTCAGGTGGACTTGACTTCGTTAGACAGTCACCACATTTGTAACATCTGTGCTTTTTCAGGAAAGTGTGTTCATTTCTTTCAGTGACACATCTGTGTTTTTGGAATTAAACAATTGACATTCTGTTTCCGCAAAACATTTAAGGATCCCCGTATCACTGCAACAGCTGTTTGTCATTTAGCAGCAGATTCGCACACAGAACAGAAAAGCTGCTTCTCACCTTTTCAGTCTTTGTGATGCAAGACACATGTTCAGGCGCTAAAATCTCAACACAGTTTTCACCACAAGATTCCAAAGAACAAAATGCATCCAACAACTTGAGTAGTTTTGTTTGCAGTTGCTTGATTGCTTGATTGCTTGCTTGATTGAGACCAGGGTTATGACTGTAATCAAAAGGGCTGAAGATCGGTAACCTTTTTGTTTTGGGTACATTCTGTGCACCAAAATGGGGGTGACTGGTTAGAGGTTAACTGTTCTTTACTTCTGCAGGAGAGCTCCTCCAGGGAAATGTAAGCACAAACCTCTGCCTGTCAAAGTGAGGGGGAAAAAGCTTCCATTTGTGCCCAGGGAATGTAAGTCACCTGTTTACCTTTGCATTTTTATTACATCTTCTCCTTATAGCTTAATGTGTCATTTTTATGGTCTGCACATACCAGACTTGTTGAAGAAGCCATTGGGTCTTTGACTGAGCTCGTCTGACAAAGTGGAGCCACTGAAATTGTACCTCATAATGAAATATAGCCACAGTGTTTTTCATTTTTTTAGAGAGAAAATCATTTTGGTTCAACCAAGGTGCACTAAGTATGAGCAACATATACACAACACATTACCAAGTCAGTTAAACTGATGTTAGAGGTTAGTTCAAGAGTTATGCAGAAAACATTTAAGAAAGTATCTGCTCTGGCACAACAAGCTGCCTGCATTCACTCTTTACTCTTTAGTTTTCTTGTCCTAAGGAAAAGCTGCTTTTTTCTTCTCTGTTCCACGTCCATATGCTGCCAAATTGTATAATCGCATCGAGGTCACGCATAAAACTATAAAAAGCAGTCTCCCAGTTTACATCAAACATATTTAAAATAGAGACAAAAGAGGAAAGCATTTCAAACATTCAGCTGTTTTCAGAGGCAGATTTTCAATCCAGCTTTATAAAATGCAGCATGTTGTATGTGGCTGCAGAACGAGTAAAACAGTGAAAATGGGTACTTAACCACATCTGTGCCATTTCAGTGACCGTGCTGGACACAAATGAAAAACCTACAAGACCACCACCGAGAAAATTCAATCTCGCCACCAAACCACCGGCGACGAGAAGCCAGGCCAAACCTACGACGACTGCAGCCACCACAATGACGACGGGCGCTGCTGTGCTGAAGTGGACATCAACTGATAAAAAAGCAAAGAAGAAAAATCAATTGAAACCTTTGAAGAAAAACAAACAGGAAGCTAACACACAAATGAAGAAGAATACTTTGAGACAGAAATCCAGAGAACAGTCAGTGAAACCCACTGTGATAAAGCCTGTCAGCAAGAAAGGCCAAGTAAAACCAAAAACCAATCAAACTGCCACAGATCAGATAAAAATCAATGCCTCCAACAGCCTGAAAGACAACACAATCCGCACAAAGAAGAAGGTTCCCCAGAGGAAAGGTGCACAGAAGCAAACCAGACCTGAGAAAAACAGCGTAAAGATGAACGAATCGGCTGCAGAACATCAGGCTTTCATGAACAAAACCAAGACAAACCTTAATGTAAAAAGCAACAGAACAATGAGAAGCCAACTTAAGGTAAAAAGCAAGCAAGCAAGAAAGGCCAAAGCACTTTAAATCTCTGTGTCCCTATTTTACATATTTTTGTAGACCAATCAGTGTTGACTGTCACAATGTAAAGGAATTGTTTGATATTTGGGGAAAAATGCTTATTTGCTGTCTTGCTGAGAGTTGAATGATAAGATTGAGTCAAAAACCAGGTGAGCTGATTCCCCGTTTCCAGTTTTAATGTGAGGCTAAATGAACTGTTTCTTGGCTCATGGTTTCTGTACAGAGTGGTCGTCTCATTCACCTCTCAGCAAGGGACCAAATAAGTACATCTCAAAAAAAAAAAAAAAAGGACACAACTGTTGCATGCAATTACGCATGTAATGACACCGTTTCCTATACATTTTATTTTTGACAGTCATAAAATGATTGGCCTACGTTAATCACCGCCCTGTCTGTATTTAGAACATATCAGTTTGAAATGGAAATAAGGAGCAAACACACACACACACACAAAACTTCAAACTATACCCCAGTGTTGTTAAATTGCTCTAATTTTACAACACATGCAAGTGTTAAAAATAAACATTGGAAAGTGTCTGTATGTGTGTATCTGAGAAGCTGTCTGTAATTAAACTCCACACCACTGATCATAACTGAAACCACTGTGACCGTGGCTTGTTTAGTGACTGCTCAGTCGTCCTGACGGCAGCATGCAGTTTTGCCCTCTGAGGTTACATGAACATTATGGATTTTATAATTCCTGAAAAAAGCCTGAAATGGCATGTTGTTTTGGTTATGATGAAGGAAAGGTCACCCAAGGGTATATACGCCTGCCAGTCAACTGCTACCACAGCTGCTTTCGTAAGACGCAACACAAAATAACATGATGAAGCAAATATATCATATCATAGTATGAAATGACACAAACACCATACTATAACATGTTAACACGTCATGTTGTGACATAAACTCGAGAAATCATGATGATTTATTTATTTATTATTATTCACATTCTAAAGATGTCAACAAAATCCTATATTCACAACTGAAGCCATACCATATATAACGTGACAAACATACTTTACCGTGACAGAACACGAGGTGATATAAAACAGGGTTCATGTATGTCAGTATGGACTACATGTTTCCATCTCTTTAACGTGGAAGTTGTCGGATGCGGTCACATTTTCCTGACAACCTTTTAGTTAGACGTTTTGAAGACCTATTTCAAACTGAAGCACTATGAAATAAAAGTATTTTATTTTAGGTTTAGGGTCCACATGCTCATTTCCACCCACATCACGGTAACTCTACTCTGCGCCCCCTGTATGTTGCAGTACATGTTGATGTTCTTGAAACCACAGGACCCTCATAAATTACAGACCTTCATAACTATGCACTTGAGCTTAAATGTCACCGGTTAAAACGAACTGGTGGTTCTACACAACCCCCACCCCCTGAATATTTCTCTTAAAGTACCCGTTTTGTGACAAGAGAGGAGGCCGGAGCAAGGCGTGGAAGTGGTTCTTTCCTGTTTTGCTGGAGGGCCGACCATTTGAAGTTAAGAACCATGGCACTTTTCAACTAACAAGTCGGTTTGCTGACACGTGAGGTGACACACAAGATGATGGCTGTCTACCCTTTTAAAGAGCATGTTCGCCGGTTTCAGCGTTTAATCATTTTTGTTGAATTCCTTGCATTAAAGCTGACATGTAACGAGCTGCTCAGAAAAGAACCATGAACAAAAAATAATAATAATGATAGATTCATGTGGAGTTTGTGTTCTGCCTGATGCGCAATCAGGTGGGTTGGAGACATGGAATGGAGAATGTACCATACACAGCATCAACAGAGGTCTGACTTCATAAACACAAGATGAAATAGCTAAATCTGCATTAAAAATAGATATTTTACTCCAGCCATCCTCTATTACTCATGCAGAGCAGGTACAGTGAGTGGCTGACCCAGATAAAAAACATCCACTTTAAGATAGAGACAGAGTTTTTTTTTTTGGTTTGTTTTTTTAGCTTTAACATTATCACTGGTGAAGACCTCTCTCTCAGCTTTGTGAGAAATGTAGCACCATTCCACAACTTACTCTCAGTGTAGAAATGATGAACTGGGCCTGACCCGTTGTTGAGTCTGTTGTGGTCTGTTCTGATATAGGAGCAAAACTATGTAAGGAATTCTTGGATAAAGATGAATTCAGAGCTGGAATCATTAAAAATAAACACAGGCTGCAAGATTCGAATTGCTGATTGAAAAAAAACATCAAGCCTATCAAGCTCCACCATCAATCACATTCGTACGTAAAACACACGTTTTTATCAGAAGTACAGTGCTGTTTTTGAACATGATTGTCTGCATGCTAATTTATCACTACTGCAAAGAGGATTTCTTTCTTTGTTGTCTTAACAACAAACTGCTGAAACAGAAGCATTAGAGAGAACAGTTTAAGACCTCAAACTAAATTATAGACCACTCCCTCCCATTACTCTCTCTAATATATAAAACTATATATATAAAATTTGGATTATTTAACCTCTGAACTGGTGACTTTGTGCACTTAAGGTAAATCGTTTGTAGTTGATCTTTTACATCTGTGGTACTTTGTATATTTTAAAATGTTCTTATCTATTTGGTTTTATCATTACTATGTTGTCTGAAATTCCTGATAACGAAATGTCAACCCAGATCTGTAAAGATATATCCAGACACATCTTCCTTCAGTCTGAAGGCTCTTGCTAAGGTTAAGTAAAGACATATTGCTCCCTACTGGTCATTGTGTGTAACTAATGTTGAGTAATCACGGGGGCCACCAGTGCGATGACTATTCACACTCATGGTAGTGTAAGAAAATTTGGATGAAAAAGACCTACATCTGTTAGTTCATGAATCTGGGAAGTTAAGAATCGTGCCTCACACACTTCAACCTCTTTAAAAAACCGTTGTCCTGTCCGAGTCTCACTGACCCACTGACCTGCTGCTGGCAAAACTTTCTACGTTTTTCTAAATAAAAGTGTCGAGCAAATGAGAACACGGAAACTGGAAAATATTTACCAGGACAGGTGTTACAGAACCGGCTCAGTTCTGTTAATTAAAAAAAGAATTATAATCCATTGTTATTATTATTGTCATTTTGTGCTACCAGTCCATTTGAAATCAGGCTTGTTCTCTTTTTAAAATTACAAACACCTGCTTTAAAATAGGAAGACGTGAAAATGTTAAGAGCAGGTGGTGTTTTTTTTTTTTTTTAATGAATAAATGAAGAATTTATCAGCATTCAAACAAATAAAATGCCAAATGTTCTGCTACTTTTTGATGCCTGAGGTTGTTGCTGCCCAGTAGTGTTTCTCTGTCATGTTTATTTGAGGAATAATCACACGTTAAGTATTTTATTGCAAAGACTGCGGGCAATTTCATTTCTCTCTTTAATGGAATTGTGTAGTTTCAGGATTTAATAACCAGTGAACTGCTTTCTTCAGTGGATTAACTGTGATTTTACAGTGGCTGTGTTAAGATTTCTCCTTCCCTCAGAAAAGTGGATGAATACTTTGATGCCAGGCTTTCCCGTCTCTGACTCTGACCTCTGTCAACGGCTGATCTTGTACACCACGTCGCCAACCTGCATGATCCCCGTCTTCTTCACAGTGTGCAGCTGTCCAAACAACGGAGCCGATTTGTAGATATGCTTCTCGGACGGTTGGCACAGACGATAGCTGTGAAAGAATCGTCATCGGGATGAGTTCAAAGGCGTTTAGGTTTGTGTGAAAGGAAAAACGGTCACTATGAAGCTGCAAGCAACATCTGTGGAAATATCTTATTGCTTAAACAAAGGTAAAGTTTACAACTGGATCAATTTGACTGACACAACTCTCTAGTAATTTAGTTAATCATCAGTCCTGTGTCTTTGTGAAGTGGTTGAAGTCTCTCAGTGTCCTGTTAATCACTTCTTGTTAAAACCGTGTCCTGACCAGACAAAGGGACAGTTGCCTTTTTTCTTTTTTATGACGAGCTACATTTTCGACAGGTGTCAAAAATAGCTCCAGTTATCGCCAAGAAACATTTGACTTGCCAGATCAAATAAAAAGTAGCCTAGCTGAGCAGAAAACCTGGCAACACAGATTACAACCAGAATGTTAAATATTAACCTTGCCTAAATAATACGGATTTAAAACTTTACCTTTTCAGTGTCTCCAGAGGCTCTTTCCTGCTGATTATACCTGTCTCAGGGTCAACTGTGGTTAAAATACATCTGGAAACAAAAAAAACACAACAACAGCAGTTTGTATTCATCCTATTAATCCTAAATCCTTCAGTTAGAAACACACCTTCACACATTTTAACATTCAATGACAGGCCAATTGATAATCCTTGACAGATTTAATTAGTATCCAGGGAATCAAGCCCCTGTGGTGACAGCTCTGCACCTTTGGATCCACTGCTGGGAAATGAAGAGATTCTGTCTCTGATTAAAATCTGTGTGAAGCATCGACCATGTTACCTTCCACATGACATTACACGCTGAAGTCGCACGCTGCCAATCTGGATCTCTTCCCATGAATCCTGAAAAAGCAAAGCAGTTGGAGTTGGAGATAAATTTAGTCCACGCTGCTTACACCGAAAAGGGCGAGGTATTAGTCAGAAGTAAAGAACCAAATGATCATTTTTCAGACAGGAGGGAAAAAATAAAGCAAAACCTCATGGGCTGTGGTGCAGAGACACACAGGATCTGTTCTTTTTGAGATGTTTTCTGGTTCTAATCTGACCCTTACATGTTTCTCTGATATGCTTTTTCTTTGTTCATGTAACCAGGATTTCTAAACAGAGGAATCAGCAAGGGAAAGAAATCAGAGTCATATCTGCAAAAGCTGAACAACGCACCTCATCGAATGCCTCACAGTCACTTATCACAATGTTCGGGCGGAAGCGGCCCACAGTGACTTCCTTCTCTAACTTGCTGCTGAGATCCTTAACAGATGCCTCAGACAGCAGCATCACACCTCCGACATCTGCGTACACCGATTTCTGGATGAATGGGAAGACACGAGTACAATCGATCACAGCAATGTCGATGGGATTTCAGTTCAGAGAGAATTACACAAACAAAAAGCAGGAAAACAGTAGTGGCCCTTGAAAGATGCATAAAACTGGAGCATTAAAATCTGGGGACAAAAAAAACAAAACAACACACGCTGCAGTACAGAGTCACTACCTCATGTTGTGAGAAAAGAGGCTCGTACTCCACCGGCCTCCTGGCCCTCATCTGAGGTTCAAAGTGCACCAAGCGAAAGGTTTTCTCTGCCCCCAGATAACGAGAGAACCAGTGAGACGCTTCGTCGCCACAATCCCGCCCCTGAATGTCAGCGCCAAACACCCTGCAGAACAAAAACAGCAAGGAACATTACACAAGTCTGAAAACACAAGTGGAACACAGGGAAACACTGCAAAATAACTGTCAAACAACCAGGTACTGGTTGGTCTAAAAGTGTTGTCTACAATTTTTACAATATCTATTATGGTCCTCTTTTGAGAATTATAGTATATACAATGTCCTTGTTGACAAAACTAGCAGACATTAGAGTTGTAAAATCAATCGATAACTATTTTGATCAACTAATCATCATTTTTTACGCAGAAATGCAGACCTGCAGTCGATGATGGGATTGTCGGGCTGTTTGATGGGGAAACTCAGCTCCTCCATATTTGGCCCGTTCAGACGGACTTGACCTCCCTCGCAGGTCAGAGACACCAACACCAGACGAGGCTGCTGTCTGCCCGTCACCATGTGACCGTCATCCGTCACCACCAGCCAGTGTCTGCAAACAAAACAAACGCAATGGTGGATTTCCCTCATTTGCACCATTTGGAATCCCTGGCTGAACTCCAATGTCGAGGCACTAAACCTGCACTCCGAGCTCCCACAGACTTGAGACAAGGTTAAAAAGGTTAAAAATAAATAAATACATGACTGCACTGATAACATCGCAAGTTACCTTGGTTACAGTGGTGCTGCTGACTCATGCAGAGATCCCAGATTTACATCACATTATGTTTAACCCACCAGTTGGAAATTGATCTGGGAGTCATACGTAAAAACAAGCCTCCCTGAAGACTTAAACTAACTCTTGAGTCTTGTGGAACAGCAGTATGAGAACTCACAAATTTTCTCATTAACTCCTACCATTATTGTATTTTTCCTGCATTTTACCTGACATGTTTGATGTACCACTGCTTGGCAACTAAATTATATTTTGGCAATTTCCTCAGAAGAGCCTTTAGGGTTTCAGACCTGTTTCAACTCTTTATGAAAACCTCCACAAAAGTTCATAAATAATCTTAATATTAAGACACAGCTACCTTCCAAAACCAAATGAAACAGTCAGTGATTTGTGCAATTTGTGTAATTTATGCAAATGCAGTTTTAAGTTGCTTCCATTTGTGTCATTTTGTGTCCCTGAGTGAATTAAACTAGAAGGAGAGAAGCAGAAATTTATCCATTTTTCGACTAGCAGGGATGTACAACCTACCTAAATGCTTGTGGTAAGTAAATCTAAGTCCGTTGAATTATGGAGCCAAAACACACACACACACACACAAAATAACTTTTGAGCACAGTACTAAAGTTTATAACGGTACAGATGTCGTGTTTTTGTCTGCACAGGTCAGTGAACACACGTCAGGTAATCCAGCCGCAACTTAACCTGAATCCTTTGTGCGCAGCACTCACCGATCCTGCATTTCTCCAAACTTCAAACCGATTTTCTGGCATTCTGCGAGAGCCACAGACACCGCTTTGCCAGACTTGAGAGGGTGAATAAGGAGCTGCGACACTACGCCTACACGAACAACTTTTTCTGGCTTTCGCAGGTATTTATATCCAAGCCCAAGTCCCAGAACTGCAACGCCAGCTCCGCCGATCAGAAGAGCGGCTTTCTTATTCTGGGCCAGCGCGTTCACAACCAGATCCATATTGGAGACTTTCTTGGACGTTGAACTTCGCTTAATGAGACAACAGCCTCCATGTGTAACGTTCACTGACCCTCTGTAAACGGAAAGCGGTAGTTACTGGACGTAAGCCCAGTTATGTGAATGTGGTTAACCCCTTCGAGGGAGTCTGGACTCCGGAAGACCAACACCTGACAGGGCGAGAGAAAATCAACAAAACAGGAGCCTAGTCCCACACGGTCCAGAGAAGACCACCCTAAGGGTACTGAGGAAACACACATCTACCACACTAGTCCCCCTCACCAAAAGAGACACGGAACCAGTGTGGTATGGCCTCATAGCTCCTGTGGACTGTGGCTCTCAGCTCCACTGCGCCCCTGTCCTCGCTGACAGACACACAGGAGGGGCCTCTCAGCAGAGTTCAGCCTCGGCAGGAGCGCAGTCTTAATTAACACCAGCTCCAGGCCCCTGTGCTCCAGCGGCTCAAAAGACAGGTCTGTGAGACCATCTAACATGGCCTAACAAGGTGCTGGCAGTCCTCATGGCCTCTGAATCACTGTGTTTTTACTACTTAAAGTTTTTAGAAGTTTATATATCCAGTGCTAAATAAAAGGAGATTTGAGAATATTTGGGTCCATATTTTATTACGTCCTTTCTGCTGGGTGCTATCTGTGAGCACGTTTTTATAGCCTAAGTAGCTGCTTAGATTATGCATTTTTTCACATCACATTCATTGTGTAGGCACTTTTGTGCAAAGCAACTTGCAGTGAGTCATTCAAACTTGACAGGAACAAGAGTTAGATATCATCAGAACTGGAAGTGCATCCCTTTCAAACAAAAAGCTAAAGGCATTGTCAGTGCTACAGTACAAGTGCTTAGTTTTTGTTTTTTTTTTCAGTTCCTGAGGCCTGCTCTGCCCAAACCTGATCACAAACCCTCTGAAACACATATATTTGATGCGTGGAGTTCTCGTCTTCAAACCTTTAAGGAACAAATTTGCCTTGCCACAATAAATCATGCTCACTTCTGTAAAATGGTGGAATAGATCTTTGGAACATACACGTAACAAATGCACGAGTGCACTTTAACACTGAGTCCAAATTGGCATTGATATGTGACAGACACCTTCAGTTTTAATGTGCCCAGAATTTTTCCAAAAACAGAGAAGAAACTAAGTGACGTAATGTCATAGCTGACCTTCTCAGTGGAACTATTTTTGTCTTTGACATAGATACTCAGGTCTATGGCCAAAGTAGAAAACAGCAGATGCTCCAGCCATGGGGGGTCAATACAGGGATTTGTCGAATGGATACTCCTTCTGTTGCTTTTCTGCGCACATCTAATGGCTGAAGGCAGATTCACGGGCACAGGGCCAAGTCTTACAAGCTGGTTTAATGTTGTAGTGGCAAGAGAATTTTGATAACGAGATTCAGTCCTAATTGCTCTATTCTCAGCAACTGACACTTTGATGTTATAATTCTGCTCTTAGTGCACACAACTATTTAATTTGTGTTTTCACACATTTCTAGCTCAGCATTCGCTTTATTGATGCTCTTTACTGCATCACTGCGGCACTACAGTTGAACTGCTCACAGCCAGAGATGAGGGATCATTCCTTGAGGGGTCACAGGGCAAAAAGGTTGGGAACCCATGATACAGAGAAAAACTTTAACACATAGCATCTTATTCTGTTGACCTGACCAACCATCTGAAAGACTACCTGGGCTTTGCTAACTAGTTAGTTAGGTTATTTTGCAGATAGTAATCTGATCTCCAAACCCGGATTTACCTTAAGACCGAAATGAATCTTACAATGCAAACAAAGCCAGACACAGCTCAAGTAAAAGGAGGTAAATGTCAATTAGCTTTGTAATGTAAGTAACAGTTATTTTGGAGGCTGTCGTTTGTGATGCTGTTGAGGTGTACTGTTTTATAGCCTGCTAAAATATTAGAAACACAGCACCACAAACTACAGCCTCCAAAATAACTGTTACTTACATTACAAAGCTAATTGACATTTACCTCCTTTTACTTGAGCTGTGTCTGGCTTTGTTTGCATTGTAAGATTCATTTCGGTCTTAAGGTAAATCCGGGTTTGTCATGTGATACTGTAAACTTTTATTATTCACGTATGTTGAATTGCCTGACGACAAATGTCTCATTTTTGCCTGCTTGCCTGCTTAGATTACACTAGAAATTAATTGGAATTAATTAAATGGAAGTGCACCAATCACCACTTCTCTATAATTAGAGCCAAATTACATCATTCTTTCCAGGAATAAAAATATCTGAAAATTATTTCATAGCGTTACCCAGTAACTAAGCTGAATCAACACCTCTGGCAGTCTTAAAAAATAAATAAATAAATAAAATGATGGCTGTTCTGCTGGCCTAATTAAAAATGCAGCATTCAGACTGTTTCCACAGCAGTTTTGCTGCTGTGAAGTCAGGTGTTTTTGTTTTGTCCACCCCTCTGTTCGCTGTACCACATGATGATGACTTGGATATATTAACATATACATCCTGCAACAAACCATGACATAACGATACACCGTCATACTTTTGCTCGTGACTAACCTGCTGTAGGTTGTCCGGAACTGGACTTCAGTCAGAATTCCCAGGGGGAAACCATCTGGACCAAACGGTCATTTCTATACATTCAGCAGGCTTTTCTCACACAGCACATGTTGATAAACAGCATGGAGGTGGTAGAATCACATGACTTGATGTTCTGTATAAATTATATTTCACTCAATGTGGTGAAGCTCCTCAGTAAAACTCAAAAACAGTTTTTGGAAACATCCATGGTTTTAATGTTTTCTGTGAATTCTCTTTTCTATACTTGGGCAAAATAGTACAATAGTATTTAAAGTAGATGTGATGTGCATGATTATTTCTGCCGAAGCCTCAACTGCACACACATGCCTTGGCAAGTTAGGAAAATAAAAAAAAAACGTTCTTACAGTTATTTTTCAAGTTCACTACTTTGCCTCCTGTCATGTTTAAAATTGTTTTCTTTTCCAAGCAAGAAACAGAGAGGCCTGTTTGTGCTAGTGCAACAAGATGTGGTCCTACTTTAAAACTAATACAGTACTTGCATAAAATATACAGTTGGTCACTTATCGTTAAAAGCAGAACGAAGCATAATCATCATGTTTCTTCCATTATCATGTTCCACTTATGTACTTCAGTAAGGTACAGGTCCATTTTGATAAAACAGAGGATATCAGCTTCTCAATAGACACCAGACCTGGATCAAACAGTATTTGCAAATAATTTGTGACACTTGATTTTGTGTCCGTGATGTGTCACAGGTGGGATTTCACCCCACAAGGCAAAACAATAAATGGCAGAAAGTCAGAAGGAAAAAAAATCCACCTTCAGATATTCAGAATATGACCAGAACACATATTCCTGTGGCCACATTCCCACCATTCTGACTCGATGCATTGTTTCCTCACAGAGGTGGAATATAACTAAGTACATTTACTCAACTGCTCTACTTAAGTACAGTTTTGAGGTACTTGTACTTTACTTGAGTATTTCCAGTTTATGCTATTTTATATCTCTACTCCACTACATTTCAGAGGGAAATATTCTCTTCTTTTTCTAATAGACAATAATTATATCAGACACAGGGATGATTTTTCTGTATAGTATTGTAATTTATATAATACATATAATAATTCTTCACTTTTACTTAAGTAAGATTTTGAATGCAGGACTTTTACTTCCAATTAAATATTTTTTTCATTGGTGTACTGACACTTTGACTGTAGTAAAGGATCTAAGTGATTCTTATACCAGTGGGTAGTGAGTTCCTCCATTTCCCAGAATGCCATTCAACAATCTAAATAGAAAAGGAAAGAACTTCCTGCTTTTGTCTGTTGGTTGATGGAGAAAGCGATAACACGGTAGACGATTTTCTAGTCAGGAAAACATGAGAGTTGTGAACTAGCTGATTAACAGAAAATGAACTAATTTATCAGCTGTTTTGATTTGATTATTATTTCATTTGATATTCACTTGTTCCAGTTTTTCAAATGGAAAATAATTTGATGCTTTTCTTTGTCATGTGTGACAGTAAACTGAGCATCTCTGGGGTTTTGGACACATTGGGCTGTCAGAGATTACAACAATAAATATTCCTCAGTTTCTGAAATTTTATGGATGTGTTACTTTCTAGTCAATCGAGGCAACTGTTGGTGTAATATTTCCTCCTCCACGATGGATTTCTCTGAAACTGTTGTTTCAAAATGAATCCAATCCCTGTGAATCAAAGAGCAAAATCCCTTCCTCTCTGATCTCACGCAGAAACCGGCCATTTTCTGAGAGTTTTCAATAAATCAAACATCTTTGGGGATTAAAACTGCCGTAGCTGCCAGAAATAAAGATAATGTGACATCACATCACGTCGCCTACTGTAAAAATTCACCACGAAACACTGAAGTAGGCCCAGAAATACAAGAGATAGTATCTGAGGGTGGATTTTTACTTTTCCATCAATCACACAGACTCAGTCTATTGTGGCATAATTGTCTGTGACTGACAACCAGCTCATTATCCATTGTCCAAGCACAGAAACCCCCCTCCCTCCTGCCACTGCAGACTGCTGCTAAAAATAGTTTGCATCTACTGTTTGATCCAGATGTGACTTGGACGGCTCTGCACGCTTCATATCTGATGTCCTTTCTTTCTTAGTCAGTGAGTTCTGTGGATCCTCACGGTCCTTCAGGTGAAAACGAGCAGAAGAGTCCCACCCCAAACACAGGCTTTGATAGACATCTGAAATCTGTTGTGTTTATCTTTTTTTTTTCAGATTCGTAATTTGAGTTGTTCTGTGTTTTCTGCTGCTGTTGACAAGGAACAAAGTGTTAAGAGGCGTCAGTCAGAGGGATTGACAGTTTGGCTTTGGAAAAAAGTTTCTACAATTTGAATAATACACTGATTTGTGTTTTTTTTGGCAAAGAGTTGGATGAGAAGATCGATTCCACTCTCATGTTTGAAGAGTGTTATCAACCTTCTCATCTAACTCACTGTTTCTTTAATAGTGTGATAACTCTACCTCACACGTATCTGAATGGTTAGTATGTACATCTGCTCTGGTTCCTGGAGGACTCCACGAGGCAGACCAGTACCTGCTCTGGACTGACCTCTGGACCCAGCAGAGACTAATGTAACCAACAAGCAGCTGTGATGCTGCAGTAAGTGCCTGGCTGGTGTAGCTCATCATGTTCAGTTTTTGTTGAGACTGTTGAGTCAGAGTTGTTGATTTAGCCTGATGGTCATTTTTAAATCAATGCTTTGTAGTGTTGTCAAACAAATCCAGTTAAGTGTGTTTCAGTCAGTGCTGGTGAGTGTCTCCTTGTGATCGCTGTACTTCGTTGCTAATGCAGTGTTTGGGATATGTCATCGTGGTTTTTTTGAACTCTTCCACTTGTGACGTTACGTAATTCAGCGGTGGTTTTGACTGATGCACCAGCAATTTGGGCAGAGAGCACTGAAAATGACAATAACAGAGGCAACTACACGTGTGAGTCATATGAAGTTATCAGTATGAGTCAGCTTTAATGAAGTTCTGACAATGAGTTCTGACAATCACGATTCGTTTAAATATTTTTTTTAGGGCAACATAAGGCAGTTTATATGAGGCCAGAAAGCTGTCTGAATTGGTGTTGCATCAGTCACAAACACTATGATGAGAAACGTCTGAAAATCATCAGGATATGGGCCTAACAAAGGCAAACAACTGACAACACTAAAAATTACAGCTTTAGGAAATAAACCCTCAGTCGAATCAACATCTCTGACATTACTAACAGAAACATAAAACTTACTGCAGGGCTGTGCAAGATGTTTTGGTGATTTGGTTTTGTCATTTTATTGTGCCACTGCTCCGTCTACTCGACCTAAAGCTCCTCCTACGGCACCTGTTCTGCATTCTCTTACAAACTGTGCACACATCACATTGGATGTACTGCAACGTGTTCATGTGTTCACATGCAGTGACCCAGATGACGTCCTACATGCCTAGATGACTCTGCAAAGCGCACAGAACGCCCCTGAATAAGACCTCAAGTCAAAACATCTCAGACAGATATTTGAGTAAGATTTTGCTGTTTACAGTACTGTATGTGCTTTTCCCTTTTGCATCTCCTACTGTTGGTTTACTGGGATTATAGCACCACAAACATCTACTTGCAGTCATGTCTTTGCTGTGAGGACTGCCAAGAGTCTGTTGTCCACTTGGCAGTATAGACGTATTGTGCTGTACTGAAATCTGCAGTATTGAAAGGCTAGACGGAGCTGCGTCTTTTAAACACCCTGAACGGAGAGAGAATGTGTAGGCCTGTTGTTATGGAGCTTATGCTTGCGCACTGACGTGGACTGCAAACGCAGCCTCTTGATCCAGGCTCCATGTAGTGAGGGCAGGTACTGTTCTGCTGCAAGTAGGCATCGGAGAACGTCAGCTCCTGAGGGATCATAGTGGGTATGGAGCCCTGCAGCTTCTCTTTGCTCCTGTACCACAAGCAGGAGCATATAGTCTGGAAGTGAAGCACCTCAGTGTAGACACCTTTTAAATCTTTAGCCTTTGTAGTGTCATCTGCTACAGGTGTGGAGGACACTGAGGCTGAGACAGGTATTAGATGAGCCACCTCTCCTCTGGACTTACTGACGGACATCAAGGCTTTCTGTTTGGCGTCCCTCCGCTCGTCCTCGGTGTTCATGGTCAGGAAGCGAAGCACCACCAGGTTTAGGAACGCTCCAATCACCGTGAGACCCATCAGGATGTAAACAAAGCAGAAAGCCACATACCGTGGGTCGTTCTGCAGAGCATCGTCCTTCTGCAGAGCCACGTAGTCCCCAAACCCGATAGTTGTAAGCGTGATGAAGCAGTAGTAGAACGCGTGGAGGAAGCTCCATCCCTCACAGTGGGAGAACGCCACGGCCCCCACACAAAGAGTGCTCATGCAAGAGAAGAAGCCCACCGTCACCATGTTTGCCATGGAGACCTCGGTTTGACGCATTCCCAGGCATTTCTTGGCTTGGTGCAGCAGGTATTTGACGAACGTGTTGATCCGCTCACCCAGGCTCTGGAACATGACCAGGGTGAGAGGGATCCCCAGGAGGGCATAGAACATGCAGAACACTTTCCCTGAGTCGGTGCTGGGCGCGGCATGGCCATAACCTGAATGAGAGCACATCACATTTTTATACCTTAGACACTGTGGGCATGTTATTATAACCATATAATCATACCATGTCTGAGAAGATGCAATGTGGCTTCTGTCGTGGTGTTTGGCTGTTTGACATTAACATGTAAGGATTCAGAGCTGAATCCTTAAATCCACAGGAAACCAACACCTGTCACTAAATCCTCCCATTAATGGAAAACCCGGTCACACTATTCAGTTTGACTTTAATACTGTGAATTAACAGCTCTTTATTTATAACTCCCACGCTGTTGTCAGCTGGGATGTTGTAAATACTGGAAATAAACCAGAAAGGCGTCACTTTCTCTGCCTAGATTAGCCTCGAGTGGCCTTATTGTAACGACAGACACTGAGCCAGAGCCGTGTCCGTGTAGTTTCAGAAACATAAGTTTTACTCATTATTCTTAGATTTGACACTTTTAATCCAAAAAAATTAAGAGGGGCAGAAAAAGAAATGAAGTACTTTAGTTTTTGATATGGCACTTCATTGATTAATTCATTCTACCCTTCAATTAACCAGGAAAGCCTCACTGAGATAAAATGACTCTAAAATAATTCATAATATTTTTTTTTCAGGGGTGGCCTGGCAAAGAAAGGTAGCAAAAGCAATGATTACAAACAACAAAATACAGATGTATAGAAATATATGGAAATACAAAAAGTTCTAATACAATCTAACATAAGATTTCATCCTAGAAACAATTCAAATATCACCTTACAATGAGCAGCTGTTTAAAACCATAAAAATAACTAAGATCAATACAAAACAACACTTAATTACACTGAATGGGTGGAGCACTGTGAATAAGTCCATTAGATTTTCATGTAAACGGAACAATTTGACAGAAAATAAGTTTTAACATTTAAATAGATATTTTCATTCATATTTTACAAACAATATGTGCTATGAAATGCAAGATGGCAAACTTAAGGCTGTGAGCAACGACCAGTAATAATTAGAATAAGAGTATGTATGGATGGAAGTAGCATGCTTATTGACCAGCCATGTGAGTGGGCTGTGCAATATGCAGAAATATAAAATGTACACACGTTTTGCCGGCCACATGTTTTGGTTGTAAGTAAGTATTTGTGGGGATCAGTGTGGATTCATGCCCTCAGTATTTCTGAACACTCCGGCTACAGCCCTGCACCGAGCACCTTCTATCTGAAACGCAGGCGGTGTGAGCCTCATCCAGAGGACAGTTTCATTTTTAAGCGTAGGAAAAAGTGACTGCTGCTCACCGATTGTCGTAATCACAGTGATGGCGAAGTAAAAGGACCCGGCAAATTTCCACTGGACTCCTGCTTTGTGAGGTTTGAGGTGCAAAACGACGTACTCCAGCTCCTCGAAGTTCTCTTTGGTCAAGTTATATTTGCGCATGAGTTCGTACTTTCTGGCGTCGAGCTTCCGCTTGTGACTCTTCTCCTGTTTCGACTCCAGGGTCTCGAAGACGGCCGCTCCGACCACCAGGTAGGTGAGGATGCTGATGATGAGGGCGAGAGTCCTGGCGTTTTGTCTCTTCATGATAGTAAAGAGGGAGGGAAAAAAAATGATTCAAGTGCAGGTGGGAGCTGAGACTTTCTGCGACCTTCTCCTGACGGACTCCGGATCCAACAGAGGGGACTTTGGAGACGGAGCCGTTCTCTCAGCACCACCCCCACATCACAGTTGGGTTGCTACTGTATTTGGACCATTTGTCACCGACTTATATTTAGATTCTGCAGAAAAGAAACACAGGGCAATCCCACAGACTGTCAGCTTCTTGGAGTAGCAGCTCAAACCAAGAACTCACCTTTCCGGAGTTTTTTACGCACACACACACACGCACGCACGCACATGCACACACACACCTTTCCTCCCTGAAGCCAAAATACACTCTCGTCTTTTCTCAGATGGGAACACACTCTTCAGCAGCAGCAGAGACGTGTTGGTTCAGCCTCCAACAAGTAGTAACATTGTCAAATATGACTTGGTGCATGATTCATGTGTTCATTCACAGATAAAATATTTACCTAGTAGCTATTTAAACAGACTTGCTCTACTGGCTTCACAAGTTGTCTAGCAACCTAATGATAACCATCCTCTCGGTGAGTAAACATTCAAAGGCACATCCTTTTCACGCAGAGCAGGCTGCAGGATCCTTCACCTCAAACACAGCCTGTGTCACACAGAAAATAAAAGGACGAGCATATACTGTTTGGTTTTTTATTTTAAGGCACAGAAGAGGACAATGCTTACGAGACATCGCACATAAACTCTAATATTAGAGTTATCCCTGTCTTTGTTAAAGCCGGTTTAAAGGAGCAGTCCACAAATTTCTTTGCTTTTTATGAAGTTTGGAATGGGTGCTTAGGATGTAGGTGTTTTTAGCTTGGAACCAGGTTATCAATGACACTTCGGTTTCATTTTTTTCATTTTTAACACTAAATGGCTTCTTTAGGAGAAAACCACATTATCTAGATTTTACCTGAAATAATTATACTACATACACAGGACGGCAATGTCCTCTAAAGTCTGGTAATATTCAAAGAAGAAGGTAATATAAACAATACCAGTGTCCACAAACATATTCAGTCTTCCTGCGAAAGCAAAACTCGCGAGATCATAAGCATATTAATAATAGTTAAATAAACTGCATTGTTATTAGGACACATACCAAACCAGGTGTACTAGGAAGAAAAGCTAAAACTAATGTGTTAATTTACTGGAAGAAAATTCATCATCAGCATTTTTGACTTGATAAATAATTTAAAACAGTCGATTTGAGTCATTTATCAGTCAAAAATGCCAAAATTTCTCTGGTTACAGCTTCTGAAATGTGAGGATCTGGTGTTTGTCCCCGTTTTATATTATTTTATAAAAAATCATCCTGTTTAGACTCAGGCAACACATGAGCTCAGGCTCTGGGAACTTATACTGGGCATTTAAAAAAAAAAAAAAAAACATTTTTCTGACATTTTCTGGACAAAACAGTTGATCAAAAAAAAAATAGTCAATAGATTGGTAGATAATGAGTATAATCATTAGTTGCTCTATAAGGCTGGTATAATAACAACACTGCAGAGCCAAACTGCAATAACCTTTTTGATCATTTATAATATCATGTATAATTTCTATAGTGCACCTCACATACCAGCTTTGTTCTTACAGTATATCCAGAAAACACTAGCTTTAAGCAACGGTTTTCAAAATGATATGCACATGGTCATCTAGCATTATCTATGAGACTAAACAGCACTTTGGAGAAGTTTGAGGGCTACAAAGGGAAAAAAACAAAAACAAAACAAACCAAAAAACACCAAAACAAAAGTAAGTTAAACAGATAAATCCCAGAAAAAGCTCCATGTTTTTTCTGGGTCTTTAAGATCAGGTGTGGCTGCAATCACATCACACTTTAAATTAAAAGATGCTGAAATGAGAGGGAGAAATGAGGTATTTGGGATAGAACTTCAGGTCTCTGAGGTTTCTACAAGGCCTCAAACTCATCAATCCTCTGCTTGGTGTTGCCCTGACGGATCTGACGCAGGGTCTTGTACTTGTCACGGCCTGCTCGGACGTTCTCGGCGTGGAGCAGATCGTTCTGGGTCTTCCTGTTCTCATCTCGGGCCTGCTCCAGCTCTGAGCTCAGGGCCTGCAGAAGGAACAAATTTCAGTTATTTAAGCACAACAATGCGGTTTTATAGAGCTGTGATGCATTCTGGTCTAGTAAAGCAGCTGTTGGATGAGGTTTCTGAATCAAGAGCACATTTTAGCTTGTTTCATGTGGTTAGATCCTGGGAGCCTGGACTCACCATGAGTTGTTTCTGCAGGCGTTCGTTCTTCTCTGCCTCGGTGAGCCTCTCCTCCTCATGGCGGTGGTCGTTGATGCCCTGTGTCTGCAGCTCGGCGCTGTAGGTGCTGTTCTCTTCGCTGTGCTCGTGGTCGCTCTCGCTGTCCGAGGAGGAGGAGGAGGAGGAAGCAGGAGGTGCAGCTGCGGGAGCGGCATTAGCGGAGGTCACCACGCTGTTCAGCTCCTCCTTCGTCTTCATCAGATTCTCCTCCACTTCTCTGGCCTGGGATGAAGTTTGACAGGGACAGTGTCAAACTGTGCTCATTGATCAACAGAACAGGAAACTGTAAATGAACCAGAGTCAGCCTAAAAAGCAAATTTACATGTTGTCCCTGGCCTGATGTTAAAAAAATTGAATAGCAGGTTATGATGGTTATCGGGGTCATTCACTGTGCTGTGCTTTCATTTGATGAAAACATGCAACATGCAATATTGACTTTTCCTCAGTATCAATATGACTGTCACAGGTTTAAGGACAAATGAAACAAGCAGGTGAGGTGGACTCTGATCTCAGGTTGTAATTTCGCCTTTGGAAAACAATTTTATGACGACTTCGATCTGTCTTTGTCTTCTCTGCTATTGGATAATAGCTTGATTTATTCCCGCAAACAATTCGGATCAAGCATTGAGAGGTTTATTTGTCACACACACGCAGATAATACGTGTAATGAGCTGCAACGCGATATCCTCCTTTGATATGCCTGTGTGACAGGTTGTGCTAAAATACAGATGTGAAAAATTAGGACTGGAAAAAAAAATTTAAGATAAAAAACCATAAATATGTGGACTCCAGCTCAGTCTTTAAATTTGGTTGTTTGTCTACAACAGAATTTGTAGACAAACTGTACGCTTGTATATCGTCTGATTGAGTGTTGGAAACTCACCTTGTTGTGCCATGACTCAGCCTCTTCCTCCTTCATTCTCTTGGCCTCCTCCAGCAGCGCGATCTTGGCGCTGTACTCAGCCAGGTCTGCAGCCTGAGGGAGGAGGCGCAAACAATGTCGTCAAAAAACCCCCCAAAAACCCAAAGGGTAGATACCTGCTTACCTCTCCAACCTCAATTATCTGGACACGCTGTCATTTTATGAATGAACAGACCAAAAAAAAAAAAAGAACTTCGCCATTTATTTAATGGTAGCGTTGGATGTGGAGTGAATAAATAAATGAAGTACTTTTAATTCCAGAACATTTACCTCAAAGCTGCAGTTACTACTTCATTTACATTAAACTTCCAGTAAGCTCATATAATCTCATAAAAACATAAACATGTTTTGTTTTAGCTCAATGACACAATACATTTTTGACATTTTCTAAAGAGTCTTTGTGTGAGAAAGGCCCTTATATCATTTTCTCACGATGAATTTAATCCCACTAAAGCAGGAAAATCACCCAAACTGAAGGATGTATTAGTTCAACTGCAGTTAAAACTCTTAATATGTGTTTATCCTGAATGTGGGAGCTTTATTTGTAATGAGTGTTTTTCTATCACGAGATTTTCTCACGTGCAGGACTTGAGTGCTTCATGCGGTACACTCACCAGCTGCTCCTGGCTCTTTATCTGGTCCTCAGCTTGCCTGGCCAGCTCCTCCTTGGCTATTATGGCCTCCATCCTCTCAGCCTCCAGCCGGGCCGCCTCCTGCTCCACCCTCCTCCTCTCCTCCTCCAGCCTCATGGCCCGGTCCAGCTGCTCCTGAAGCTCTGCGGGACAAAGTCAGTGAAACACAAGAAAATCTGTCAAGTATTGCAAGGTGTTATCATACAGGGGGATATATGCATTTCTCTGCTTTTCTGGGACAATTTCACACCTGTGAAATAACACATTTGCTTTACTTAAGGCAGTGGTTCCTGGCTTTTTGACTTGTGGATCCCTAAAATGAACCAATGTCTAATTGTGAGCTGTTATGCCAGGAGTTGTGAGCACTTCAAGTAAAAAGCATTCAATTTTATCTGCCCAGAGATCGTATACAGTGATCCCCGGCAACAAAAACATTTGTACATTTTAAATACATTTTAATGGCCATTAAAATGGAGATTTGAGGAACTTTCAAAGGCTTGAACCTATAGTGTTTATTTCTTACCCTGACACAGTCAAAGTATTGTAATGATGAGCTCAGGCTCCTTTTTCCACTTAGTGTTTTCACCTGCTTCATATTGCAAGTCTGATCATAGAAGTATAAAAACAACATCCACTCAACCAATTTAACTTTTTCTGTGTATGTCGAGTAAATAAACAGCAGAGGGCAGTAAAGCCACGCAGCTCCTGTAGGACTGGATTATGTTGTCTGGGGTCTTTAATGAGGAGTTTAAGACAGCTCGTACGTCAGATGCCCTGTCTCACCTCTCTCTGCTCTCTTCGTCGTCTCTTCAAACTGGTAGAGCTTCATCATCAGGTCCTGCTTTTCTCTCTCCATCTGCTCCTTCTCTTTCTCGATGGCCTCCCTCTTCTTCTTCTCACTCTCCAGCTGATCCCTGTAGAACGCAAATTAAAGACCAATCAGACATCTTAATCAGTCCCCAGTCAGTCACAATCCCAGTTCTCAGTCTGTGAGAGAAGAGTAGTGTCCCCATTTAACATAATAACCCTTCACCCACCTCTCCATCTTCTTCTGCAGCCGCTCCTCTTTGGCCTGAGCCTTCATCTGCTGAACCTCGATGGTGTCGGCCTTGCGGCGGCGCATGTACAGCTCATGGTTGCCCATGCACAGTTGAAGTATGCGCTTGTTGACTCGTAGCCGTGGAGCATAAAATATAAAATCCTTAAAAAAAGAGAAAAAAAGAGAGAGAGAACAACAGTTTGGTTTAGTTTTATCAGGCTGTATTTTAAGCTGCTCTGTGAAGTTGAAATGTGAGGATTTACTCCCAGCAGTGACCAAAGTTTCATTAATATTGATTGATAACTGAAACCAATATTTCCTCCAAATTTATAATACATGAAAAGCCTTAAGTAGATTAGTTTCATTCCATTTTTTTCTGAGGACATGATTATGGCGTGCAAGGCAAGTGTATTTACTCAGCGCCTTTCATCAACAAGGAGATTTAAAGTGCTTTACATAAAATACAAGAAACACAAGACAATATAAAAATACACATATAAATAGGATTAGGCAAGGAGTCTGTCAGTAAGGTTATTTAACATTTAATGATTGGTTTACTTAACAGGGACCGTGTGCCTTCACAGACATTACATAAAAGTGTCAGACGTAGCCTAAAGGTTTTGTTGTCTCTGTACATATGTTAAATACAAATCATCCTTAAAAAAAAAAGTCCAGTATGAATTTAACTAAAAAATATTCCCTGCCCATCTGCGTTTTTACTGACAGCACTTAAACACTGCAAATGCTGTCATTGCTGAGGACTGTTAGACTCTGAAATACTTACAGGGGATTTCTTGTCTATGGGCTTGATGACGAATTTCTTATCATTGAAAGAAATGTTTCTAATTTCACTCCAGGGGAATCCAATCTTTGGAGTCAGCCTGGAGGATGGAAAGAAGAGGTGAGGCAGCATGTTTAACAGCACGTTTAAAGGTTTCAGGTTTTGATTTTATAGAATATTTACAGGCAGAAAACTGTTTGCTCGCCACTTTGGGAAATAAGGGAAATAAGCCGACGGCCATGAGTCAAATGTTCTATTTAAAACCTGACCAGCTGAAAGGGAAGGCAGCAGGGGTCAATGACTGAGGTGTGACTGCTCGTGTGTTGCCCTCCTGTCTACAGCTGTTTGCCATCAAGTCAATGCCCACTAGAGATGCCATGTTTGGAGAGATGTTAATAAAGAAGGACACGTGTTTATTGTCTTACCTGTCCTCCTTCTCGTAGATGTTGAGTCCCAGAGCGTCGACTCCCAACCACAGGTCTGTGCCTTTCTTATTCTTGATCTCAAAGTAGTTGACACCGTACATCTCCAGGTCCTGAGTGATCTTCAGATACTCAATCATGGCATCTTCCCTGTTCAGGTTAGAAAAAAGCATGGAAAAATATAAGAACACACAAATCGCTTGAATACAAATTATCTATCAATTTATGGTATCAATTCATATTAAATACAAAAAAGGCTGATTCCAACTACACCGGGTTGACTAATGTAATCAGGGTTGGCCCATAGCCTGTTACTTTTGGGATTGGATTCAGAGGTTGGTAAAATTATCAGATACTGGTTCAGCTAGAAGCGGAGGGCTCCATGCTAGGCTAACATCTCGTGCTAGCAGACCACCGCTTCCCAGCCTCTTGCTGGCTAACGTGCGGTCCCTGGAAAAACAAACTGGGTGAGTCTACAGGAACACACGCGGTGCATACAGGGCTGCACACCGTCCCCAGAAACTGGACAGCTTCTACTCTGCTGCTGACTCCGGGCGGATGTGGCAAGGTCATTGAGTGATGTTCTTCTGACTTTGCACATAATATCACTGCTTGTCAAAGATGGAGTCAATATGTACTGGAGATCAGAGGTTAAAGGTCAAGGCCACTGTGATCTTGTGTAAGTTTTGCTTGTGAACACCCAACACTAACCTTCCCAAACATTGCTATTATCACTACAAAACACCCATAACCTGTACATCTGCTACAAACAGGCACCCAACCGCACGGAGGCATACCACCGCCATGCGGTACTTCTAGTTTCTAATTTATAACACTTTGGTGTAGATATGAATCTAAATGGAGTCAATAAGGGATTCACAAGAATTCATGTTCAGTGAGTAGATTCAATTCTGAATTGTCTGCAGAAAAAAAATTGGGACAATAAATGCATTGTCTATTCTTCGTGTTTAGTAAGGAGTTTGTAATTTGCAAAACTGTGGAGGTGGGGGTAACAGTAGCCTCTGTGACCACAAGTGGCACTTACAGGATAATGGTACACTGACTTGTGTTTACTTTTTGTTTTATGTTTGATATTGAAACCAATTCACTTTTTATCTGTGTCAAATTAAACCGTAGCACAAGTGAAAGAACTCATAAAGTCAGCAAACCGACTCAGTAATGCAAGGTTCATAGCTTTGCTTTAAAAATAAAGTTTTAAAATGAAGATAAAAACATGATTTTTTTTTTTTTACATCATCAGCCTTCACTCACTTCAGCATCGATCTGTGCTCCTCGTGCCAAACCTGGATTCTCTCTTCCCACTCCTCCTTGGACAGCTTGTGTTGTTCCAGCACTCTGAGGGGAGAGGCGAGCTATCAACCACACTGGTGAAAATGTAAACAGTCTGTGTATACATACAGAGCTAAATCAAACACACGCTGTATTGTCACATATTTCCTGTGCTGTTAAATTGTGTGAATTGTAATAGTGCATCAGTTAATTATTGAGTCATTCGGGAAGTTATTTAGCTCCAGTAGAAAAGGATTCTCTTTATGGTTTAAAAAAAATGTACACCACCCCAAATTCTGTGTATTTTTTCAGAACTTAATCTTTGTCTTTTTCATATGGATTACCGGATAATTTAACCTCTTCAAGCCTCATAAAATACAATAAAACAAGGCAAAAATAAGTGAAACACGGCAGCAGTGACCACCAGCAACAACAGAGCTCATGCCTTCCCTCACCAGTTCACACTCACCTTTTGGGAAGCAGGCGCTCAGAGTACAGGTAACCCGGAGGGTGCACCGCCTTGTTGTACTCTCCATACTTTGCCTGGACGGCGTAGGAGGCCAGCAGCACAGCAGACTCCGGAGGGCAGTAGATCTCCTCTCCCAGAATATCCTCCTTCACCTGCAGGAAGAAGAGCCTCCTGGTGATGTCCTGGATCAGCTCCTCAGCCACGTCCTCTGGGTAAAACTTGGCCCTCAGCTTGAACTGCAGGGGAGTCTCCTTCTTCACATCCTGGGCCATCACCTGAGCCGAGCATGGACAAAGTATGACAATGAAAACTAAATGCCTTTTCTCATCACACTCACTCAGTGAAAACACAAACACACCTTCTTCTCAGAGTTCAGCCATGTGATGAATCCCTTGGCGTCGACAAACTGCAGCCCGAAGTACCAAATCTCACGCAGTCCGATGGTCCTGGCAACCTTAAACACACACAGAGGTGAGGACAGGGACCTGGTAAAAACATGATCTATGCTCCCACTTCTCCTGTGGTTTAAATCAAGAGAGACCATGGATACTGTTACATACAGACCTGATCAAAGAGCTGCTTCCCTGTGGTGTTGGGGTGGAAGGAGAACTCCAGCTCTGCGTCCATCGAGGTGACGCGCACATTGACCTGCAACAAAAAGGTCTTTTAGTCATGTGACAGCAGAGGTTTTCTGTTTCCATTTGGTCCAAGGATTTTACCCTTTAAAAAAAAAAATTAAGATAAATCTGAATTTCTCAGAGTTGTTTTTTGAGTGAGTTGCTTAAACTGTACAGCAAGGATGCCTTTAATGTGGAGCTGTGAAGTGGATTGTTCATAAACCATAATTGCTCACTATCTCATTAGACTTTGGACTACCCTTGCGAGGTGCTACAAGGTTGCACATAAGCAGATTAAAATATCAAAATACTTGCTGCTCGCCAAGCTGCCTTTAGACTGTTAGTTAAGATCAACCACTTTTGTAACAATAGCAATTAAACGGGCACGTAAATCTGACTTTTGTGTGTGTCCAGAATGAATTTCGCAGAAGACAAAAAACGTTACTCTCAACATTTTTCCAAAATAATGACGAACACAGGGCAACTGCATGACCCTGGCTTGCAGGCCAGATTGGGCTTGTACCAGTTACACAACCATTTTATGAAGTTACACTAGAGCACAACCCGGGTGTCATAAAGATAAACCCACTGAAACTTGGGCAAGCCACTGAAACTGTTTCCACCTTCCAGGATCACATGTGTAAGGTAACTGGATAACTCCCTGTCGTCCTGCAGAGGCTTTCCTGACTGCTAGCTGACCTCTTCTCAAATCACTAATGTGACCGTTATGGAAGCAGTAACGTATTAGAATCAATCAATATGTTGTAAATTTTGGAGGGGGTTTTCTACTTGGATCGTTGTTTTTTGGAACATAAAAATCTTACTTTCCTGTTTAACTGTTCAAATTTATGCCAAAATTAAACTCTTAAATCGAGTTTTGAGAATTTTCCAGGATAACGAAGGCAATACCAGCTACCATGACTCATGAGTGAGATTTCAAGTTTAACGTCAGTCAAAGGGAAGCAGACGTCAGCACGACCTCTTGAGAGAGGCTTTCTCCTTGGCGTGTCAATATAAGCATAAGAGTTTCAGTCGTAATGCACAGGCGGGCCTTTCTTATCAGTCTAAGTGCACAGACTGATGCTGTGCTTAAGTAACTCTTACTGAGGGCATTCAGGACTTAGGGCAAATAAGTGCATGAGGGTTTCTTTAATAATGGATGGAAAACTGATTAATGTTGTCTTAGAAAATCAAAGGGGCAGAATAAAGCAGTTAAACCATACAGTCATGAGCTGATGGGGAAAGTCACTCAACACAGTTACAAGTCATTCCATTGTCACCAAAGGCAATCACCATGATAATTATCAGATATGCATGACCACACAAAAAGCACTCGGCCCAGTTGTATCCACAAAGTTGCATTTTTTCAGCCAGGAATTTGTGCAGCATGGGTCAAACTCTACGTTTGGTTAATGAGTAAATGCCAAGAAGGATTGGTGCCTCTTGGAAATAACTCAAAGAAAAAGAAAAGAAAAAGATGTTCCACGAGAGACTAAATCTATCAAAATACTCAGGTCAGCTCAGTGGTTTCTATACAAAACTGTTTCAGCATACATAATTCAGCAAGCCTTACTTCATAAAACCACCACCCCTGTTTCAAACTTGGACCAGAAACATTTCAGACACATTTAATGATCTTGTCAATAACAGCATTAAAATCTCACCGTTTTTGGCATCTTGGCTCCGGTTGGTGGGCGAGCTCCAGCAGAAGAAAGTGTTTCCCAGGCTGAGCGAGGCTGCAGTGGCTCCCAGCAGAACCTCCACCTGATAAAGAACGCTGCACCACTCTCGCGGTCAGACTCAAGGGCAGGGCTTGCGTCCTTTGAACCCGGCCGTAGAACACTCACAGTAACGTGGGAGGTTCGACTTGGTTACTATCACACAAAACTGTCAGCTTTACCTCCAGTGTGACCACATGGCAGAGCAAGAAGCTCCACCCAAAGACAATCACCTATCTCAGCACCTGAACTGCTGTGACCTTTGATCGGAGCACCCAAGGCTATATAGGCCCGCACGTACTATTTATGTTGCCTGTTTGGAGATGACGAGTGAGTCATAAAGAGATCATGACAAGATAACATACCAACAGCAGCATGTTTCTGTGGAAGATCCAAGAGAGACAAACTCTTAAGTAATTTGAGATTTATAGACTTTATAGACTATTTGTACAAAAACAAAAAAACAGGTTGAAAACCAGTGGATCATCTGATCATGTAAATACTCACTGCGCAGCTTTTGAATTACAAAAATATTCTGTAATATTCTGAAGTGTATTTAGTGACAACATTTAATCAATGTGGATCAAGAGGAAAACAAACTGCAACACTTTTGTTCTTGGTGTCATTAATCAAACAATAAATCCAAGTTTGTTTTCTCTAGCTGTATGTTTTGTACAATATTGTGGACTGAACGATTAAGTGATTAATCACTATCGCCAATACAAATGATCGTTAGTAGTAGCCCTGGTAAAATCAAAGTCAAGTAAGTTAGTTTATTGTTTCTGTTGTGTCTCTACGATTTAAATCAAATAGTTTGTGTTTGTTTTAACTTTATTTGTTCTTATTGCTCTGACAAATGTAGAGCAGTATCGTTGCTATTAAATCAAATTCACTGCTGTGATACAAAGGCTCAAGGTAAGGGCAGGGTCTTTGTACATTAAAGCTCTGACAGCTGATAAATAACCATGTACGCCTTCAGTTCAAGTAAATATGAATAGAAAGTGTTAATCATTTGTATGTGGTTCTCCTCGTGAACACGTATCACACTTCGTATATTTGATTCTGATTCTACTCAAGTAAAGAGAAAATTTATCAAAAAGCTAACAAAATAAAAGCTCGACTACAAGAAGATTTGAAACAACTATATTTTACAAACAGGGGAAAATGAGCTTAGAACTCATCTTTGATTTGGAAATGAGGCTGGTCCTCTGGTTTGAAGTCTTCGTTGGGACTTCCGTCGTCGTTGAGGATGCGTGACGCTGTGTAACCCACAATGGGATACTTTGCTTTGTATGTGCCTTCAAATATGCTATCGAGAGACTTCAGCTGCTCATCAGTGAGGCCTGCCTGTGGATGTAAAGACAAAGAACAGGACCTTTTATTACTACTTGAGTGTTCTTCCTTATTTTCCCTGTTAAGTGAATGCAATGATGCTTTGCAACCGACGCTCGGGTGTCAAATGTCGGTGCTCCCCACCCACAGGAGTCAGCCACAACAAACACATTCACAGCCTTTGTGAAACACTGTAATCCAGACAAGTAGGTGTGTGAGGTGGTGTCAGGATAGCAGTTAAACTTCTGGATGTTAAGACTAAACTCACAGTATCTGATGTCAGGTCTGCGGGATCCAGGGACATCTTAGCCACAGCTCGAGTGGAGTCCTTACCGACCAGGGTGTTGTATGGAGCATCTTTACCATAAAACTCTACAATGGGTGAAAACAGTGTAGTAAATGTAACTTGATGAAAGTACCAATACAACAATGTAAAAATACTCACTTTCGACTTTGTTTCTTTGGTTTTTTCCGAGATTTGATCTCTCTTGTGAAATGTTGGATAATTTTACCTTCCTGTGCCTCCAATAGTTATTTAAATGAAACCACGTGAGAAGTTTAAAGTTTGGTAAAAACAACTGCCAGACCTGTGAAATGTGACAAGGAGCCACAGACAGACACTGTTTTTCCAATAAGCGGGTAGAAAGCCAAACAGGCTGGAAACTCGTGATTTAATATTTAACAACATTCTGTATTTTACAAGTTGTAAAAATATGTTGTTGTTTTTTTTTTTCAACTGAAAGATACATACAGTAGCTTCTCCAGCCGTCAGGCAGATGGTGTGGAGTGAATTAAATAATTCCACCATGACTGTGTAGATTCACAGTTTATTTTGAACGAATTCAAAGCAGCAAAGTTGGTTTGTCGTGAAAATGACACCTCTTTCTTAGGTGATGGGATTTATTTACCTTTTCCTTTGGTGACATCGAACACCACTCCTTTTACTGCCATGTAAATAGGTTGTGCCTCCTAAAACAGGGAGGGAAAACAGCGGAAAACAGACATAAATCGTTAACACACACATGCATATTCAGATGCACAAAAACACACCCAGGATTGCGGTGTACAGATAACTCACGTCGCTGCCGTCGTATCTCCTCAGCTCCTCCTCAGTGAATAACCGGACAGGTTTGGTGGCTGGTTTATACTTTAATTTAACGTCTTCTGCTAAAGTCACAGAAAGGACAACAACGAGGACACAGATTTGCGCTGTTGCCATGGCAGGACGGTTGTTTGGCGACTTTAACGCGGAAACTCTTTCACACCTTCCCCGTGTCTGCTCCTCCGATGGTGCATTTAAGGCCATCGGAAATTCCGGGGGAACAACGGGTTAGGCCATTTCTCATGCCTGTTAGCGGCCACATGCAGTGTGTGCAAGAATTACAAGTGATGACATATAGGATGGTGGGGAGCACAACCGTAGTGGTTAGGAGAGTTAGGAAAGTTGTAGAAGGCAAAGTCAAACTGTGTACGGATATCATGGAAGGTGATTCATTTACAAAGGTGGCACCATGATGCACACATAAACCAAATATGCAAGCAAAAATCTATCTGGTCTATCCCAGTGACATCACGGATGTGATGGTGTATAAAGACAGGAAGTGTTTGGCCACCTCCTCCTTTTGTCCTTGGAACACAAGGTGGGTATGGTAAATAAGAAAGGGAGAAAATTATTGACTTATAAAAGACATGAATTGAACCAATAAACAATAACTGGACTTAACAAAACCTGTCTGTGTTTTACTTTAAGCAGCAGTGATCAATGAAGGAACGACGGCTAAAACAAACACCTCACCCACTTTTAACAACAATCATTTACAGGACAAAACTTATGTAAAAGGTGTCGCGCATGAAAGTTCATTCTTGGTCATTTTACTACACCACAACATTTTCAAAGTTCCCATGAAAAATCTGGGAAAAGTTAGAGAGTGGAACTTGAGTTGGCGTTTACTGGCTTTTCCTCTTTTCAAGGGAAATGAAAAAGAATCAGATACAAAACACAAGAAATAAATGTAGAAACAAGAACAGCACAGACTAAACAGAATGACGGCATCATCCTAACAGTGCCAGCACAGTACTTAAAAAACAAACTTTACTTTTTAAGTAAAACTACTTATATATGACCCCAAAGACACTGTCATTAGTCTTCAGTGTAAGTAAGAGGCCACAGGAGAGTCCGCGACATTTAGGGATTTTTATTCAGCGTTATCATTTTATCTTGTTGATTTTATATAAAGAGGAAAAGTGAATATAGTCAGGTGAAATAAATCCATGGTTCAGCCGGTTTGCCTGCAGACAATGCTAGAGGGATAACAATTCACCTCACGGCTCAGGGGAACTTGGAGCAAGAATCTTCCCGTAAGCACCCGAAGGCAGCATTAGGTAACAAACTAGGGAAAGGAGGAAGGAAACAAGGAAACCACGCCAAGGATACAATGTTTTGTAGTGTATCGCGGCCTGTAGGTGCCTCATTATCATGGGATGGGCTTTATCGTCGTCGCCAAACCCCCACTGGGCGGCGGATGGTGCCTCTCCCTGTAGAGTGGAAAAGTGGGACCTATGCGCGGGCGAAACGTGGCCTTCCTCAGTAAACATGAACCGGGTGTTTATTAAAACTACTTTTCAGACTTCATCATCATCATCTTCTTCTTCTTAAAGAGCTGAGATCGGTTTTGTCTTTGAGACAAGTGCAGAGGAATGCGCAGGAAGGCAAACTCCCGGTCATACCAAGAGGTAGGAGAAGGTTGGCTTCCTTTCTGTGTCAGTCAGTCAGTGTTGTCGTTTGTCTCAATAACCCGAAGGCGACAGTTTGTTAAGTGTCGCTTCTCCACGAAGCGGATCGTCCGCAGACTGACAAGCTCCCCCAGCGTCATGTGACTGTACAGCTGACGGCTGCAGGAAAAAGCGGCTTCCTGACATGAAATTAGCTGACTTCACGTTTTCTCCGAGTCTGGCAGGAAAACTAAGTTGTACTTGCATCCTGCTTCAGTTAAAGTACAAAAGTACTGACAAATATAGAAAACAAAGGTTCTGCAGAGAAATGCCTGCTGTGAGTAATATACTGTTAAATATCATGTTAGCAGGTCTTTATTATTGATGCATCGGTGTGTATAATGTGCGTGACTTCCCTTTTATAGTTGGTTGAGGTTTTGCTAATTTGAATATTACTATTATTCTTTTTTAAGATATAAAATGTATTGTATATAAGCAAGCAAACAAAGCAAAATAGAACTAAGCCCTCAGAAATGAGGAATAAATAAACGAATCAACTACAATTACTTCAGAATTACTTTGCAGAATAGGTTGTAAAGAAGAAACTATAATGTGTTCAACATCACAGGAAACTGAGAAGTTTATACCACATCATATAACAGGTGCTAGTAATAGCATTTTAA
This sequence comes from Toxotes lorentzi, assembly GCA_037833715.1. Lineage (NCBI taxonomy): Eukaryota > Metazoa > Chordata > Actinopteri > Toxotidae > Toxotes > Toxotes lorentzi. The sequence goes on from JBBMJY010000009.1 coordinate 3,580,722, forward strand.
AGGATTAGTAAAGTTTTCCATTGATGCATTTCCACAATGGGCCAAACGTAAATTTGGTTTCTCTGTTACCACCTGGTACAACACGTCCTTTCACAGTTCAACGATGATGACGATGATGAAGGTAACACGCAGTCCCCAGACTTTTTTGACGATGCCACAGAAGACCTGGAGCCGGAGGAGTCCAACGGCAGCATCTCACAAGGTGAAACCGGAGCTGTGGTAGAAATGCGTCTGTGCCGTCTCCCGGTGCTGAGTTCATACACTTTTAATCAGTCACTCTGCTTTAATGAGCTGCTGAACTCAAGGAAAAGTTTTAAAGTCCAATGATGAGCTTTTCTCCCCTACAAAGAGCAAAGTCATGGGGTTAATGGTGCATTTTCTATTTTTACATGGAAGTGATGAAAACTAAAGATATCTTAATTATTATGTTTAATAAACTGCTCCTTAACAGAAGCATGAAACTAATCTTTTTGCCTTCTTGAGTTGGTCTGAACCTGTCATTTGCATTTTTAACATTTTCCCTCTTGTTCCCCTGCAGACGATGACATTGGGGAAAACAGTCCATCGATGAGATTTAGTAAAACCTGCCTGAAGAACGTCTTCACGGTGGTGCTCATCTTCATCTACCTGCTGCTGACTGCGGTGGCAGCGTTCCTGGCCTACCAGACCATCTCTGACTTTTTGGACAAACTCAACCACCCTGTCATGTCTGTCACCTACAAAGAGGTGGACTCGTTCTCTCCCCCTGGTTTGTATAAATAAAATATTGGGCAGGGTAATGTGGGACTATGATGGGGTTAGTAGGTAACAGCCAATGTGCTGCTGACCATTGATTTATTTTAGTAAAAGTAGCAACAACACAATATAAATACAGCGGTGGAAAAAAGTTTTCGGACAGTCCATGCATTTGTGATATATTGCATTAACAATCACTCTTAAGTTTCCAAGTGCAATTTGTTTTTGTACTGTCACAGCCACAATACCAAACCAATCCTAAAATCAGCCATGAAGAGCTTAAAATTGATTAGCCCCATAAAAATACTTAAGAAATTTTGAGTATTGTGGTACCACTGACCCACTAATGAAGATCATCCTTTTTACTGAAGA
>JBBMJY010000009.1:3581928-3668727 GCA_037833715.1 Toxotes lorentzi
GCAGAAATATAAACAAACAAACAGCTTGGAAGACAAACCAAGATCTGGGCGTCCAAGAGTGTCTTCAGCGAGAAATGGCCGCAGTGGTCAAACCAAACTGGTGTCCAGTGTTCCACCCGTGGCCGACTCCAACATCATGGCTTAAGGTCCTGCGAGGCTGTTAAGAAGCCCCTGATCCACGAGAGGCAGAGGTTAGCTCAGCGCCGCTGGGCCCACATACCCACACAAGGACTGGACAGCCAGGAACTGGAAGAAGATTCTATGGTTGGATGAGTCCAGTTTCCAGCTTAATGCTCCTCATGCTAATGTGAGGGTACGCAGAAGGCCAGGTGAGGCATTATCTCCAGCATGTACAGTACCTACTGTCAAGCATGGTGGAGGCAGTATCATGGTTTGTGGATGTATGAGTGCTGCTGGCGTTGGTCACCTCACAGTCTGTGATGGCACATTGAACTCTGCTAAGTATTGAGCCATTCTCCAAACCCACATGCTCCCTTCTGCACATGCTCAGTTCCGTCGAGGCCGAAACTGGATGTTTCAGCAAGATAATGCCCCTTGTCACGCATCCAGGTCAAGTAGAACTTGGCCGCAGGAGCACAATATCCACATTATCAAAAGGCCTGTTTCAATGCAGAAACCAAAGAATTTGGAAGAATTAAAAACAGTAATTCAAGAAGAATGGGAGAAGATTAACCCTCAACAGTGTGAAAGGCTCGTGGAGAACATGCCAGCCAGGATTAAAGCACTACTGCGTGCTAATGGCAGGAGTACTAAATATTCATTTTGTTATGTGATGGTTTATTAATTTTTTTATTTATTTTTTATTCACAACACATTCTTTGCTATTTGTTAACTTTGATACAGACAATGTTGAGAACTGACATGTTGACACCATCAAGAATTTAGTTTTCCTATTTTTTTTCTTGATAACAATAAACAAAAGAAATCTTTTGTTTTGTTTGTGTCTGCCTGATGCAGCCACACCTTGTGAAATACAAAAAAGATTTTTCTGCAAATATTTCATGATAATATTTAATATTGCGTAAAATTTTAAGGGTGTCCGAAAACTTTTTTTCCACCACTGTGCACTCAATTAAAAGTAAACCCCTGCACTCAAAGTTTAACTTTGCAGGTGTCACTCTGCTGCTCATTGACCTTCACTGGCCACACATGACACTCAAATCAAACTCAAGTCACTAATCATTGCCAAGAAGAGAGACTTCCAGGTTTTATGATATATACAGACTTATGGTCATTCTTGGCCTCTGTTCCTCTAAAGAATGTAATCTGGTACTGTCATCCCTACACAAAAGGCAGTCACAGCCCAGACTGTTCCCGTTTCTGGTTACCATTTTGTGCTTGGTCTTATGGACCATATTTAGTTATTTCTTAAAGGTCTCCCACTGAACTGAAAGAGTTTCTAAAAGTTTATGAAATTTAATGAAAAAATTGTGCCATGATACAGTGAAAGTTCTCCTTTACTCATTATTAATTGTGTTTTCCTTTTTTTTTTTTTTGAGCAGGTATTGCTCTGTTTCCTGGCGAAGCTCAGCTGCTGAGCTGCAGACATCACTTCCACGACTACATCCCACCTTTAGTGGACCCAGGCAAGCCTCAGGAAGGGGACTGTGTGATTAAGGAAGTCACTTACTTTGGGCCCTTTACAAATCAAACAGAGGTCAGCCATAAATACCTTCAGCTGCTGGTTTCGCAGAGAGAAATCACAGGTCTCAGCAATATTAAAAATATATCTAGAATGTAACTACAGTTCACATTTTCTTTGAGAAGGTAGGAGTAGTGAGTTTGATGTTGTGCTTTATTTGTTTTAAAGACTGATTATACTAACTATCGACTTCTGAATCTCAGAAAAGAGCTCTGGTGGTCCGTGGGCCTTCTGATGTCAGGAACAAAGAGTTGATCTTCATGCAGTTCAGTCATAATGAAACAGAAGAGGACTTCAGTGCCATCACTTACATGCTTTTTGCCAAGTTTAGTGACTTGACTGACAGGTAACTGCAAACAAGCATTGATCCTATGATGTCTGACTGGTGTGACAGCTGAAGTGGGTCACGTAGTCCTCTTGCTGCTTCACGTCTTACGAAACAAAAGTGAACAAAAGCTATTTGACCCAGTCTGACAGTACCCAGACATGTAGCAGACCATGCACACATGTGTTTAGACTTACTCTAAATGTTACCTGTGTTTTCTGACTCTGTAGTGCAAATAAATCGCAGTTCATGAGGGACTGTGAGAGGAATTACTCCATGTGGACCTTCTCTGGAGGATTCAGAACCTGGGTCAAGATGTCTTTAGTGAGGACGTCTGGGAAAAGCAGTGAATCTGTCGAGTTTCGACAAGAGGTATTTATGTCTAATGAATGTGCACATGCTTACGTACAAAGTGAAAATAGATTTTAAAAGTATTAATTTCAGCATTTATTATGTTGGATCTTCTAGTCGACTGTGGTGAAATTCAATGATAAAAGGCCAAAAACAGAACAAAGCAATCAGCTTTTCTTTGCTGTTTTTGAGTGGCGGGATCCTTTTATGCAAGAAATCAGACTGGTAAGTTCTCCCACACATTTTGTCCTCATTAGAAGTTTATCTGTCCATATCAGTGTGCTAGTCTGTAACACAACTGTGCTTATTTCCAAACAGATAGTGACTGCAAATCCCTGGAACTCTGTGGCCATCCTCTGTGGGGTCTTCATGGCTCTATTCAAGGCTGCTAATTTTGCCAAGCTCACTGTTCAGTGGATAATCAAGATGCGTAAGAGGCATCTGAGGAATAAAGCACGAGAACTGAACCAGATCACCTGAAACACTGATGAGACAATCTGTCGAGATCCAGATTATCCAAGAGACTGATCTGAGTTTTGTCTTAAAGCTTCTGCTCAGTTGTGCTTTTTGACGTCATTACTTGCCCCACTTTGTAATCACTGTTCAGGATAATTGTCACTAACGGATGTTTGCCCACAAAAAATAGTTTGTTAGATAGTGTTGTGTCCATTGTGACAGTTAAGCAGAGGGTGATATGTTCTAACTGAATATTACTGCTAGATGGGGCAGTTCCTAACAAAAGGGACAGTTTGAAAATCCAAAGAATTTTTGCATTTCAAAGTAAGAGGTATTTCAGAAATATTTTCTAAAACATTTCTGCAGTTTTGTGCGCACAAAAGTTTGAGTGTGGGTGTCTAAGCTCTGCAACTGAGAAAATGTGAATGTTGGTCAAAATGTTGCTGGACTGTGGACTGGTCATGTTGATAATAGAATGTTGTCTTTTACTTGTGTGTCTGACTTTTTAAAGCAATGCTGAGTTATATCCAGTTTAAACAGAGTTTATACTGACATTGTTCACTTTACAATAGCAAACTCTAAAGGGATTAGAGTCTACTTTTCTTCTGTCAGAGTGATCTGCTGTTCAACTTCTAGAGCTGGAACCAAACACTGTTGTTTTTATTTGATTTTAACATGTATTGTAAAAAAGTACCCGTGTGTTCATTGTTTTTATACAATTTACTTGAATTATTGTCTGCATTTCATTGTTGTTCACTGTTTTATCTCACACATTATGTTTTTGGAGATTTTGGAAAATAAAATATATATATTTTTCTGCCTGAATTTTACAGTTTGTGCTGAAGAACAACCAAAGATCTGAAAACATGATTTACCTACATCCTGCCTGATACTGTTCAGTTTGACAAGATCAAGATAAATAACGTTCATAATTATAGAAGTTAGCTTTAAGAAACTTAATTTTGTTTTTAATCATAAATAAACACATCAGTTTCATACTTTCAGGACATTTTCCTAATTGGGTTCTTTTACCTCAGCAACACGTTCAGTGCAGGACATTCACTTGTAATTGACTGTTATTACAGTGTGGTATTAGTACTTTTACTCACGCAAAGGGCCTGAATTCTTTCCCAAACAATAACAAAACTGCACAGTTAGATTTCGTCTTTCAGCCAAGGCTGAATGCGGTACCCGGTTTTCCTGCAGAGCGGTGTCCGTGAACGCATCCTGGGCTGTAGTTCAGTATGGGGTCGAGGTGGGAGAGGTCGCTGAAGTTCGCTTCCAATTCGTCAGTTAAGGGGGACATTAAGGGAAACTTTGAAACCAGCTTTAATATTTGTTAAATGTCTTCCATTTTAGTGTTCAATCGTAAAATAAAGTTTTCACAAATTCCAAAGTGGGATTCAAAGAATTTAAGGCTTTAACTAAGATGTGTAAAACCCTTTCACCAGCGAGAGAGGAGCAAAATTATGTAAATTGAGTGACTTCCCCCTTAAGCCGTCGAATCAGAAACGGACTTTACCATCGTAGGACGATGTTGTTGTTAGCTTTAGCGCTTCATAAGAAAATGCAATAGTCCCACACACACCTCACCTGGATGTTATAAAGGTAGCCAAAAGTCATGTCTCAGTACTTACAACGTATAGAAACACCCCGTCTTAGCCGTGCTCCCTGTCGCTTTTGCAGTTAGTACTAATTTAACTACGTTTGTTTGTGTTTCGTGGGTGTCGCTGGCTAGCATGCTGTTGCTAGTTAGCTAACCTACCAGTTAAATCTTGTACTTCACAGCTCGAGTTAACGTTGACTCTGTCAGGAGTTATGTTTCGTATTAACAGTTTGTGATTCATGTAGCGGGATACTCTGCTGACCCTTTTGTTTGCTCTTATATCTAATGATTAAGGAAATATGAACGTTTATGCTAACCAAGCAGCTAGGCTAACAACGATCACAAACAAGTTAATCATAAGCTAGATTTAAACTGAAAGGTAAGAGTTGTTGCAGCAGCCGGCGAGGTTTGCTTGCTTAATGACGTTAGTTTTAATTGTTATTAAAACGCCAGATGTTGAAATGTGATGCGACTTGTGATGATCAACTTCTGCACCAAATAGCTAACTGTTAGCTGCTAACTTAGCGTTAAAATGATTCGGGGAGACGTGCTCTTATTGTTTCTCTCTGATTCTGCAGCATTCGGTGCAAGATAGCTTTGAACCTTCTCAAAGTTTAGTTTATTTATTCTCAAAGACAACTGTCCTGTGAAAGTGTTTGCATGAGCAGAAGAAGGCTCTGTGATGGTTGATCGTTTTTTTTTTTTTTTTTTTTAAAGAAATCCAACATCAAATCTTCATTTACCTGAATGATGTATCGTCCGGCTAACATCACAACAGCTAACTTCACTGTTGAGGATTTAATTGGGTGTTTCACAGAGTCCAGCCTGCTGCCCCCTAGAGATACTGTGTCAAAGAGGGGATATGATCCAGGGATCCTACTAATATCATACTGTTAATAGCTTCCCTTTGGTGCTTTGGGAGTGAAGGGAAATAGGGATGGAGGTCTCCCTAATGTCATGAAAAGAATACAGGCCTAACTAATGATGGGATCTTCAGACCTTAACTGTGGTCCTTATTGGACTTATTCTATATTAAACTTTTCTGTTTGACTATTTAATCGCTTAATATGGTAAAGATAGGAAAGTTCTCTGACAGTTGGAAACAAGGCTGTGTTTTTCAGTTTCTGTTCTATGCATAACGCTCTTTTATTTAATAAAGGTCATCTTAGCTGAAATTTTAACCACATTTTAAGAGATTTTTCGAACAGTACATGTGTTGTAAGTCTTTTTTTTTTGCCACTTACTGTCTCCTTCAGAGCCTTGTTGGACGTTGGCTGTAGGACGTTTAGAGTGTCAGGTTTTCCATTTTTGATAAGTAGTCTGTTTGTCTGATGCCTGTCAGATTTGAGTCAGGAAAAGTTGCTTTTGCATAAAGAAATGACGCTATGTTCTTTAACTGCTTGTTAGACTGATTTATCACAGGGGCCTGTGTCGCCAAAACATTGCATAGATTACTAAATCACTTACTTGAACTCTAGTACCTGAACCAAACTGTTATAACCAAGATGTTATAGTTCAGTTCTTAAAGCTTCAGTAATAGAGGTGGGAAGGATGTTTCACTTTTATTTTTGTGTTGTGATTTTTGTATTACACAGTACCAGAGATTCATTAACCATAAACATTTTAGATCAGAACAAGGGTCAGTTGTATCTTGAGAAGGTGGCCACAGGTGTTGGTTTCTTACCACACTTGTGAACGTTAAACAGGTCCAGACATAGTCCTGATGCTACCATGGCTCTGCTGCCTCCTGGCCACGGAGTTGCTCTATCAGCAGACTGGAATTAGACCAGTGTCCAGGTTGAACTCTGTGCTGGTATTTGGGCTGTGGTACTGAGGCATGTTGTTTAATAGCTAGGTGTGGTTGTTTCTAGAAAATGAGCTGTGAACTCCTTCCACTATGTTGGTTTGATTTGTCGGACTTGTTGCTAAGAGCTCAACTGCAAACATACACTACATGCGCTGTCCATAATTATCCAGCCAAGGCTGAACCACAGTGTTTGTGACTCAGGGTTGTATCGCAGAACTTGGTGCTTTGTCCATTGTAAACTGTTGATGAGTCCTTTTACTTTAATAAATTCTCTCTATTGACAGTAATGGGCTGAAATCCACCCCCATCAAAAATGACGAAAGACAGAAAGTGCATCCTCTGTGAAACAGTCCACATCTCCAAGCAGGTAATTCACTCTCACACATGGTTTACATAATAAACACATAAATACAGTAGGTACAGTACACTTGAGCTGCATGAGCTGTGTACAAAACAATTACGAAGGATTTTACAAATAACAAATACAGAATTATCATATGACGTATATGTTCTGCTGTGATGTTGTTGCACACATACCTTGACTATTTGATGCACATGGTTTTGTGTTTGTGTTCTTTTATAGAGCTTTGAAATGCTTATTTCTAACTTCCTTTTACACTCTTTGGTATTCTTAGGAATGTTGGATCACTAAATCACCTTCAAGGTGATTTAGTGATCCAAAACATGTCTGTCTCTAACTCCCCCTCTTTAAGCTTTTATTTTCAATGTGTATCTGCAGGAGATGGATGAGCACATGAGAAGCATGCTGCACCACCGTGAGCTGGAGAAGCTCAAAGGCCGGTGAGATTTTGTCATGTTTGTCCAAAAATATACAGAATGCTCAGATACCATGGAATTGGATACAGTATAATAACTCTAAAAATTACATCAATGTATTCCAGAACTTTTTATTTCCCAAATAATTTGGACCAAACATCTTATTCAATACGCTGTTTTTAAATGAACATGGAATGATAAAACGAAAGCTTTGACTCTGGTTCAAGAGTTTTGTCCAAATCTATTTGGGTCATGAGACACGTGTGCACACGGGCACGTGCTGGACAAGTAGATATAGGGGCAGCTGTCTCAACTGTGGCTCATATATTTAGACACAATCTCTCCGGAACAACAGGCATGACCGATAGAAGGCAACTGGCTATCTTGTGACTCCCATGTAGATTACTAAAAGTATGATGCCCTGTCGCTGACTCGGAAAAATCTTGAGGCGTGTAAAAATACTGATTCAGGTCCTGAGCTGTATCTGTGTTACTGAGATTTCACATAAACATTGATATGTTTATATATCTTTTTAAACCTGATGGGGAAAACTTGATATAAGCAGAGTTAAGGAATGGACATGCAGAAGCTTAACGTTTGCCAGCACTTGATTTTGATTTTGATTTTTGTGAGGTCTGTACTGACTTACAAACTGCAATCCAGCACAAGAGCTCTTCCTTACTAATTTAGGCCTCAATTCCCTCACCAATGCGTTGGTTTGAAATGCGTTGAACAGGAAAAGCGATGCTGTTATTGATAAAAAGTTTGCCAACTGCACAAGGGGTCAGAAAATGGCAGCATGCCGTGACACAGATTTGAAAAAGAAATTGAGAAGGAGCCAGTAAAGTCACTGCCCCTATCAGAATCACAGAGTGACATACTTGGGAGAGGTTTTGAAGTGGAGGCTGTGAGCAGCTGCACAAGGCTCCAGTTACATAGGCTTTGCTTAGGATTGGTCGGCAGGATGCTCAGGCCTGTTTTAATAACACATGCTGGCCTGGAGGGAGTGGGGGTGGGTCCTGGCTCTCAGAGAGGAGCGTGAGGTCAAATGCAGACATTGCTTTCTGTAGAGTCTCAGAGCGCAGCGGACACCATCATGAAAGCGCACTAGGCTGAGGGCGCCGTGCCTCTCTCCGCTCCATGCGTCCCAGAGCTGTGCTGCGTGGCTGGACATAAACAGCTAGACTGGCATGCTGCCTGGGTCCAGCCTGGCTGCTTCTGCCCTCACCCTGCCACCTATGGCCAGCTGAAGAAAGGAAGAACAAGATCAGGATGATAAAGATTTTAACTTTTTTTTTTAAAAACAAGTGAAAATTATAAGTTAGCTACCTCCTGATCTGTGATAGAGAATAGATAGAGAATTCGAACAAGTAATTTTTTAAGGAGTGCTGAGTATTCTCCTCTCCTGATTTTTATTTTGACTTTGAAATAACAGAAAGCAGAGCCAGAGTACGTTGTTACAGGCTCTGCAGGCAGGAAAACCAAACCAGACAAGATCAAAACGATGCCTGAAGGAACGATTGAACGTCCTCTCTCGGCTTCCGTCCCCAGGGACTGCGGACATGAGTGCAGAGTGTGCAAGGTAACGGTGGTGAGCCTGACTGATTATGCCAGCCACATTTCCAGTCCCACGCACAAGCAGAATGTGGAGGCTGCAGAACAAAAGCATGCTGGGAACAACCGTGAGGAGTACTACTTCGACCAGGCACTGGTGGACCTGATCGAAAAGAGAAAAGAACAGATCAGGTAAGACAGTCTTGCTATTGAACACGTATTTTTTGATGTTGTAAGGTTTGTAGTTGGAGGAATAATAGTCTGTACTGTTGCTTAAAAACAAAAATTTAAAAATAGGTTTTAAGTGGCATATTTATTGGTGAAAATAGGTGTAAACATACATTTTGCCAAACCAAATTCTTTTTAGTGCTCATAATAAAATGTTTTTTGGATCACTAACTTAATCACAGTCTGTATTTATATTGATTTTATGATTAAACCACAAACGTAAGGCTAGGTGACAGCTTGCAAGGCTTTGTGTATGTACATACTGTGAGCCATGTATAGTCACATTCTGCTCAGTGCTGCTCACAAGACTCTTTTAGCTGCTGCCTCACGCTGAGCAGTGTCTGGAGTCATATGTCAGTGCTGCAACCTAAAAAAGAAGCATGACTACACACGTAAAGTTCAGACACAGCATTTCAAGTCTTCTGCCCTCTGCAGAAAAATCAACAATCAAAACCTTCACTCGAAACACGTGACACTTTTCTGTGATAAATATTTTTTTCATGTTTATCATATTGTAAAAAGACAGACCCCAAATGAATTTGACCTGTAGTACTTATTCTTATGTGTTTATTCTTTTTATCTGAAAACATGCACACTGTTGTTCTCACTGTCTCACTGGAAACCTTAGGAAAAATATCTGACTGGAGCGGCAGGGAAAGTGTGATATGTGTGCAGACTGTCGAAGGCAGAAGCTGGCACTCAGCTGTCAGCCTGTCACATGCCAGATATTTACCTGAAGAGCTGAAGGTCACACTGTGAACCAGTCCTAGACACCTGCCAACAGTGTGCCAAGAGATACGGTCGCCAGGGAAACTTTTACATCTTGTTAAACACTTGCTGCATGGGAGTCTTGAACCTACATTACATTTTTTTTGGAGCAGAAGAAAGCTGTCAACACAGCTTTCGCATTTTATATCACCTTTTTAAGTACATATGGCAGACTGTATGACAGAACGGTTTTATTAGAATGGATTAAATTGCACAGGTGTACCTAATAAAGTGGCCACTGAGTGCACATATGTATCTGTCTCTTCTTTGTAGAAAAGAGAAGGAGGCTGCAGCTGCAAAGCAAGCGAAAGAAGAGGAGGATCGCAGGAAAGAGGAGGAGTTTCAGCAGAGGTTAAAGGAAGCTAAGGAGCGTTACAGGCTGGACTGTGGCTGGCAGCAGCCACCACAGGGCTTCGGTGGATCCATTCAGCACGGCTCTTGGTACAGGAGCAACCGATTTAATGTCAGATCAGAGGAGCCACAGCCCTGGCACAATACTAAACAGGGAAAGAGCGCCACCTGGCATGCTCAGGAGCCTCCCAACTTTCAAAAATGGGCATCTGAAGAGTTTGGTGGTGGGCGCTTCCATAACCAAGAAGGATGGAACAAGAAGCAGTGGGGTCAGGGTGGATTGTCTGGCAATCAACAACGTCGACTGCCTTGGGTCAGCAATGGGGGCAGTAGTAACGGTGTCTATGGCCAAAACAATATTTCGCAGTACCCACAAAGGGGCCGGCCGCTCAGCTTCTTGGGGGCTCCTCCTATGTATCCACCTCCCCCCAGTTTTTTTGCTCAGGCTCTTAACCAGTTTCAAAATACATCCAATGACCAGGGAGACCATCTGGGTGATGGGCTTCAGAATGGGCAGGGACAACCAGCAGAATCTGACCACAACAGTAATAAAAGCTCTAAGACCTTTGGTAGCAATCAAAAGCTGGACAAAGCCTGTCGCTGGTCACCCTATCCAGCCACAAAGGGTTCTGACTCTGTTCCCCATAAGGACACCAACGCAAACTCATCAGAGCAGCACCCCAAAGTTCCCAATCCCCAGAAGCAAGACAGAGCTCCAGAAAGCAGCGCCTTTAACAGGGGGCCCCGACCTGAAAAAAGACCAGGGCAGTTGACCTCTAATGGACAAAGTGTGGAAGAGAAAGGGAGGCATAATCCAAATCCCAAAACCAAGCCCAGAGATACGAGTAGTAGCAGCAGTAGAAGCAGCAGTGCTCAGAGAGAAGGCCAACAGAACTCCACATCTGGTCCTTCCAGTCAGAAGGCAAATAATAAACCATTGCTGCATACAGGTAGGAAGATGCTGCCAGTTCCTGGTCTCAGCACTGGAGCTCAAATCAGCAAGGCCTCCAGTCAAGCACACGCACAATCAAAGCCAACTGCAAAGCAGAGTGGATTCAGTTCTAAGGTTTCTCCTATTGGGCCCCTGAAATCAAGGCAAGAACGGCAGCTCTCAGAGCCTTGGAAAGTAAGACAGAGTGTGTTAGAAAAGAGAGGCTCTTTGGATAGCTCCAGTAACAACAGGATGGAAATGGCACGGCGCATTGTGGAGGGGCAGCAGAGGGATCGTGCTCAGAGTCAGATAGGAGTGAACAAAGAAAACAGCTGTCGGCAGAATGCAGATAAATCAAATTTACCTGACTCAGTCAGGCCAGAAAAGCCCACATTGCAGTCTTCAGACAGCAGCCAGTTTCTCCAGTCATTACAAGTTAGCACCTCTACCATGGAGAGCCCAGGGCCTGCAGCGTCAGGCAGGGAAGATGATGAGCACAGGAAGAACGTGGAGAAACAGACCTGCTCAGTGGCTCCAGATGAAGCCATGCAGGCTGTTGAGGCAGGGCAGAGCTCAGAGAGTGACACCTCCAGAAGTAGTGAAGCACAGACAGCCTCAGGCTCAAACACAAGTCTGTCCAAACTTGACCTGCCGCCTGTCTTAAAACGTGACCTCACCAAACACATCAGCTGTAAGAGCAAAACGGGAGGCCACGAGCCCAACCTGAACATTGCCCGACGGGTGAGAAATCTGAGTGAGTCACGGAGAAGTGACTCAGAAAAGGACTCAGGGCTCAAGCCGACTGTTTGGCAGCTCATCAGCTCCTCCGGGTCTCGACGTAATGTGAACTGGGAACAGGTGTATCAGGAGGTCAGGAAGAAGCAAGACAAAGGGAAAGGCATGCCAAGGTAAAAGTTTGATCTTAAATTTAGATTTATGCAGTGATACATTCCTTTACAGTTATTTTTGCTTTCATCTGCTTCAGGCTCATGTTATATTCTGTCATTCTCCAGGTTTGGGATAGAGATGGTGCCAAACGAGCTGGAGGACCAGAGCCAGGAGGAGGATGACATTCCCCTGCTGGAGGGTTCACACTGGGAGTCGTTGATGGACTTCTCTGCTCCAAGCACCTCCAGAAAACGCTCCTTATCAGAGAGCAGCCTCGCTCCTGCATCCACTCCCTCCCTGTTTACATCCCTCATGTCTAAGGAAACGGTGCAAAGAGAAAGCCTCGCCTCAGAAAAGCAGGGAACGTCTGTTCCTCCCACATTAGCTCAAGGGAACAAAGACGACCACGGTGAACAAGTAGAGCAGATGCTCAGTCAGTTTGTGTCTAAAGCCCAGAAGCAGCCTGACAAACTAACATCAGTGACAGTGAAGGCCCTCCGGCGATCTGATTCAGTGCTTGGGGACAGCAGTTCGGGGACGGAGCAGGTTGACGGTCAGGGAACAGGGAAGAGGCGAAGAGCAGTTGGGGTGAGTAAATGAAACAGAGTTGAAGGGGAACTGCACCGATTTTACGGCATATGTATAAAGATGCTGACTTGAGTCTGTGTTGATAAATCTGAAGACACAAGGTTGAAAAATGAAAAAAATCTGGGGGAGTGAAGTTAGAATGAAGTGAATTAACCGGGCCTCTGTAACCGGGGGCTGCATTATCTGCTACCAGAACCATACATTCATGAACATAACAACACCCAAATCCCTGACTGAACTGTTAGAGGTCGAGTTGCGTTGTGGGGTCTATGTGACCGGTCACTTTTCTTTGTGTGTCCTTTAATTCGAAGAGGCAGATTGTGACTATTTCTTTCTCGCCCGTAGGACGTTCCAAGTGCAGAGACGTCCTCCATGGAACACAATAACAAAAGACGGAAGGTCAAATCCAAAAAAGGTTAGTATCTTTGACTAATACTAACTTCAGTGATAAATTCATCAATTTAGTATTTACTGTATACAGTAAATCTGACACAACTTGAGAGAGCACATAGTACATAGTACCATGTGCCTTGGCCTGTTGTGATCTTGTAATTTGATGATTTTGGGGGAATGGTTTGAGATTCAAAGCCTCAGTCATCATTTAGGTCTGTGTGCAGAACGTTGGCATTGCAGCTAAATTCACTTGAAGGTTACAAAGACAGAATGAAATTCAGAGCTGAGTTAAGCTACTCATGGTTCTTAAGAATCCTTTGGGCTCTGTGCAGAACGTTTACAGATCGACCAGCTGCTGGCTGTGTCTCTACGGGAGGAAGAGCTGAGTCGGTCCCTGCAGACTATGGACACCAGCCTGATCCAGGCCCGGGCTGCCCTGGAGGCTGCCTACATGGAGGTGCAGCGTCTCATGGTGGTTAAACAGCAGGTAAAAAAAAATCATTGCCCTTTTACATACTCCCTATGTCCAGCGTCTGTGATAGTGTTTTCATATGATAAATAAGTATATCCATATTTAGGCACTTTCTAAATATGGATTCTAAGGTAATTATCACCTCAACATTACTCAGTGTTACACACTTCTGATGGTCCTTGTATGGCTTTGTCTTTCTCAGGTGACTATGGAGATGAGCACACTGAGAAACAAGCGCATTGAGTTACTAAAAGGGATGCAGGGTAAGAACATATGTCTCTGTGAAATACATGAAATTATTTTGTAATAAATGCATGAAATGTTTATTTTCACTGATAATAACCACATGCGATGTTTAATTGGAAATGTCTTGCTTGCTAATAGAAACAAATTCTTATTAGAACTGTTTGACCCTAATACTAGTTGGAATCATTGTCGCAGTCATTGAATTCATACAGTACATTAAATTTAGGCTCTTTTCCAAAGTGAGAGTGTTTGATAAGTGCACAATAAAAGTGGAATAAAGTTTTTGTTATGTCATTTTTGTTGAACAGGTAGCATGGAGGAAGCACCTCGGGTCAAACTCAAAGAGGAAAAGATGGATTCCATAGATACGGACCCACACAGCCCCTCCGTTAAGGACATCGCTGCAGCCCCCAGTCCTAGTCCTCCTGCTCAGCGTGCCTCCCCTCCGTCCTCCAGCCTTCCCTTCATGCCTGTAGTTATCAAGCAGGAGCCCCAGTCTCCTGTCCATGTCAGCTCAGATCTGGACCCTGTGGACAGTATAACCCACTGTGCTCACAGCACCACGCCGGAGCTGCCCGTCGCTACAGTTTCTCCACCAGTTTCTCCACCAGGTACTGTCATTTCATGCACAGTTTGAGAATATCCATGCTTTAAAAACATAAACTGCCCCAAACTAATTCATAGAAAATGTTCAGGAATTTTTAATCTGTAAATAATACATATAATAATAATAATAATAATAGACTGTGGATTTTATCATTTAGATACAATAACTCAAGGGAAAATGCTCAAAAATGTCCTCTCAGTTTCTGTTTTGTGTTCATGTCTATTTAACCTGCAGTATACTAATCCATGTTCTTCTGAAACTCTGTGCAGATCCTGCCCTTAACTTCCAGCCATCCCCTGAGAGAAAGCTTGAGCTGCACCAAACTAATGCAGAACATATTTGGGAGAACTTTAGAGAGCCTGCAGACTGCAAAGAGAGCTTGTCAGGACTGGTTGAGACAATGGAAAAGGCCATACAGGCAACAAGGAACTGTCTCAACCCTTTGTCTGACTCCAAAACCTCCATAAAGCTTCCCTCACCTAGCAGGAAGACCTCTGAGGTCAACGTTGTTGATTGTTGTGCAGCCACAAAGTCCTTTGAGTCCCCCTCTGTGCCTTCAGTCCTCAATCTGCCTGCTTCTCCATCTGAACTGAGCAGTGGAAAGCGTGTGAGGAAGCTCAAGAAGAGGAAGGTGTTGAGGAAGGCTCAAGGGACAGAGATGCCTGAGAGCAGTGACACTGAGATAGATGGAGAGCCCTCAAAGCCAAGGTGGCTCCGACCACGCAGGAGACCCAGTGGAGGCTCTCAGGTCAGCACCTCCACTCAGCCTTCTGAAGATAGAGGGGGTGACATGAACGTTGAGAGCACAGAGGAGGTGCTTAGGCCGAGGTGTCAGACCACCAAACTTGAGAAAGTAGAGCACAGTTCCTCCAAACACATGGTGGAGCTTCCCCAGGTAGCCCTCGCTGAACTAACAGTGAACTTAGATTCAGAGGAAGGCATGGAGGTCACCGCAGCCTGTCAGCAGCCCCCCCTGGATGCCAAGGTCCAAACTCCCACTCTAGTCCAGGTCCCAGACCCCAGACCTGAGCCACAAAGCCTGGCCTGCAATGAGGTCACGTCCACAAGTGACATGGATATATGTAAATCCTCTGAGAGGTGAGACTTTTTCTAAACTATAATCATTGCAGCTTTGACTAAGTGGATCTTCAACAGAGATTGTTCTGCAATTTAGTTTTTGCTTTCAATTCCTCTTTCAGCTTGTTAGATTTGCATTAGTTCTCATTTAAAATGAAAGCCTATCTTTAAAATGCAGTGAAATTGGGACTCTACAACCTCTTAAATTACAGATATGCTCATAGAGCTGCATGTGCAAAAATACAAATTTTTTCATAAAATCATAAAATGCAAGAGCTGAATTTCAGAGAGGTCAGAATTGATGGGGGCTGACGTGGTAGAACCTCAAACCTCAAAAGTTATTTGTGGTTTGTTAATGGTACAGACTGGTTACGACCTTTGAATGGAGTCTTATCACAGATGGTTTAGATTCAGCTTCAAAAAGCAATTCATTCATCTCTTCCACCTTTTCTCCCCACAGTGACATGCCGTTTCCCGTCACGTTGCCCAAGATAGCGAAGACCTCATCAGGTATGTTCATGTTGTGAGGGTCAGGTTCTGCTCCAGCAGAACTAGTTTTCATTTTTTAATTTAGCATTTTACAGTAGCGGTATCTCACCTTCACTATATCAACAGAGAGAAACTGGACCCCACTGGTGGTCTTTAAGTTCAACCACATAACCAAACATAAAATCCTATCATGTTTTGAGCAGCCAGGATTAGAAATGTCAAACTCCCTGACCAAGTTAAAATAGACTCTGGTGTGCCCAAATTACTTCTTATGGGCAGGATATTCATAGAGCTGATAGCTGACTTACAGTGACACTGTACAACATGATAGGTGCAGTGATGAATGGCCACGACTTTCTGAGAATGTGTATTTATATTTTTGCTAAGAAAATTGAGGAGAAATTAATTTCTTTATACGTTTGAGTAAATTGCATTTACTCAAAAGAAGCGAATGCACATATTTACATACATTTTTTCCTGCTTTGTTGTTTAGATGTGGTCATGTATGTATTTTTCTTGTGCGTTCGTGTTTCCCAGCTGCATCCTCTGACCACGGTGAGGATGATATGCCCACTGAGGGGGTGTTCGAGGGCCACCAGGAGGCAGTGAACGCCATGCAGATCCACAACGGGCTGCTGTACACATGCTCAGGAGACCGGACTGTCAAAGCCTTCGACCTGGTGGTGGGTGCTGATTAAACTCTGCAGCCTTTTGTCAGGATGTCAGTGAACGCCACAACAGAACCGTGTTGTATTTTTTTTTTTGATGTTGCAGAGTCGTAAATGTGTGGGTGTGTTTGAGGGTCACACCTCCAAAGTGAGCTGTCTATTGGTGTCCGCGGCTCCCTCCCTGCACCATCGCCTGTATTCTGGTTCCAGTGATCAGACCATCCGCTGCTACAGTCTCAAGGTATAAACACACATCCTTTGCTTTCTTGTATATAATGTGCTACAGTATGTAAATAAAGATTGGGTTTAGTTTGTATAATGGTCTCTGAAACTCTGTGACATTTCCTTCATGCCCACAGACACAAGAGTTCGAGCAGCAGTTTTCTCTGTCAGACCGAGTCTTCTGCCTTCACAGCCGCTGGAGGACTTTGTACGCAGGCCTGGCGAACGGCACAGTGGTGACCTTTAACCTCAAGGTAACAAATGCAAACAGAGGTTGCACCAAATACAAGGTTTTATACTCTTTCTGACATTTGGGGGAAAAAAACAAACACTGTTTATCTTTGTCATCTGAAAGTGACATTCTCCATTCAGTGGCTTTTAGCTTTATATTTTCAATTATTTTATTGTTCAGACAAACAAGCAGATGGATGCGTTCGAGTGCCACTGGCCGCGGGCCGTGAGCTGTCTGGCCTCATCGCAGGAGGGAGCCCGGAGAATCCTGCTGGTTGGCTCCTACGACAGCACCATCAGTGTGAGGGACGCCAAGAATGGACTCCTGCTGCGCACACTGGAGGGACACACCAAGACAGTCCTCTGCATGAAGGTAGGTCTACTCTGAGACCTGAACATCAACAGTGAGCTCTCATTACTGAGTAAAAAAAACGAGCAAGAATGTACATTTTACCTGATATATTTTTTTATTTTGATGCTTTGTATAAAGTTTTTTCAGAACATTGTCACCTGTCACAGTAGGAAAAGCACAGGTGTAACTAATAACATTAACAGGTGTGGATTCTCTCGTTTTTTTATTTTTGTTTACATTTGTTTCTCCTGGATTACATTTCACGAGTGCTGAGGATTTGTTTTTTTGGAGTGAGTTTATTTCCTTATTGTTTGTCTCTTCTCCGCTCTCTCAGGTGGTCAATGACCTGGTGTTTAGCGGCTCCAGTGATCAGTGTGTCTACGCACACAACATCCATGTGAGTCATCCTGTTTCTGTATTTATACACCATACGATGTGGCTTATGTTTATAATACTAGTCCTTTTCTTTAAAATTGGAAAAAAAAGAGAGAAGCCATATTCTGAGGGTAGTTGAATCATAAATGTTTTAATATATGAACATCAAACTGTTTTCTCGACACCGTGTCTCTGTACAGTCAGGAGAGCTGGTGCGGGTCTATAAAGGCCACAGTCATGCTGTTACTGTGGTGGCCGTCTTGGGGAAGGTGATGGTGACCGCTTGCCTGGACAAACTGGTCCGTGTCTACGATCTACAGGTCTGCATCCTTGAACCACCTGTCTTTACAGATTACTTACACTCAAAAAGCTTTTTACATCTTTTATTAATTTAACAATATTTTCATGACTTTTTAACGAAATCTGAATTAACTTCTACCTGTTTTTACCTCCATAGTCTCATGACCAGCTGCAGGTCTATGGTGGACACAAGGACATGGTGATGTGCATGGCTGTCCACAAGAACATGGTGAGAAGACACACCCAATGAACATGGACGTCACTTTTCATATTGGAGACATTTGTTGCAGCTGCAGAGATCTAGATACTAATCCGTCATTTGTGTGCACATTGTGTTTCAGATCTACACAGGCTGTTACGATGGCAGCGTGCAGGCCGTCAAACTCAACCTGATGCAGAACTACCGCTGCTGGGTAAGACAAAGGGAAGGGAGTAGAACTGAGAGGAGACTGGTTAAGTTGGGGATGAAGAGAGTTTATTCAGTGGTTTTTAGACGGTTGAGGACACAAACACAAACAAACCTTATGTTCACATACACTTTTTCTGCCACCCTGTTTGTCTGGACTTTTTTTGAGCATTTTGTCCCTTTATTAAATAGCCTACTAGCCATTCTGTATCCCACAGTGTATGTTTATAACTCAATCCACGTTATTTCTTGTGCCTCCTGCTTTCTGCGACACCACATGAGTAAATTTCACCAGGTGAAATCTGGTGCCTCTCAGATCTGCAGACTTCCTGAGTGTGTCCCTGGTTACAGGTGGCTAATGGTGTCCTCTGTTAACAGTGGCATGGCTGTTCGCTGGTCTTTGGGGTGACGGAGCATCTGCAGCAGCACCTGATCAACGACCACAACAGTGCCAACCTCCAGACGCTCAAGTGCCGATGGAAAAACTGTGAAGAGTTTTTCTGTGCACGCAACAGCTCCGAGCAGGTAAAACAAACAAACAAAAAAACAGTGTTTACCGCATGAATTTCAACACTGCTGTCATTCTTTATCCTCTGAAGTGAACACACATATCACAGATAAGACAGTTTTAAGTTCAGCATCTGTTGCGTTCCTCTTTTGCAGGGGATGCTGGTGCACATGCGGAAACATGCTGAGGAGGAGAGTGAACTGGAGCCTTAAGGGCCGGTGGTGGGAACATTCTTTCCTCCTGAGCCCTCTTCCCTTTCCCTCTATCTTTACCCCCCCCTCCGTTAACCTCCCATATTGGGGGGGATGTTCCTGGGACCCACTTAACTTAGCAGCGCTCCTGTCGAGCCTGATGAGTGGCGTCTGACGACTCCATCCTTTATGTTCGGTGTTGGAATCCAACCATAACACAATCATGAAAAGAGGGTTGGTTGTGCTGTTGTTCTATCGCTTTTTTTACATTCTACAAAACATGCCTTCCTCTCTTTCTATCTGACCACTGACCAAAGTAAGACAAAGACACACGTGACTTTTGTTCATTGAAGAAACTTCAGCGTTGCCAGTGTCAGAGGGAATTGTTATGCTTTCCTTTTTTGAAACTGCAACAAAAAACAATAATCCTCCTTCCAGATTGGATGGCTACAATATGGCATGGGTTAAGAGATGTTTTTATTGTTGTTGTGCAGTTGTGATTTGTCATGTTGAGCAACCTATAGTTATTTTTCTTTTCTTTTTTTTGTTTTCTTTTATTAAGTAGCCATTATTCACTCAAAGTGACCCTTTTCGGAAATTCACGGTGTAGTCTCCCAGCAGTTACATGGTGTGATTCGTTGTTTTGAAGGAGTTTCATTGAATTTATTTTCGGTTTGGTTTTTATTTTATTTTCCGAAGAACCCAGTTTCTACCAGTCTTTTCTTTTTGTTGTTTATGATTACATTTCTTTATTTATTGTTGCTCGTTCGGGTGATTTAAAGATGCTGAGAGACTTTGGTGCAGTGTTGTGTTGCCATTTTAGAATTTACATTTGCAGTGAAAACAGAATCAAGACATGGGCATGGTGGCGTGTGTGTTCCTACATGTGTTTATCTGTGTGGCCTTATTCCTCGTCGTCGACAGGAGTGGTTTAAGGAACTCTGTTTTCCATGAGTGAGTAGGGAAATATTGTTTGTTTGGATGTTTTTTTTTGTTTTTTTTGGAGCATCGAGCAGAAGGCACCGGAGCTGTATTTTCCACAGCGCAGATCGTTTTTCTAATGAAGTGAGGAGGTGAAGGACGTTTAGAGGAGGTGTTCGATGGAAGAGCTTGAAGGGAAGATTTAGGATTCATCTCCCATGCCATACCTCACCCCCTTGAATACAGTCAAGTTGGTAACACAGAACCACTTTTTTAAAGGCTTATTCAACCAGTTTTAACTGTGTGAAAGCCCAGTCGATGCTCTTTGGCAGACTTTGTGGTTACAGCTCTCTTGTTAACCTGACGTTCTCACATCTTCCAAACCTCTCACCCACTTGTTATTGATGACTGAGCAAAGCATGCAGTCCACCTCTTACCTGGCATTCCTGAGTTTCTTCAAGTTTTTCAGTTATTATCAAAGTTGTGACAAGTGTTTTTTATGAAAGTGCAATCTAAGAAATTGTTAATAACAATAATAATAATAATAATAAAAAAATAATGTTGCAACATGGTGTTTTTGATTTATATGCTGATTTTAAATGAATCTTGTGCATCTGAATTCCGCAAAATGAATCTGATGAATCTTCATCATAGTTTTAAAGTCAAAAATACCACAGTTTGATATCAAAACTACCGGTCACGCAGTCAAAACCAGTAGCTACACATTTATTTATTTATTTGATTAAAATGGTTAAAAATGCAGTACACTCATTAGACCAAAGCCTTCGTAGGAAAATCACAAAAAGCTGCAGTCCAACCCCTCAGCCATATTCTTTCAAATCCATATTTGAACCTTGAACATCGGTGTTAAGAAAAAAACTCGTCGGCTCCACAGTTTTGTTCTTGAATCTCATCCATCCACATGCAGAGCTGAACGGCTGGCAGACTGGACAGTTTGCGGTGGAGGGGGGGTTAAATTCATGCTGGCTGGAGCTGAGATGAACAGAAGAAGCCTGAGTTTTTCCACCAGGGAGCGCTATCCATAGGCCTGGAGCACACTGGATGGCTCAGACCCAGAATTGTCGCTTGTTGGGGTGAAACATACTAATGTTCTACTCTAGGCCAACAATAAATCCAGGATTATTATTTTATTGACAATGAATGATAAACAGGGTCTGGGCCTCCTATTTGTTTAGGAGGCCCAGAAATCTTATAAAAGTTGTTGGTTGTGCTGTCAGAGATGTAACAGGTGTAGGAGTGATTCACAGGTTTATTCATCGTCCACCAGAGAGCTCAGTTCACTGGAATTGATACAGGAAAAATGCCCCTGCCGCTCAGTTTGATAAGACGGGGGGGTGGTTAAAGTAGCAGATATTAGTCAAGAGAGATGAACAGTAAACTAGTACAGAAATGGGTTACTGGGAGAGGCTCTGTGAGGTATTGTGACAGAAAAAAAGGAGGTTGTGTGTGTTTGATGCCTGAGAAAAGTACGGTACAAGGTAAGGGTGTGATTTTTAAAAAAAAAATTTAAAACAAAGCTGATGACTGAAAAGGAGACTGATATTTTGATGATAATTGGAGGACAAATGCAAAAGGCCTGAGACCTAATGTAGAAAGAGAGAAATGGAGAAGGTAAAATGGAAGAAGCATGTTGAACAGTTTGGAGTAGAAAGAGCAGAGCTGTTGGGACTGAGGGAGGGAAGGCTGGAGGTGAGGTGGATGAGAGCTAACGGCGGTCGGGCACACTGAAGATTGAGGTAAAGGCTGGCAGGTCTGGTCCTCGTGTGGAGTGTTGCTCACCTGGGAGAAGATGGGCCTCTCTAGGCATACATGGTCAACTGGAGCCACTGCACATGGAGAGAAGGAGAGGGTTTGTTAAATCTGGTTTATACTTCACTACTGCTACCACGAGACCTTGCAAAATAAAAACCCAGAGGTGCTGGTTTTACCGGGAGATTTCAGTTTCACTCTAATTCATGTATGTGTGTGGAGTAAGTGCCGTTCGCCACTTACCTCCAGGACACTGAGTCTGATTGTACCATCTCCGTCCTGGTCAAAGGCCTGGAACGCCCCTGGAGAGAAAAACATCACACTGCAACTGCGATTCAACACAAGTGTGGTTCACCTCATCCGGGAACACAAAAAAACCCAAACTGAGCTTAGTATGAAACACCAGGAAGTTTCTAAAAAACATTGTTTGGAGGCTGAAAATGAACACTGACATTCAAAACTAACTTTGCAGTGACAGCTCAAAAATGCATAGTTATTTTATCAAACACATGCTCTGATTCTATAACTATGATCTAACACACTTAGTCTCTTCAATTCAAATAGTGTTCACGAGGCACTGACTTACTGAACATGGCTTCGAGCCGAACCAGACAGCTGATGAAGCTGTCAAAGTCGATGTTCATGTTCTCGTTTGCGTAGCGCATGGTGATGATGTCGTACAGCTGGTTGTTGAGACGGAAGCCTGAGCGGGACATAAGACACATGACTGTACAGTGACAAGAACATTTAGAGGATGAGTTCAAGCTGTAAGTTCATCGGCAGCACAGACTGACTCATTGCTACTGTCTGCAAACCGTCACCCAGAAAAGGTGAAGCTATGATCATTAAACATCCGATCAGAACAACATGAAACAAATCATTTTCTAAAGGGGATTAACGAACTCAGGTCTATGACTAATGAACCTCCACTTCTTTTAAAGAATATAGTTATAGTTTGCCAAACAAAAATATTGAAGAACATTGGTATCAAAAATTTTCTTTTCAGCCACTTCAGATTTTTAAAAACAAACTGTATCAGCTCAGAAACCCACTGATAGTATTTTCCATAGTTAAAAAACAAAGTCAAAGGATCAGAAAAACATATTGCCTCCCTTATCCTTAGTGTTCTCTTGTCTGAAGTCTTACAATAGTCTGTGGTTGCTCCTCAGTGCTTTGAGCACCACAAATTAAATGTCATTCACTGTCATTATATTTGGGAGGTGGAAGAAATTTCAGCCGCAGAAATCAGGGCAAACAAAACCACAAGGACCAACATCACTTTTTGTGATTTGGATGAACTGACCCTTTAAGTCTTTTCTGCATGTGTTATTACCTGCATCATTGACAGCATTCCTCATCTCGTAACTGTTGATGCTGCCGGACTGGTCAGCGTTATAGTGTTTAAAGATTCCCTGAAAGAGAGCATATGTGAATTTGATGTAGAACATCCTGCTGAGAAAAAACAGCTGCACATGATTTAAAGATCTTAAAAGTTTAACTGTGAGTAAATACAGTGTTTCTTATTGGAAATAAATGTTTACTTGTGTCTCTTTGTCCCATCAATGACAACATTAAACATAAGAAGACAAGAGACTGGAAAAAAACTGGAACCTGCATTCCCACCTGCCATTGTTTGATCTTATTCCACAGATGTCTGAACTCCTGAAGGTTGAGTCTGCCTGTCCCATCCATCTGAACAGAAGCAGTTAAGACCAAAGTCCTGTAACATGTTAGTCAGCTACTCAGAAAACAACTGGCTTCATGTTCCAGTGTCGTTCTATGAGCCTAAATCTGACATTTAGGACTAACATACTGTATCAGCTAAGTGGATCGCAAAAAATAAAAATGTACAATTTAGTGTGGTCTCCATCGTGTCATTTCTTTCTTTAAGTGAAATATCGCTGCGTTTGTGGGGTGAAATGGGGGTGAAATGGAGCCTCGGCCCCGTGAGCGTCCATCACAGACCCTGCCATGGGTCTCGGCAGGTTGTGCCTCTCACAGACAACACAGCCAGCCCGATGCACTCGATACAAAGGATACGTCCATCAGAGCAATCATGCTCCTGCAGCTCTCCAGACTGAAGCCCTCTGTGTTCAGGTCCTTATCTGCAGGGAACAGAGAGAGAGAGCTGTCAATGACTGAGATTTCCGGCATTCAAAACTCACTTTAAAGAATCTGTTCTGAATTTTCTGGGTCCAACTACTGATGAAAATCACTAAATGTTATAGATTGGTTTAAGTGATCTATGACTTTCTCAGTTAAGAGGTTTGAATTTTGTTTAAACTGAAAGAACTGGACTCACGTTTGGTGATCACTCTGTTGAGAACATTTTTCAGTTCATTGGCTGTGATTTCCATGTCCTGAGAGAGAAACCGGGGAAGACAGAGAAACAGAAGAAGAAGAAAGAGGAGACATGAATGTTAACAGATCATCACATCTCTAAAAGACTCCAACATTTACATGAACAGCCCCAGACTAGTAATAATTGATTAGTTACTTGGGTTTTGTTCTTTTCATTTTCAGATGCTTTGATCCACTCATGTTATTAGAAACCAAACTTAAAGGTAAGTGGTGGAAAATATCTATTATTTCCTGTCAACTCTCAATGAAAGGCAAGAAGTATCTAACATTATAATCACCTGCACCGTGACAGTACTAAAGCACTTCACTGGCTCATACTGAGAAGAAGCTCAGTCCTTCCTGTACTCACATCTCCAGCTATCTCCTGAAAAATAGTCCGGAACTGCTGATCCTCCTCGCTCTCTTCCCCCGCCGAGGCCGGCGCCGGCTGAGGCATCATGGAGCCGAAAAGTAGAGAGAGAGATAAATGAGACAAGAGGGAGAAGAAGTGAAGGGAAAAATGTCTGTGAAGAGTTTCTCTTTCACGTCATTCGTTCTCACTTTGCATGCTGAAGGAATAGTTTTTAATAAATGTTTTAATTGGACTGAGTTATCAGTCAGACAGGAAAGACTCTTACCACTGGATGGTCGGCCTCGATCCTGTTCTCTATCTCCCTGGATGAAGACGAACAAACAGCAGTCACGATGGTGACAACAACATCTCGTCTGAACCATAAGTCTGTACAGCTATATTTACTACAGCAAATCATCTTATTCTTATTGGACAGTAAAGAAACAGTCGAGTAAGTTTAAAGTCCTGATCTGAGAGCTGCGATGACAGGAGTCAAACAATCATAAATTAAGTATTTAACTAATTTATGACACCATTTCTCACACTTCAAATGACAAAAATAATTCCACAAACACTTAAAGCAGCTGTGAATGAAATGTGTTAGTTTAGTACCACCTGTTGCTTCATCCAGTGACAGTACTTGTTCTTGATTTTTCTTATTTTTTGTAATCTTGCTCGTAGAAGACGTCGTCTCCCGGCCTTTACAATTTACATTAGATGAGGTTTAATATAAACCTGCAGCTGAACCATAACTGGGCCAAAATTAACTTGCAAATAATTGAATAATTTGAACCTACATGAAGGCAGATGGGACACTTAAAGCACAAGTAAGATGTCAATTAATAAATTATTTTTAAAGCCATAATGATCTATTATTCAAGGAGGTTAAATTTAATGGTACTAATATTATTTTATTTGCCAAAAAATGACCCATATATTTTGTAACTGAGAGCTCATCACAGGGATCTGTTTGCTGTGAACATCCATCCCACAGCCTGATTCACAGCCAGGTCTCGGTCCATCAGTGCAGGCCGGCTCTGCATGCTGTTTGGTCCTCCAGGGCAGCGAGGGGGGGGTGGATGTCTGTTGAGGCTTGAGTATTGAACATTTTGAAAGTTTACCGGATCATGCCCAAATCTGAAGTCGCTTGTCCTAAAAAAGATTCCATAACAGCTTCGAACTGGGGCCGATTTCTTCCAACTCTACAAATCAAATTGTCGTTAAAATTGTTTGTTCTTGGTGGTTTGTGTCCCACCCACCAAGCACCCCGACTAACCCCCCCCCCCATTAATAAAAACACAAACCTGCACTGTCAAATGCACATAGAGAGCAGATAGATCACTGCTACATTAAATATAAAAAAGCAGGGCTGGGTATTGCTGGTAATTTATCTGTAGTAGATTTTTCTTTCTTTCTATAATTTTACTTCCAGTGTTAAACAAAATGTACATTTCATTATCTGCTAAAATTACATTTGAGTCGATTTTCTAGTGCATAAAACACCCACACACAAGCTTTTTGTTATCTCACATGATTGTAAAATGTATGTCTTTGTGATTTTGTATTTTGCCATTACTGTGGCACGTTTAAATAATGTTTCTGACAGAAAGTTTAGCGAAAATAATAAACAGAGTCAGTAATGAATTAATCATTAGCTGCAGCCCTGGTTGTGGCTCCTATCGAGGTGGAAAATCATATTCAATTTATTTCCAGTACAAAACTACATTAAAACTACAAACAACCTCTAGATCTTCACATGAAGCCAAAGTGCTTATGTTTTTCTCCTCCAATACCTAAAAATGACCATCAATACCAAGAACCAGTCGGGTTCTGATGTGTGTAGCATTTCAATACCCAGCCCTTCTCAGAAATATGGGATCAGTTTCAATGGAATTAAATAAGCATCTACTAACAAACATATCTAACTGCAACTGTATTTTTGTCACAGGGGGAAACTGTACTCGTTCCCTCCTCATGCAGCCCAGCTCGCCCCCTGCAGGCCACTCTGATCGCCCTCACCCACTCACTCTGAGGTGTTCTTCTTTTCAGAGAAGACTCGCAGGATGAACTCTCCCTCCTGGTGCGGCTCGTACGTGGAGGGAACGATGACGTACTCCCCGGGGCTCAGGCGGAAACGCTGGGTCACCTCGCGCAGGTTGATGTAGGACTTGCAGCGAGCCTTGGAGGAGTTGAACAGGAAGAAGTCCTTCTGCATGTGCTGCTTGTTCCCATGCATCTGGAACAGGAGTCACAGTGGCAAGAGTAGCAAGAGAGGATATGTTGAACAGAAACAGTTCTAATGCTCATATATACATGGTCAAAAACTACAAAGAGATGGGACATGAAAAGAAAGAGTGTAGGCTGTAATTAACTTGCAAACTGCTGCTCCACTGTGACAGTTTCGTTTATGCCTTCCTTACCTCCTTTGGCACCTGTAAAGAGAGAGAGAGAAGAACATCTGTGTTTGTGTCTTCACAGGATGCAAACGAAAACCAAAAACTTACTGTTGTTAAAATGATTATTGCTGTTAACTCTCAGCGAGTTTTAACTAACATTGAGGATTTTGTGCAAATATTTAATCCAAGTATTAAACAAATGTGTGTGAATAGTAAATGAACCGAACCTCATAAATAGCGAATCCGATGGTGAAGAGGTTGGCTCCCATCTTGCGCTCTTTCCGCCTGTTCTTCTGCATCAGAGCCACCACGAAGGTGCAGCCCACCTCGTTGTCCTCGGGATCATCATCCTCCTCCAGCAAACGAAGGCGGTACTGAGGGTTGGTCCAGAAAGTGTCTGAAGGACATTAAGAAAGTATCTTCACAGGCATATTATTACGACTTGATAGTATACAGTATCCTTTAAACCTAATCTTTTTAAATTAATTGTTAATTTTTTTTACAGCAGCATACCTGGGTAGTTCCTGCAGCCTCCGGCGGAGCAGCCTCTCACCCAGCGGCCCTCGTTCACAGAAACTGTCCACTTGTGGATCTTATCGTCCTCCAGAGCATCAGGGGTGAGGTTACAGATCTCGATCTTGGTGTAGTTCTTCTTGAAATCCTCGAATGACATCCTGGATGGAAGGCAAAGAGATCAGGACAGGATGGATATGTGACTAAATCATTAATATATTAACAATACACAAAAGCTGGTGGCAAAGTAAGAAATACTTTTTTATTTTCCTGTTCACTGGATTTACTCTCAAATGACACAGATCAACATCCATATCACTCGGTGGAGAAACATGTTGCTGGAATTCACATTTCACGACTGGAATAAAACGGTAAAAATAAGCCTCTCACCAGAACTCTCCGTCCTCAGCACTCTGATGCTGTAGCTTCTCTTTTTCAGCCTTAGACAGTGTGGCCCACTCCTTAGAGCTGTCACAGAGGACAAACATAGAACCAGCTGAGACACAATTTCACCAAAAACTGAGCTAAATGTAATGAATAAAAAAAAAAGTCTGTGGGTAAAGTTGGTTAAAACGTCCTTACTTGTCACTCCAGGGACCGTTCCACTCCACCTGACCCCACGGGTTCCTGAGACGCACCAGACGAACTTTAGAGTCCTTGTGCTGAGACGGTCTGCACTGTAGGAAATCAGATTTTCACATTTAAACGCACATGTACTCGTACTGTCTTTGCTTGTCTTAAAGTTTAGGGCACCTAAATGCAGGAAACCATGACTCCAAACACAGACCTTGTTACTGCACTGTCCTGTCATGTGCAGCCCATAGAGTTAGAACAATCCCAGTACATCACACACATTATTGTTTCCTTGTTCAGCAGCTTGTTTTACCTCTTCCACTGCTGTCACAGAGTAGGCGTGACCCTTCACAAGTCCCGTCACAGTACGAGTCTCAAAGCGAGCGGGAACCAGCGACTGTCGATATACAAAATATGTCACACAGCATTAAAGACAGAAATACTGTAAACACACCCAGAGTCATATAATAATCATCAAAAATAACATTAAATGTTCCTGAAGATTTATTTAATAGTTTTTAAAATTTTTATAGTTTAGTTTATGTGTTGGCTAATAAAACTTAAAGGAAATAAAAGAGTTGGCGTCAAATTAAATGAGGAATATTGTATATAACAGTGCAGGTTTACAAAATTATTTAAACACACTTCTGGAAGACCAAGATGAGCCTGATAAATCTGTACATGACACAATAATGCAATGTTCATTTGCATATAAATGATCTTAGCAGAGCAAATTTACACAAGAACCTTTGAGTCACCGACTTTCACAGACACCGATCGAGGTCCTGACCCTAAATATCACCGTGAGATAAAAATGTCTGACTCACGTCAATGGAGCAGCCCATGAGGGAGCCTCTCTCCAGAGCTTTCTTCATGATCTTGTAGAGCTCTTTGGGAGCTTCCTTCATCTCGTAGAACTCAGTGACTCCGCCGGTGAAATCCTCCATGGCCTCGGTGGTGTTTCCACCCTTCAGGGCCTCGTAGGAGCCGTGCAGCCTGGACAGGGAAGAGCACAGATGTTACGTTTACATTTAGATTTTCAGCTCTTTCATTTAGACAGATCCATTCCTGGTTAAATAAAGGTACTTTCTGATTATTATTATTTAGCCCTAACCTGAGTAATGGGGTGTTAGTACAGGATGTATTATATGATTATATAAAAGTGCAGCCCTCAAAATCAGCCTGGAACCAAAAAGCAGTGTCCGGAAAAAATGTAAAAACTGCTACTATACTGTGTGTAGCTACAAAAATGTTTAGCTATGACCCCTTCTAAGTCACAACCCTGTAATCCAATAAAACAAAAAAAGTGCAATGTACTGTGTGTAACTGTGTTTGAGCCCAGTTCTTCCATGTAAATTTACAGGAAAGGGTAAATATTCAGAGAATACTGTACCAGAAAACACTCAGGTCAAAAGCTTCTCTATCCTTCACTACAGGAAAAAAACATTCAGTACACTCACTTGGCATAGGCCTTCTCCAGCAGGGCGCTCCAGAACTCGTTCCTCTCTGCGGACTTAGTGAAGACCAGCTGGTTGTTGAAGGTTGGGATGCGGTCGTCAATGACGACATCGACCCAGTCGCCATAACGCCAGAACTGAAGGACCCCAGGAGGTGAAGAGGGGAGAAGAAACAACACTCAAATAAAGTTGAGCCACTGAGTTTCATACAACTTTCACAGACTTCAAGTTTTTCTTACCTGGAAGTGGAAGATGCCGGCATAACCCTCTGAGAAGCTTTGCTCCTGGGGAACAACACGGTAGAGAAGCTTCTCATTCAGGGTGAGACAGGCAATGGCAGCCAGCAGCCAGCAGTCACCTGAGCACAGAGACTTATTTCATTTAATTCACCTGAACAGAATTTTAAGGTATTTTATTACAGCATAGCAATTTTCACGATAGTCACATGTCACACAATCATCATCATCAACAAACGGTGACCACAGCTGACATTATTTCATTCACGCTTGGGCTTTTAAATTAGTTTAAAAATTGAACTACTGGAGTTCAAAGTGCGAGCCAAATGACTTCAGCAGATCAAGATGGGAACTGCCTGAGCTGATTCACAGCTGCTGCGATTTCTAAAACCCTGTCTTTTCTCACTTTGTTCTGCCTGGAATTGGATGGAAATTTATCCCATGTCCCTCATTCAACAAGAAAATAGCTGCCACTATAAAGAACATGCACCTTTGCAACTGTGATTTCACTCATGACCAAAACAAAGACTGACAGGAACTTCTCTGATGGCTATATTTTGTTTTG
This sequence comes from Toxotes lorentzi, assembly GCA_037833715.1. Classification (NCBI taxonomy): domain Eukaryota; kingdom Metazoa; phylum Chordata; class Actinopteri; family Toxotidae; genus Toxotes; species Toxotes lorentzi. The sequence continues at coordinate 3,611,882 of JBBMJY010000009.1, forward strand.
CTGGAGGTAAAGATCACCACTGAGTGCTGACATTTGCGTTTTGTGATTGTCCAGGTGTGTGACAGGGTGTTAGCTGCTGGGCTGGGGACAATGTAAGTTTTTCAACAGGGAATGGTTAACAGTGTCTGCCAGCACCTTTGTCCCTTTGGTCCCCCTTTATTTGCAGTCTGAACTGGACAACAATGAGAAGTGCTGCTGGTTGGATTCCCTTCCAAAAGAGTAAGCACAATATGGGGAGGCCGCTGCGGGCAGAGAGGCCGTGTGAGGGGGATCCATGGGATATTTGTTACCCTGTTATCCACCCCCCCGAGCTGCCTGAATACAGACTGGCTGAATGTTAAATACACGGAGAGCTATTCCATACAGTACGTACAGCTCACTGTCTGTCCATGCATAGTTCTGTCACAGTGTATGTCAAATTCAAACAGGTCTCTCGAACAACAGACAACGAACAGCCAATTGTGTGCTTATTTATTATATCCTGTTTTTCCCAACTTTCCTGAAGTGCTTCATCCAACTGCATAAGTCTGTGATTAAACTGAAAAAATAACATGCTAACAATAGATGGTTGATCCAGGCCTGGAAAAGGGCGATGCTGGCGCTTTAAGCATTTTAAGGTAGATAGTAATAAGGTGCTAGTATTTCTAGTAATTTGGTTGAGGTTAGTTCAAATTCAATGTGAATTTCAATCAGCACTCAAAATTTAAAACCTCTTTGTTTGTCTTAAAATCTCTGCTCCATAATCAAACTTCACAAAATGAAGTTGACACTGCGATGCTTTAATGTTAATACTGTGATAAAAGAAACATCATTTACCAAGATCTCCCTGGCAGATGTCTGTCCTACTGGCTCCTCCAACAATGAACTGAGGATTCTCACAGATTTCCTGCAGACAGTAATAAACACAAAGAGGATCAATCTCATATTAGCTTTCTATTTAATTAACTTAGTCTACAGATTGAGGGTGCTGCATGCAGACACAGACTGTAAAGATCTCTGAGAGAAACTGCAAAAGCACAGTCATCTTTAAATAGATAAGCAATACAACATCCATTTTATTAGAGCCATTATTTTAAAAAACCCCAAAACAAAACAGGAAACACAGACACTTTAGGTTTGCCTGGAAATAGTCACTTAATTCCAATCCGTCCATGTAGGAATGGTGGGGAGTATTTTGATCACATCTGCACCTCCAGGTAAAGTCCCACAGTAGCAGCAGTTAGTTTTCACCATAAAATAATCCCTTATGAGGATGGGGAAAAATGTGGTTACTTCCACCCAGGTTTGATGTTGCTGTGTATCAAAAATAATGTCCCACCTCCCACATGTGTGATCCATCCCCTCTTTATTTAACTTTGCCATCAACGTGCCTCTCCATGTGCCAACCTGCCTAACCCCCCTCCTACCTTGGGCCTCTTCCAGACGATGTTCTTGACCTTGTTGGACTTGTGTCCGAGCTCCTTGAAGCCCAGAGACTCCACAGTGGCCGGGAAAGACTCATCCTCAAACAGGTTCTTCCTCTGAAGGTACTCCTGTCTCAGGATGTTGAAGTCCTGGCTGTTGAAGCGGAGGGGTTTGTTCAGAGACCCTTCCCCGTCTCTCCTCTCTCGTTCCCGGATCAACCGGTCGCAGAAAAAGCCAGACGGTGTATAGGGCATCTCGTCTCAGCTGACTTTTTTTTTTTTTTAAACTGGCTTTTGCCACTTCTACTAAAGTCTTAGAAGCCTAAAAACCCTGGCATAAATCCAAACAGCTAATATCTGATTGGCTCTTTCTTTGTGTGACGTCCCCCTTCCCTTCGTCACAGAGTAGATGCAAAAGCTTGGTGTGAAAGAGGCATTCACTCCACATGCATTCACCTTTGCATTACCATGCACATACACACACACATATGCACAGAAACTCACACATCACATAAACGTCTGTTTGTTGCATTCCCATTGGCCATACTGAACAATGATCTCTCCCTGGCTGTGGTGCTGCGGTGCCATCATTGTTGGGTGACACAAAGGCCAGCGGGCTGCACCAGAGGGCATGTAAAGAGTGGTCGGTAGATGCCTTGCCTCAGCAGAAGGCATTCAACCCCTTTAAACCTATTCTCAATGGAGCTCAGCATTGAGCAGTCTCAGCATAACTAGAGCAGGCTAATGCTACTAAGAGGAGTATCATCCATTTTTAGCACTGGTCGGAAAAGACCATGTTTTGGCTTTTGTTAAACAGCTCAGATGATCACCAGTAGATTGTGAATGTATATGAATGCCACATATCACCCTGTCTTAAAGCGCTGTTAATAGTAGAACATGCGGTGCACACACACGATGATCTATGTGCTGCTTCAGAGATTGGCTTTCCTTTCAGAGATGGAGGAAATTCAGGCAGAAAAACACAGAATACGTGAATACTTACGATGAAAGCAGAAAAAATATTGAACATCTGACTGTTTTAGTCCTGTTACTGTTGTTGCTCCTCGCCTCAGGAACAGCCTCCCCTTAGATTCAAAAAATCCAACGCAGTGCACGTATTTAAAAAGCTTCTTAAAGCCAGTTTGCTTTTCTTGATTTTTTGTGGGTTAAACACTTATATATTGTATATTGTCACTTGTATATTGTCTTCTCTGTCTCCAAGTTTCTCTTATCTTCTCCCTCTAATGCAGTTGCTATAAAAAGTGCTGCACTACTAAAGTTTTCTTGCTTGTTTTGTAGCACTTCTCTAACAAACAAATGTCAGGCTCTGATTATTCTCTGCAGTTTCCTTGTAACGTTTCATACAGGAATCCAGCTTATTCCAGCATTTCCTATTGTATTATTTTGTGCCACTCTTAAGTAAGCAAACATCGGTTTTGGGATGAGGTCAGGACACACAACACAGTATTGTTGAACAAAATGGTTTGTCACTAGGTTTCAGTTAACCATGACGACATGTTAAAACATAAAAGAGAGTCTGTTACAGCGAGAAACACTTGCAGCTGCACATCAGTGTGTCATTTATTCATTGCGCTCCATTGCTTTCAAATCCGACGCACTTTAGAATTCACGATCATTATTTAGCACGAGCAGTTTCATGATCATTCAAGACAAAACACATTAAAATAAGCATCTCTTGTTCTCATTTGTCACGACTGAGAAAAAAAAAAAAACTACAGAACTTGATGAAACAGAAGTAAATGGGGGGATTTGCCAGTAGGTCAGTCTTAGGTTCTTCTCCAAAATGCTCAAAAAGAAAATGGGAAAAACTGAAACAGAACTATGGAGTGGTGCATGTAGTACTTTTTGTATTTTGGAAACTTACTGGTGTTAGCTGTCCATGTGTCACTATCTGCTGTGAACTCCACCAGGTCATTTCATTCTACCAATGATAGAATTGGTCAATCAAGTATTTGCCAGTTAAAAATAATTTTGATGATTTTAACCAGACATTATCCTCACCTCTCCTTATCTGGAATAACAAAATCCACATAAAATCAGTCACTGACACATTGACAGTTAACCTATCTGTATCTCCCAGTCCGTCGCCACTCTGAGGTTCAGGCCGCTCACTGTCACTGAACAGCAGGTCTCCACGTATTCAAAAGCAGCAGAAGTGTCTTCAGCACCTGGTGAGAAACATACAAAGTTTGGAGGATTTAGACTTTTCTTTGGCCTCTTTAACAGTTAAGAAGTTATTCTTATATTTTCACTGCACAACAAAATAAAGTTCTCAACTTCCTAAGCCAAACCTCTACTTGTGCTTCAATTTGATAATTTGTTTACGCTAGAAATTACATTTTCTTAGCCCTGCCTCCTCTATTTTTGAGTTTCTCCCTTTATAATAATTGAACAACAGAATCTGGCTCTGACAGAAAACTTTTTTAAAGACAGATATAAAACATTTAGTGGCAAAGGTGCCACTAAATGGGCAGTAAGACTTCATGGTGGAGTTTTCTTTACATCTTTATCTATGTCGACCCTGTCAATGTTCTGTGTGATCACTATCCTTATGACATTATTATCCCTGTGAGTGTCTATACAATGTGCCAGCTGTGACTATATGTAAAGTAAAATGCCAGAGATCCTAACCTGACACATGCACAATCACTGCGGATGGTTTCCTCTTCAACCCCAGGACGGTGACTGATTGTACGACAGTATCACAGTCAAATGATGCTCCCTCTTCACTGGCAGGACTGAGACAAGCAGCATCAACCACAGATGTCAAATCGTTATGTGTGAAGTGTTTTCCTTTCGGAAATTAAAAATAATTGAGGTTCACTTGAGCCATTAAGTTTGTCAGTTACTTGTAAAAATAAGAAAATAAAGTTGTTGTTTTTTTTTTAGCTCCTTTTACATGTTGTCTAAAGCTGAATCCCTCTTTACGAGGTGCGACTGTGACTCACCGGCAGAGCAGCCGGCCTGACAGCATGCTGAACCTGCGCAGACAGAAGGACTTTCTGTCACGGTAGTTGAATGAGTGGCCGTCGTCCAGGTATAAGTCACCATCAGCAGCACCCTGCAGAGAGGAGGGCCTGAAGTCTGAACTTTGCTGATGGAATGATAAACATCACAAGTCTTGCAGAGTTCATTTTCTTACCTGAGAGTTCAGAGCCACAGTGATGCAGAGGGGCAGCTGCTGGAGTTCGGCTGTACAGGAGCCACTTCCAACAGACCTGCAGACCACTGAGCCGCCACGCTGGAACACAGGGACCTGCACAGAGGAAACACCTTCCCTCCATAACATAACCTTTGGCTTTATTTCAGTTTCAAATAATCTGCACTAGAACCAAAACAGGAAAACAGTGTTTCATATTAAATAATTTAGCATACATTTCCCTCAGAAAACCAGATAGCTTCTCATTAATTCATCTGAATTAAAAATTCATTCGAAAACTACTGTCAGTCCAGTGTATGTTACAGCCCCACCACCCCCTCTACTGTGTGGATCATGGTAAACACTAACCGTGTCCAGGGTCACCGGAAGACTCAGTGTCTTGCCTCCTTTGTGCGCCTTTGCAGACCGAACATCATACCAAATCTAAAACAGAAACAAACTTTAATATAACATCCACACTGTGGTGTAACATTAATATATTAGAACATATAAACATGTTACCTGGTGGTTGATTTACCTCACCAGATCCAGGAAGCAACACTATGATTTCTTGAAGACCTGGTTCAGTGACAGGACAGGCCAGCAGGGCTCCTCCTGCATGAAGCCAAAGACAGTTAAACTCTGAAGAACCCAAATGCAGTGATTACAGTGGTGTGATGCTTAATAACTCAAAATTAAAGGGGTATTTATCACCAATCATGTACTGGTTGTCCACAGCGAAGGTGCTCTGCTCTCTTGAGAACTCCACCCACAGGGGTCTGTTTTAAATAAAATGAGTGTTTCTATAACTTTATCCAGACATTACATCAACAAAACATGAGAAACATTGAGTTCCAGTGCCTGAAAAACCCACAGGACTAACACCGATGTTTGTACCTGCAGTTTGTCTGCTGAACAGCAGACGGCAGCAACACTCACCTGAGTGGAGGCAAACCAGAGGTGTGAGCCTGGTGGAACAGTGTGTACCAATAGGGCAGCAGGCGATACCTGAGCACAGGAGACACTGGTCACTCAGCACAGTTTGCTTGATTTGGGGTCACACTGAAACCTGATCTCCATTCTTGACTTCAATATGAGATACCTGAGCTCACCTAATACCCCCAAAAGGATTATTAAGGTATTATTCTGTCTTCTCACAGGCATTAGAAAATTTATCTTTGTGTTGATTTTACATACTGACTTTGGCATTAAATGTGGTAATGAGGTGAAACAGCCTTTCGAGCTTTGCTGGTGATTAGTTCGTGTCCTTCAATAATCGGCGTAGGTGTCATCAGTCTTAGCTGGTTAATCAACTGTCATTTCTACTTTATTTCAAAGCAAAGTGCTGACTGAAAAAAAGAAAACATGCTGAAACATTCGGAAGCACTGTGGTTAATGGACAAAAAAATGCTCATTTGTAATTTTGGCACAAACAAACAACAAAAAAAGCTCTCCTTATCCCTGCTGCACGTTTCTCCCTGGCTGAATCTCACATGGCTGTCACCTCTCTGACAGTACCTCTGTTGGATTACAGAGCGGATTGCAGCGGTAACCTTCTCTCCAAACAGCCAGGGCTCCCGACGCTTTGTCACCTTTGCAGAGTGACCACGAAAAAACGGCTGCAGGGCGGCGGCCTGGTACCAGCGCACCAGCAGCTCTGGATCCGGATCCCGAACAAACCCACCAACATCAGCTAAAACACAAAGGATATAAGAGATTGCAACTTAAAGAGCAATGAAGTAGTATACAAGCAGAATGTTACAATAAGTCCGGACAATTCAAGTACTTTTATTTATACAAACTACTAATTGACTAGTTTTAAGGTAAAAGCTTTTGCACTATGTATTTTGTTTATGTCTCTGTGTCAAAACCTACTTTCCCAAAGTTTTGGCACAAAGTTTTGTGTACTTCTCAAAACAGTCACTGACAGAGATTTTACCATTTAAAAGAAATGAATCCAGTATGCACAGTGCTGCACTCACCTCCACAAAATACTATGCCTACCACACTAAGAGACAAAAGCATTGGAATGGAGATCTTCAGATACTGCCAACTGGCGACGTTGTCACCTGTCCATACTGCTCCTGTTTGCCAAACAAAGTCAGTGACAACAAATAAATGAAGGATATAGGATGTGGATCACAAATACATGAAAATGTCTTTAACATTTTTCCATTTAAATAACTCACCGAATCGCTGTGACCCAGCGAAGAAGGATCGCGACAGAACAAAAGGTCTCTCTGCGCCACCTGAGCGAGTTATCAGACCCTCTGCTGTGGCCATGTGCTTAGAGAAAACATAAGTCATTTAGTAAAGTTTAGCATTATTTGAAATTCAGGGAACCAAATTTTCTTGCATAGACAATGTTAATATCAAATATTGTATGTGAGCAGCTTTAATATTGGGGTTTGACCTGTATAAAAATAAGCTAAATGAGCTCACTCACCTGGTAAAAGCCATACAGGTTGTGCAATTCCCGGTGTTCCCACCCCCCATAATGCACTGCGTCCTTTGGCATCGTCTGCTCCGGCCCGTCGAACACAGACGGTTCGTTCATATCATTCCACACAAACAGCAATGGTGTCGATCCCTACATCACACATGTACATCAACACTGTTTGCTGTGAGTGTATGTGAGAATATTTTAACTTTCCAGACTGTCAAAGCATTTGTTGAATGTGATCACAAAAAAAAGCTACTACTCCACCATGCTTCAGCCTTCATCATGGAGAAGTAGCCTGAAGTGCTTCTCTTTTGAACAACATAATCAATCCTTATGCACATCCTGGGTTGCACTGATACAGTATTATGTATTGATTTGTGGATTATGCCACACATTTACTTTGTACTTATCCAGGGCGAAGCATCTGGAGTACCATGCTCGAGTGGCTGGGCGGCTGAAATCAAGGTAACAGGACACACCTGCAAGAAAAGTTTATATAGTTTTTTATTTAAAAAAAGCAGGGGTAGAGACAATAATTTGAATTTATTTGTGTCTAATGTGTGTGACCGGGTTCCAAAATGCCACAAAGTCTTCTTAAAATAAGAGAAAATATGTATAATTTAGGTTTAACTTTAAGTCAGTGAAGGTTTATTTCTTAATGGTTAACAGAGGAGATGTCATTGTTCCATTTTGTGTCTTTATTGTTAGAAAAACATTACCAGGCCAGCAGGAGCCTTGGTAAAGCTGTCCCTCTCTGTCCTTGACAAAATGTCCACCATCTCTGGCCTCACAGTACAGGGACCAATTTGGATCAGCTTTGATGTGGGGATCATTAATAATGACCAGCTAAAAGATAAAAAAATATATATATATATATTCACAATAACTAACATAAACTTAAAAGCAGAAAAAGCATATACATAAGAGCAGAAAAAGGTTCTGTGTATTGTGCAACATGAAACTGACCTTCCTTTTCTTCTTCTCTAGGTGGCGCTGCAGACCAACTGGTTCAGGAAAAAGAACAGGGTCCCAGGTGAAATAGCGCTTCCCGTCTGTGTGCTCAATGTCCAGCCAGATAACATCATAAGGGATGCTGTGGCGATCAAATCCAGCATCTACAGCCTTCACATCAGCTTCGTCATTGTAGTTCCAGCGGCACTGATGGTACCCGAGGGCAAACAGAGGGGGTAAGGCTTGAAACCCTGACAGAGGGGGAAAAAAACAGAAATACAGTTTTGAGTGACAATGATGGATAATTCAAGGGCATATCCTCAACGTTACACAGGATTTACCAATTAAAAGCAACAAAACTAAATTGAAATTATATACATTTTTAATAAATTTTAATTTTAAATACATTTTCCAGTTGCTGATTAAAACATAAAAAACAACTTTGACATTGTAAGATTTTCATTCAATTCATTAAATGCTGCAAACACACCTGTCAGCTGAGCATACTGGCTGAAGAGCTGCTGTGGACTGGGCCCGAGCAGAACTACACAATCGATCACACCACTCTCCGACAGCCAGTGGACGTCAGTCTGAGGCTGCACCCGCCTCCTCTTTATTGGGGGTGTTTGGTCATCCTGGTTGAGGTAGGGGGTTGTTATACAGTTATGAATTTACATTTTTGCATCTCTTCTAATATAATTTCACCTTGGAAACTGTTTCTTTGGCTATGCTGATATATTATCTTAGCTGATTTAGCTATGAGCTGATTCAGAACAATTAATAAATGTAAACAAAAACAAAAATGTTTAATAAATGTAAACAAACATTTCCTTTTGTCTGTTTCCAACCAGGAGGACTTTGTAAAAGCAACAAGAGAATGATCTGACATTATTATGCTCATTGTGAGTAAGCAGCTCCTGAAAAACTAAGCTTTGACAAAAAGGTAGACGGATACTGTATGAGAACAAGGGTTTAACAGGGGTTACCTGATGGCCAGTGGGACTGTAATGTACGTTCACAAAAGTCTCAGATGCATTCAGCCAAAATACACCCAAAGTCCTGTCGAGCTTGTGGGCCACCAGCAGTGGCACAGACCCGTACAGGCCGAGGCGATTGTACAACTTGTAGCCAAAGACATCCAAGTTGTACAGCCGATAAGGTTTACCATCTCTGTGAAATGAAATAAATCTATATAAAAAATCATTAACAACACTCAGAAACTGAAATCAACTGAAATATGACAGGATCGCACAAATCACATTTACAAAGATGTGTTGCTTTTAGCTTATATACATGTGTGTACCCAGTGTCTCTGAGCTGCAGACTGTCAGCATGTTCTGGGAGACCGTACACATGACTGAACCCATGAAGGCAGACGTCTGCTCCAATGCTGCTGGGACCTGCAGATGCACAACAAATATTTCTATTCATGTATGTCTTATTAGCTAGTATGGAGGCAAATCACATTCATTTATTACTGAAAAGTTTACCCTACATATTTACTGAGGTGTATGTCTGTTTTTCAGCACTTAAAACTGATCATTTTGGCAGGAAAGCAGAATAAAACCCACAGTTTTCAAATGTCCTTCCACTCAGGGTCATTGTATGGGGGTGGGGGAAGAAGTGAGGGAGTAGGAATTTTTTTAACAAGCTCAGGAAATGAGACCAAAACTATCCGAATGGCAAACATTTGGTTGTAAAAGAATTACTGACTTTGTCCTTTTAAAATATTTAACAGCAGGCACAAACCATTAGCTTTGATATCCACAAATTGCTTGAAAGTCTCTTGCCATAATAAACTCGAGGGGCCCTCTTGAAGCTGTCAGTGGAACAAAGCAAAAAAGAACAAAAGTATTTATAGAGGGGATTAAGCTTCAGGTAGGAGTAATATTACACTGCAGTTTGAACAGAGTTTATATTCTCTTACCTCACTGCCAAGAGATGTGGCCATTAGGACAAAGACACAAAGAAAAGCGGTTAAATTGTTGGTTTGGTGTTGATTAGTTTGTTTTCAAATACACAACCCTTCTCTGCAGTCCTCACCTGGGTCTCTCCTGCAGTGTCTCAAACCACAGTTTGCCTTTAGAATTGAATGTAACCATCACTTCGTCGTCACACAGGATCTTCACTTGGAAAGGAAAATGCCACACATGAACCTGATAACGTCCCGATGACCAAGAAAGGGTAACAGAGTCCGTGGTCTGTCTCTCCACTCTCAACCTGACCAGATGATCAGGGTAAGGGTCAAATACTGTGCAAGTACTGTAGCAATCACTTTCACATTCACTCAGGTTCCAAAATGTAAAATTGTCACAAAAGCAAAGAAAATGCAACTAAGAATATTTTGTAAAAACAGAAAGAAACTCAATTAAATTCTAACTTATCAAACAACAATTACTGCTCTGAGAGAACCTAACCAGACTAAATTGATTCTAGCTATAAATAATTTCTCAGTCCTTTTCTCAGACCAACTGATATTAAATGAGAATCACGAATGTGCAACACAACACATGCACAAAGCTTTTACTGTTTTAGAGAAAGGCTTTAGAAAGGAGGAGTGGATATTTTTAGTACATTGATTGTGTAACTAGATCTTATAAGAGAGGGATGATGCAGATGCAGCTCTCACTGTTCACACTGTGGCTCCCCAGTTATCACATCTGAAACTCGGTAGCGTGCTTTGATGGGCAGGAGTTCATCTATCAGGATCCTTACAGTGTCATTTTTGCAAGGTGACACCGAAAGAACCAGTCTGGTCTGTGAAAAGAGCAGATAAGAGTTTTTTACATGTATAATTTAAATGTGTAGTTCATATACATGCTATAACAAGACTGATCAATCATCTGATTGATCATGTGACCACCAAAGCATTTAAAGTGAACCCATCACTGAGACACTAGGGGAAGATTTTATTTGCATTTTAACTGCTGAAGAAATTATCCTCTGAGATAATCATATTAACCACTTGCCGTGTAGTTAACCTGCATAGGTTACTGTCACCTACAGGGAATTCCATTATTTCGTGTTAGTGTTTTGATTACATGCAGGATTCTGTGTAATTAACCATTTCTGAGCTTTGTAATGTGACTATAATTTAAATGTATTACCTAAATTAAAAACAAAAATATAAAAAAAATAGGTAATTATGACAAATCATAATATAAATAATTAATGAAAGATGATGTATCCTTCCTGTGCAACAACTTCTTTACAACTTTTTTTTTATAATGGATCATTTTAACACCGCAATCATGCACAAACACAGCAGCAGCTTTTTGTTCTTTATGACTCAAAGACCAAAAGATTGGAGATTATTATTTGTAGGACTTTAAGCCTAAATCATGTCATACATGTGAATAAATTGATCGCTCTTAAATAGATCACCCTTGATTTTGATTTTCAGTGATGCTCTTGTTCAGACCTGTGTGTCGGGCTCCAACAGTTCAAAGCGTGCCCCTTTCTCTGTCAGCACCATGGTGTCCAAAAGGGCTCGGTACTGCAAGTTTGCCCCCTGCATCTGTCGCCTTAAAAGGAAATCAGCATTATGATGCAGCCTACATTTTGAAGTGACCCTGTAGAGCAAGGCACTGACATGGCCCCACAAATGTAATGTTCTGCAAAATGCACTTAATCCTGGGTGACCGTAGATTTATTTGTGAATACAGATCGCGTGTAATACTGTACCAGTCAATGCCTAACATACCTGTAAAAAGCAACACAGTCACTTTTCTTGAACTTCCCCTCATTCTCATCATCAGGGACAACACTGAGGAACAAGCAGAGAAAACTTAAAGGTACACACCCGGCACACAAACAAACCCAATGATGGGTTACCAGCCAAAGTGCATGTTTGAGTACACAAACTGTGCAATGCAGATGAGTTTCCTGTCCTGCAGTAATGTAAACACACTACTATTCATTATGAACAGACTGTATATCATTTTGCACCACAGGGGACCCAAGCAGTCATGTGGCTCTCTTTACAGACTCCATGTGAAAAGTCAAAGGTCAACAACCAAACGGGCCAACATGTTGTTTATACCTAACAGCGGGTTGACTCTCTTCCGCCATTTCGCGCTGACAGATAAAAAAAAAAAAAACCAATACAGTCCGTTCACAGTCGGTTGTGGTCTCCTGGTTTGAGCTTTAACTACATTATTCTCCTGTCTCCTGACTTTTTAGCTTTTCCAGAAACTGACAGGACATGTAAACATAACGGAAGCGACCGCACAGCTGTGATTGTACCACCAATGTACCCGTACACGCCACCAACTAAACATCCGGTTTGAACTTTCAAAGCAAAATCCCGACTGACGCACATATTAACAGTGTCTTTTGTAGTATTACAACCCATGAGGGAAAATAAACTTTTCCTTTCGAACAAATTTGCAAACTAAAATTTAAAAATCAGTTTTTGCTTGTATTATTTTTTGGGGGGATATTGAGTGTAGATTGATCAGGGGAAAAAAAATTAATTTAATCGATTTTATGGGGGGGGGGGTATGAAAAGAGTGAAGCTGTCTGAATACTTTCTGAATGCACTGTATAGTGTATTTATATGGAAATATTTAAGCATAAATGTACATGTATGTATGTGTGTTCTGTACTCTAGCGATGACCGTGTAAACTACCCCCCACCCCCACCCCACACCTTCCCCACCGCTGCCACCGGCCGGAACTGGAGGCGGATACAGGTCTGACCTGTAGTAGATGCACAAATGGAGATGCCAGATGCACATCGGTCATGTTTGCTGCTTTTCGCCTTAGTTTTCCGCCTCGGGACAGCGGCAGAGGTCTCCGTATGGAACGTGATCAACTCGGTCAGTGTTACACCTTCAACATATGCTTTTTTTTAATGCTTATTATTACATTGTCTGTCAAGCTAAATCTAGCTTGTTAGCCGGGGGAGCTAACTAGCCCCATCAGCAACCCTTCACTCCGCTGTGCGCTGCCTGTCATACATAAATATGCTTTGACAGTCGTACATTGCACTGATCTTAACTCTGAACGTGAATTATGGATTATTCTCCTTCTCGACAGCACTGCAAATCTAACATGCTACCAGTGGAATTGCATGTGAGTTACAGAGGAAAAGGGGTCGAGTCTTTACACGCAGATATGCACTTACAGGAAGGTTTAACTACTCTGTCAGCCTTATGATTGGTTAGATAATGCCTCAGTGCATTAGAGAAGAAGCTACCGTTAAAATTGTTGTAGTTAGTCTTGACAGAAAGGGACCAATTACTCAGAACCAGCTACAGACTGTTATGTCCTACCTCCCTTTGTGTTCAGAAACAGGGTGGGTTTTAGGGACAGTTCTTCAGATGTACTGTCAGTGTGCATTTATGTGGTTTGGCAATTAACCCTCTCTGCTGGTAATTATTGTAAGAATGAACTGCCGATGTAGCTTAACACAGGATAGCCAGTTCCTTCAGAATGCACTGGTATTGGCCTTGAATAGACGTTTGTTCTTGTGGCTAAAAAAATAGCTGTGTTGATATTGTAACATGTCAACATGTCTCTGTGAGATGGAGATGTTAGATAGATAAGAGGACAAACAGCAGCTGACTGATTTGTCTGTTTGTATTTTCAGACACAAGATACTGTGTTTCGGAAGACGCTGTACGCCAACACCACCATCTTCATGAAGTGTAAGTAGTCTGACCTCTCCATCATGCATTGTCTTTTTTCCCCTCCCAAAAACAGAATTGGGGCTTTGCATAATTTATGCCACCAGTTAGGGTACCACTTCCCCAGGCACATTCTTGAAAGTTCCATCAGGTACCTAAGAATGATTTGGCTTCACATCCCTTAGTCTTGACCCCGTTACAATACACCTCGAATTGTATTTAGTTTAAAAAAAAAACAACAACATAAAGCAGTAACTCCACCAGTTTGTGAAAGTTGAGAATGCCAGTTGTAATTATCTTGCTCAAGAATTACCACAGATGCACCAAGACTGTTGGGTTTAACATTTAAAAGGCAGCTGGAGTGACATTGTTTTACTGAAATGTTTGTGCTACTGTGTGTTTATGGCTCTCACTGGGTAAAGTCCAAATATAACAGATAAGCCCTGTGTCCCATCACCTGACCTATTCTGATTTGTTGCATGATGTTGATTTGCTACAGCACCCTTCAATTTCTGGAGACAAAACAAGAATAAAATGCCCTAAAACACATAATAAACACAATATGTTGGGAGCGTTTTATTAATTGGTGAAGTAGTTTTTATTCTTGCTGATGAGTCTTTAGACATGGCCTAGATGATCACATTTTCAGCACAGCTGCAATGGAGTTTGGAAGGAGAGAACACAGTCTAAACATTTAATGGTAAGTGTCTCTCTGAGGCTTACAGTTTGCATCAGCAGCTGTAAGTGAGAAATCTGTAATACTACAAAGGAGGGAGAGATACTGATTTCTCTCTCACAGTAGCAGATAAAAGACCGATGTTGGGAATGGTGGAAGCAGAAGTTGACGAGGGAGGTTGAGGGAAAGTTCATACACAAAAAAGTAAATTGCAGTACACAGACTAATTCCTGGTATGCTTTTGCAAACTTGACATGTGATGGTGAGTAACAGGCAGTGGGACCTGCAGTAAGGCCGTTTTACTGTCTAATGATCCAGCGCCTCGCCCTCTGAGTGACTGTTTTCTCTCTCTACAGTCCAGGGTGACACATCATCATGTGATAAAAACCTGGCGTTCAACATCAGTTGGTACCTGCGCTCATCTGTTTGCTACAATGAGGTCTTTAACACACCAGTGAGTATTGTATTCACCGCAACTCCAAAATCTAACTCAGGTGTCAATCTGAGCTCTGCTTAATGCATAGAACTACTACATTGATGTAGGGATGCCCCTATATTACAACAGATATAGTGGCTCTTGCCAGTGGGGTGACAGGAGCAAAAAGATGAGAATTTTCTGCTTTTCAGTAGATCAAGATGATTTACTTAGCTTTATTAAGCACTGCCCACAAATCTGAATGATTAAAACCTAAATTTAAATGCTGAAAAAGAAATGAAAGGCTATTAATTCCTGCTTAGGGGAGACATGTCTTTATTAAAACTAAGTTAAAAATCCTCATAGGCAGGCGACATGGTAACCGTAAATACATAAAGTTGAGCTGCGTATTTGCTTCATGGATTTTCTGCAAGGCCAACAAGTTTGTCTACATCTTCAAGCACTTTTTGCCACTTTTTACTCTCAAAAACTTCACTTCATTGAGTTTTCACCAGTTAATCAGATTTGGCTTCACATTCAGCATCAACAGTTAGTCAGTCAGAGCAGCTGCTTTGTCCTTCCAGAGCTGTTTTCATGGCCTTGGGCTTCACTTCCCTCTTTGTGCCAGTGCTGGCTCTTTGTCCAAAAGTGTCTCAAACTCAGCTGCTGCTTTGGCTTTGATGTACTGCACCTTGTCGCTGTCGGTCTTGAAGCTGAGGGTCACAAAGCCAGGACATGTTGAGGTCACCTGTGGCCAGATTTTTCACTCAGATGTGTTTTAAAATGTCAGTGTCAACTCCTTTCAGCCTCAAAACACTCTTCTAAAGCATGTAAAACAGCACGATGAGAGCAGCTGACATTGTTTTCTTCCTTGTTCTTCACTTTCTGGTTGGATGTTCAGCACAGATTGGTTGTGTAAGCAGCATACTATGCCACATGTGTGATTGTTTTTTGTCCTTCTTTTGCATGTTATCAACTGGCTTTATTTTATTTTTTATTTTTTTATCCAGTTGGATACGTTTACTTATATACATACTGAAATTGGTACTTCCCATCCCTCCATGTAGCCTTGAATATACACAACTACATTTTATAACTGTAATTGTTCATGTGTGATTAAATGACACTTTTTAAAAAAAAAATCATCAAACACTGCTACTAAATGTATTATTCTACCTGTTAAGGCTACCGTCAGTGCCACTTCAAAAATGTGTTACATGTTGCACAATCATTATAACTTTGGAAATTAACTGGTGCACAGTTTAAGTAATTTTGCCCCTTTTTTTTTCTGTAGGACAACAAAGTGAAGAACATGTTTGGTATGGACCACATGCTGAAAGATGGCTGGAGTGGCTACTACAGTCAGGGCTACATGTACTTTGACAACTGCTCCTCCCTCTTCTTACCAAAGGTTTGTTACAAAGACAAAGTCACTATGTACAGTAACCTCTGTGTTTATTAGTGTCTTAATTTAATGTCTGGGTATTTCAGGTACCTTCATAAACACATTTGTCTTACTCTTTTCTTATGTATTTCATAAATCATTTAAGCATTTCAATTATTTTGTTACATACAAAGTATATACAGATATATGAGTATTTCTCTGCTCCTCTCACCTAGGTGTATTATACTGACTTCAACCCGTATCAGCCCCTCACTAGTCCAAAGGTGAGTCACTGATCAAGCTGATGTACAGAGCTTATAAAGGGGATTGACTGTATTGACCATAATATATAAGAACCTTAGATATTTTCTTCAACATAGTGTTTGTGCATATGTGTGAATGTAATTTGACTTTATTTTGCACCGCCAAATGACCAAACAAATGCTTTTTCCATACACTGGGACTGGCACTAAGCTGCACTTTATTACTGTACTTTACTTTGTGTTTATATTTTTCATAAGTGTTCTTTTTTTAACTTTTTGTGTTATTTATATGTGTGCCTTTAAGCCGGGAATCTCTGCAAAATTTCGTTATGTTCGCATAATGACCATAAAGACTCTTGATTCTTGATTCTTTTTTGGTTCGTTTGTGTCGTCTGTTCCTCTTAAAACTGTATTCTCTTTGTTCCTTTTAGAGTGACCCATCAAATCAGAGCCTCATTTGGCCTGACAAGCCGGTAAGGCATGCTTTTATTATTTTTAACATGAATGTTCTTAAATCTGTGTTTTTCCGGAGGACGTGTTTGATTCTCAGCTCACAAACATTTTTTGCAGGATATCAGTGCAGTGGCCAAAGCTTGGGAGGACAGTCCCTATCTGTTCATAGTAAAAGTGCAGCCTTTGCTTCATGGAGTTGAAGATGAAGACATTGGGGCAGAGCAGCTCAACTTTGCTTTCACAAGTGAGAAACAACACCATTTATTATTTCACTTCAAGATCTTCACAATCTTTCATGTTTACTCAGTAGGGAAATTGGTAAAAAAAAAAAAAAGAAAGAAAGAAATTGAAGATTTAACCTCTGAGGATTTTAAGAAGTGACGCTTTTGTGTCAGCAGAAGCGACTTATTTTATTTTCTTTCCCTAGTGAAAGTTGAGATGAAGGGACCACATGACTACTCTTCTCCAGCAGACTGGCCTCACATGATGGTATGTCTGATAAACTGTACTAAAACTAATGTCTCAAACACAAATTATTCGGACACAACTAAATCTGAAACAGAAACAAACAGCAAACAGACATTTGGGCCATTATAATAGTTTTCAAATTGAAACAACCTAAGTTCCAACTTAGTTATAGTTTCTGAAGCTTTCAGCCACATCTTGTGGACTTCTTCAGCAGTTGGAGTTTCTCAGTGTGGAGGGCAGGTGATTGAAAGCTTCAGAAACAAGAAGTTATGGGGAGAATATTGGAATTATTCTTCAGGAATGAGAGCTCAGCCTCAGCGTGGGGCTCATGTAAGATGAAGCTGAACTCTTCTCTTTCGTCTCGTCCATCACAGTTCTTCATGGTAATGTGCATTGTGTATGTGCTGTTCGGGGCTCTCTGGCTCTTCTGGTGCGCCTGCTATTGGAGGGACCTGCTGCGGATTCAGTTCTGGATCGGCGCTGTCATCATCCTCGGCATGCTAGAGAAAGCTGTATTTTACTCAGAGTATCAGAGCATCCGTTACAAAGGAGACTACGGTGGGTCTTTTTGATACATTTCTCTTTGGTTGTGTTGGTGGGTTTTTTTTTTTTAGTCTTATGATCATTCTTTTGTTTGTGTGTTTTCTCTTCACAGTTCAGGGGGCTGTGATTTTTGCTGAGCTGCTCTCTGCTCTCAAAAGATCTTTAGCCCGAATCCTGGTCCTCATTGTCAGTCTTGGTTATGGCATAGTCAGGTAGGTTCAGTCTCAGTACTTTTAGCAAGTACTGAATAATTTTAGCATTAATTTTTTTTAATACTGCTAATATTCTAATTTCAGCCATTTTTTTTTGTAAAACTGAACAGATTTTTTCCCCTCCTGCTTGTGTAGGCCCAGGTTGGGTACCACAGTGCACCGGCTGGCAGCTGTTGGGCTTCTCTACCTGCTTTTCTCCTCTGTGGAGGGTGTGCTGAGAGTGACGGGTGTAAGTGTCGACTGTTAATAAACCGCACTGCTTCTCCCATCGTCACAACCAAACATTTACCAGCCCCAGTATTTGTTTTAACCAACTTTGAGTAACAGGTGCCACGTAGGACCCAGTGACAGCCAATTAATTCATACAATACATGAAACCTAACCACTATTTACTATCTCAAATGTCCTCTTTGGTGATCTGGTACATCAGCCAGCAATGATATACAGATGCTTCTAAGACATATTCAGATTATTCAGTCATGTACTCTGACATACTGGTACTTGTTTGCGTGTCTATGTATTTTCTTAGGAGCTCGGTAAAACCCTTATAATCCTAAGACTTCACTCCTGGTTGAATTGGTGACACCGGAGGTTACTGTGGTAGTAGCAACTGCGGTCAGACATCTTGAGCAGCTGCATTGTCAGAAATGCAACAGAGGAGCAGCTGGTGTATGTGTTTGCAGAGCAGCCAAAGAAACACACATTGTTTTAAGGAAGAAGTCGGTCACTAATTGTTCTTTTGCCATGATCTGATTTCATGCTGTACATGGTCCAAGCAGTTTTCCACACAGCAGCAGGACACAGTAAAAGGATTTAGTTACCTTGTTGAGGAGTTGGAGGTGTATAGCCTGTCACAGCTTACTGTGACCACACCTTTTGTTCCATTGCTCTACGTAATAGAGCCGTTAGAAAATACCAGAAATGACCTTTTCTGGTGACTTATCGCTGTCTGCACTAATCTCTGTGACAGACACATTGCAGTTTTTGAGACCACGCAATAAAATCCATCCCGTGTCTTGCTAGTTGAATGCTTTTATTGTGAAACTGCAGCAGCAGGAAATAATCGGTTTGCATTAGGAGGAAATAAAGCGTGAACAGTAAATACTGCAGCTGATTTCAGTGAGATAAAATTAAAAACAGTCACGCCGCATTAACATGCTCTTTGAACTACTTGTGTGTGTGGTGGGAATTTGAATCGAATTTAGGAATGTCAGTTTCCACCACTCACAATAAAAACTACCATATCGAGAGGTTATTACGGAATATAAATACACTGCATGAGAGAGGAAAAATGTTTTACACTAAGTCTAGATTTTTTAGACTTTTCTAGACAATCTCTTTCTGCTTTTTCGGGCCATACATATTAATATGGCCACTGATAAATTTAATTCAGGCAAACATAATGAACCCACTGCATTTCAACTAGTGCAGATGGAACATTATCTGCTGCAGCCTCCACAGGCTGATTGAAGCTGATAGTAGTGGTGTATTTTTACATAAAACTGTTGCCTAGTGCAGCTAGGCACTTTGTATAAATAAATTTGATTTGAGTGGAGGAGACGATAGAGAGAGAGAGAGAGAGAGAGAGAGAGAAGGTTATGCAGGGATTCGGTGTCCAGGAGGCAGACAAGTGACGATAATAGAGAATGACAAATTTGATCTAAGTGTGATTTTCAAACGCAGCCAAAGACACTGCAGCAAGTTCAAAGAGTCGTGAAACACAAAGTTATACAAGCAAACATAAGGTAAGAGAGAGAGTTGAGAAGACTGGAGAGAGCTGATGTAGTTTTGTGAGCAGATGTGTTTTGTCAGGAGGCAGATCTAAAGGCCACACACTGAAATTTTCTGCAGATCTTAACACAAGCTTGTCTTATGTTTAGTCACGTTCACTCACACTCTTTGGTTTCTGCTGCCCATGCTGTCCTTTTGCTTTGTATAGTCTCATTTGTAAAATTCAACTCTTGTCTTCTTTCTCCAGGGTTTCTATGGTACAGTCGCCCTGGTGGCTAATCTCAGCCTCTCCCTCATCGACTCCTGTGTCATGTGGTGGATATCCTTTACTGAAGCAGGGCTAACCAGGATTTGCATTCTCAGAGGCATTGCAGATATAAGCCTTTAAATAATTATACTTGTTTGATTATATAAACAACGTTTTCCTTAATTTGCATCTACATTTTCATCAGTCTGTCTCAAACCACTCGTCTGTTGAAGCTCCGCAGAAATGTGGTGAAGCTGTCTTTGTATCAGCACTTCACCAACACTCTCATCTTTTCTGTTGTTGGTGAGTTACAGCCATATACTGTACATGATAACAGCTGCTCAAGGGTGAGAAAAGAAATGAGGTTGCCTATTAGTGGAGCTGATAGTTCAGAAACAGCTGCTACATTATGATCAGTTTACAAAGTCAGCATATGAAAATGAAATTAATTTTTTTCACTTTGGAAATACTGTGTGAATACTGCAGGTGCAGCAGAAAACGTTGCTGCTCACCTGGGAAATACAAGCATTTGTTTACTTGTGTAGAGTTAGATTTGAAAAATGAAGCTGAGTTAGACGACGGTCAGTTTAGCTTAGCATAAAGACTGGAATCAGGCTTGTATTTCCCAAAATGTCCAACTATTCCTTTAACACATCTGCCCAAACTGTTTTAATGCGCATGTATTTAAAATATATAAATGCATTTATATCTTTGTAAACCCTCTGGGTGGGATAACCTTTTGTTCGATTTCTAATTCTGGTTTCACTGGAGGGAGGCTTCATGTGCTGTTTCTAATCATTTGCATATTGTTTAAAATGAGACCAGTGTTTACTTTGTGTCCACAGCTTCAATAATATTCATCATCTGGACCACCAAAGTCTTCAAGCTGGTAGACTGCCAGACGGTCAGTTTGTTTTCTGTTATTGATTGATTGCTGTATTGTGCTGTTGTTCTCTTCATGGGGTTTCCTGTTTATACAGAGATGAAAGGTGATCTTCCCTTCCAACTTGATAAAGTCCATCCCTGTATTCACTGTTCTTTCCACAGGGTTGGAGGGACTTGTGGGTAGACGATGCCTTCTGGCGTCTCCTGTTCTCCGCCATTCTGCTGGTCATCATGGTGCTGCTGCGGCCGTCTGCTAACAGCCAGAGGTCAGAGTCAAAAGCTTCTATTCAGATACACGGTTAACATTATTCTTAGTAGCTGGTTCTTAGCCTGTGTTCTCCGTCTTCTTAGATTCTCACATTCCCCTCTGATTGACGAGGATGATGAAGAGGATGACGCCAAGGAGCCCATGCTGAATGAAGCTTTTGGTAAGACATATTGGTCCTGCTTCAGATTTCCTGACAACCAGAGAAAGGTTGTATATATTGACTTTTAGATGCATTGTGCCAATATCAAAATCTTACACTATAGCAATCCAGTGTACCAGCTGACACCCTCCTTGGTAGCCATATTATAATTTATTATGCATGATAAGGGCTTCAGAGATAAATATAAGACAGTCACAGCCTTTTCTGATGATTCTAATTGCTGCGTATTGAACCAGATCCACTCATCTGTAAATAATCTAGGTCTGCCCATACCTTACCTCAGATCCACTAAAGACAACCTTGTCAGTTGAGATGTAATGTTGAATATCCCAAATGCTATTGAGGCCACAATCTCAGTCTATACATGCATACAGGTAGAGAACATATTCTTTGAGAAATGTTCATCTTATTATCATATAATTGGATAAATGGAAAATTTTGTAACTTAGTTATAATTATGTCATTGGACACGGTGCGTCTCAACTGCCTCTGTTTTCTTTTTTTTCCAGAGGGAATGAAGATGAGAGGTTCAAAGCCTGACACTAATGGCTCCCAGAAGCTATTGAGCAAAGAGGTATGCTGACTGCCATCATGTCTCTTCTTTTAGCCATTTGTTGTTTTTTCCACTCATCATTTAATCATTTTGTATTTCTAAACTCTGTTTTTGCCAGGATGAAGACCTAAAATGGGTTGAGGAGAACATTCCTACAACTGTTGCTGATGTGTAAGCATTAAATTATAAATCTGTACGTTGAGCAGACACTCTCAGGGAAAGTCTCTGTACGGTCAAGGCTGGTGTGAAAATATCCCATAATGGCACAGTACAGCATTTCGCTTAAAACACACAGTATTAGGCTACCTGAAATTTATGAGAGTAAGGTACTGGCTTAAAACTGTGATTCTTTTAAATCCATACCATCTCAACTTTTAATGTAGCTAACAGAATCTCATCAGGGACATTTAAAAGTAGAAAAATACAGTTAATACTCAAATAGCAACACTTTAGAAACACAAACAAGCCATAGTGTCTTAAAATGCTTGACCCAGGTCTGAACTGTGTTAATGCATTCACTGCCTCCCTCTCTAATCTCTCACTGCTGTTTTCTCTCTATACAGAGCTCTGCCTGTAATGCTAGATGAAGAAGAGGTAAAGGCTCCTCTTTACTTTCCCCTGCTGGTCCCATGATTTCAGTCACATTTTTGTGATGAGCTTTACTGTGCTATGATTCTACACAATAACATTACTGTAGTTATTAATCTGTGTTCACTTTTTTTTTACAGGAGATCCTGAAAACCAAGATGGAGAGATCCAAAATGGAGTAGAAGTAACTGTGAGAATGAAAAGAAGGCAGGTTCACTGAGGCAGCAATGAATGCATTCTGAGTGATCTGATTACCAAAAAATGTGGGCAAAGCCAACTGTTCTCTCCAGACACTTTAACTTTTTAACATTATTTCACAAGTATTGTGTAATACTTTAATACGCTCATAGAAGCATTAATAGTGTGTTATATTAAGGTGATACTGTGCAACCCTGAGTCGTATGGGTTGGCTGTTGTTGTTGCTGTCCAGACCAGCATTCTGGGACTTTTCTACACTGTCACAAATTTGGCCAAAATCAAGCAGAAAGTGGATATTTTGCACAATGCTCTTAGGGAAAACAGAATATATCATCCCAATCCCATCATGTGGTTTTAGATTAATACAATATTTAATGGGCTATGTGTTTGCTTACAAACTTGGGTGAGGATGAAAACATTTGAGGTAAGTTTTCCTGCTTCAAACTAGAAAAGTGGCTCCAGCTCCCAATGGGTCAAATTTATTGGAATGTTAGGACTGATTTGGTGGAAATCATGAATCTGTGCAGTGATCACAGCCAAGACATCAGATATTGGTATAAATGAAGGGCAAAAACACATACTGAAGACACTAAATTATTTATGCCAACACTGCATCTCACACCTGCTGTTTTCAGCATGTGCTTTATTGTGTTACATATTTAAGAGATCACATGATGACATGCGATCTATTAAATAAATTTAATATTTAAATGAGCAAGAAACTTTATAGTATGATCAAACATTTAGCCAGAAAACTAAAAAAGAGTAACGTTTTTATGCTTTTACGCAGCCTTTAAATGTTTCCTGAGCTCATTTCTTGTAGCTGAACCAATAAATGAGAAACGTGTGCCTGTTAAAACATAACAAACACTTTGTTTTCTGGCTAACTGAGTAATCTTGAATATATAAATTCCGTATATTTGCCATTGTTACTGTATGTGAACACGGCTTCATCTGTGAATATTGATACTTGAAGCATATCACAGTTGTCTGGGGAAAACGTGCTACTTCTGTGTTTTGGGGGATTCTTGTGTTAAGTGGAACGCACGGTGTTCTGGGGCAGGAGAATGTAATGACCCTGTTGGTCATGAATCTCTTTCAAAGCCAAGTATATGCTATCATAAACATCAAAAACGTCTACTTTGTGGAGACAGTCGCTACACCAGATCACTCCTCTGAGATGTTTACACAGAACAGTTGAAGCCAGTGAAAAATGGGACTGTAGAACTGGTTATTGTAAAGTTTTTACTGAAAACTGCATGGTCCTCAGTGGGAAAAGTGAATAAGTAGTAATGAGTCTAAAAGTAAGTATGTTTATTTTCATCTCTATAAAAAGTAAAATTTTGTAGCTTTTCACATAACAGCAGTGATTTAGGTCCACTTCATGTCACTGAAGTGAAAACATTTTTTAGTTACTGAATCATAGATGATCCTTGTGAATGTGGTGTGGGCCTAAATTCAAGTATAACTTGACTGACTATATGTATGTAATCCTTTCTCACTTACCTTCCACTGACTGGGCCAGAGTTTTCTTTAGGTCCTCACTCAAATTCAGTAGCACAGACTCCCTTATCCCATTCACACTACAAAATAATGTTCTGCTTTAAATGACGGAAAAATGTCCCCATCCTTGTGCAATCTACTGCAGTATGTGTGGATATCCTAAATCCCTTAATTTATGTCTTTTTTAATATATATATATATATTTGTCCAAGTCTTGTTGAGGATATTTCATTTTAGAGAGATAACAAAGCCCAATTTCTGAATGTGAGTCTGCACTGTAATGTGAAGCTGACGATATTGTATGGCTTTTTGCGTATGTCTTGCAAATAAAATTTATATTGAAACATGGTGAAAATGTGAAATGTTTTTATGTCTATCTAAGATGATTTTTTTTTGTGTGTAGTTGCCTTCTTAAGCATATTTTCTTTGGGACTGTCGCATAACATTTCAAATAGTTTTTTGTGCTGAGAGATGATACACATTCCAAAATAAATCTGTTCTCAAATAAGATCTCTAACGTCTCGTTATCAGTGTCACAATGTACAGCTGTTTCTTTCCTTGTTAACCAATTGAGTGTTTAAAAGCGCTATGAATAAAATCTCGCGAGAATTGCACAACATCGTTTGTCTACGAGCACAAATTTAGTCACTACACCTTTAACATGTTCCTCGTGAGTGCACTGACTTCAGGCACGTGCCTGTCAACCCCCCCCCCCCCCAGTCCCTCGCGCAGCCGTCGTCAACACAACTGAGGAAGTGGCAAGAAGGTAACCTGCTAACGAAAACTAAGTGCTACGGCCAATACGTCGTTTATTACCAGTCGCATTCCGTTAACTAATGTTACGTTAGTTATTATCGACAAAGTAACTTTGCCTTTGCTTGGTTTTCAGTTGACATGGAGTGAGAGGGTACAATGTTTTGGAGCAGTAGCCATGGCTTGCTAACGTCTGAGCTAGCAGGCTAACGATCAGCTGTTGTTTTGGTCGGAGAGATAGCTGACTAACACGCCAAACTGCATTTCATTACAGTAGTCAGCGACGCCAGGGTTTACCAGACTATATTTCCTCGTTGTCTGTCGAAACATTGAAGTGCTCCGTCGGTTAATGGCGACACATACAGGCGTACCAGCCTAACAGATTCATCAGCGGTCCGTCAGTCAGCTGTTGTCCGACAGGCGTCAAATCCGTGTGGAATCGATCCATCAGAGCGGTCTGTAATTGAATCTGCAATATCGCTTCAAGATGCATGATGCGTATGAACCAGTGCCTATTTTGGAAAAGCTTCCTCTTCAGATTGACTGTCTTGCGGCCTGGGGTGAGTTGTTAACACTTTGTGTATCGCACAGCTTCTCTTTTATTCTTTGACATTGAACTGGTCTCTCTGGGCGTTGATTGAACTGCAGTCTTATGTGTCCCACTTGTCAGCGATGAGTTGTTTCACCACTGACATGAGTGATCTTCCTGCAGGCTCTGACTGAAAAAGTTTGTGTTTGATAATGTAATAAATCTGAAATGACTGACAGCATCGTTTGAAGTGTCACTGACTCTGAGGTTATCTTCCCACAGAGGACTGGCTGCTTGTGGGAACAAAACCAGGGCATCTCCTTCTCTACCGAATAAAGAAAGATGCAGGTAAAAAGAAAGTCAAGTGAATGTGGGATGCAGTTCTTTTCTTGTGTATTGGCAGACCTTATCAACTTACTGTTTTCTGTTTCAAATAAAGGTTTGCCTCATTTTCAGAAGGAAAGTAAGCTTTACTGGCCAAATATGTGTACACATATAAAGAATCTGACTCTGTGTTTGTAATTGCTCTCAACCTATTTACACACAATTCCAAGAACAATTTTCAGGAAGATAGTCAGAAAGAAAGAGACATACAGCTAAAATCAAAGACAAAACGCTAAAGGAGGATAGATGGTAAATGAAAAGCTATAATAACATGCATAAAAATAGGCTGAAATTTAGGTGCATAGATAAATATATATATAAAAAACTACAATGAACAACAAGCTGTTTGTGTAAATTCAATGCAACCCTGTACCCTGTGCAAAAGTATGATGATGCAGAGTGCACATAGTGGCGTAGTAAATGTTGAATGAGTAATGTAATAGGTTATTTTATATACATGAAGTGGACCAATATATACATTATACACAAGTAAGCATGTCTGTACACAGTGTATACAGCATCCTTGCATTTATGTTTGACAGTGATGAGGATGATTCATAATGAACATGTCTCTTTTCTCTTTAGGCACCAACCGGTTCGAGGTGACACTGGAAAAATCCAATAAGAACTTCTCAAAGAAGATTCAGCAGGTAGATAAGATTGTAGGATGAAATTTTGGAAAACCACAGACTTTAGTTTTGCATAAATCAAAAATCTGAGCTTTAGTGTGTTCTCAGCCCATGTGTGATGTACTGTCAGTGTACACACAGATGCCTGGTTGATCTTGGATTCGTTTGATTTGAATCTCCTTTTACTGTGTTTCTTACTCTTTTTTTACAGCTTTTCGTTGTCTCACAGTACAAAATTCTTGTCAGTCTTCTGGGTAAGTTTTTCTCACAAACACATTTTTATGTTTTTAGAATGTGATTTTACTGTAAGAGTTAATTCTTCTTCTTCATCTAATTCACAACCTTTTTGGGACCTTGAGTTAAATGATCATGCACCTGTTCACTGTAAAATCTTTGCTGCTTTGGAACTTAAATGAGTTTCTGTATTGACACACACAGTATAGAGATTATCTACATTATCATCACAAATATACATAAACTCTCTTTGATTCTGTCCTGCAGAGAACAACATCCATGTCCATGACCTCCTGACCTTCCAGCAGATCACTGTGGTGTCCAAAGCCAAAGGAGCCACACTCTTTGCATGTGACCTGCCGGTCAGTTACAGTGGATTTTGGGCAACATGTCATCAGTATTGTTACTGTACAGTATTGCAATCATAGTCATGCATTCATATTGGCTTCCATTCTAAATCTTCCTGGTGAGAATCATTTTCACTTGTAGAGTATGTACAACACTACAATCATAGAGCAATACCTTAGTGGATGAATAAGAGAAAAGACAGACGAGTAAGTGTCTTATTGGTAAGCTAATTTAAGACCAGGGAGCTATAAGTGGACTGGTTTATTCGGCTTTTATCAAAGAACTCTTTGAGTGAGTCATAACCAGTGTTTTTGATTTTCTAGACAGCTCCTATTACTACTGACTGTTCCCTCCATCTCACTATAGACTTTCAGCCTTTTGAAAAATTGTTTCCTGTGTTCCTGGCAACCCCTGTTGTCCAAATTTCAGTACATTTCGAAAAAAAAATAAAAACTTAAAGGATAAAGATTTATAATTTATTATTTTGAAACTTCTTAGTGATGCTGAAGTAGTGCATGAATTAACAGACTCAAATTTAGGGTTCAAGACGTAGTTTTTGCAGTCCTTCATGTAGCTTTGACAGATCCCCAAATCTAACATGCTGTTGCTTCCCACCAGCACATTCACTCTCTATACAAACAGGCTTTTTATAATCTTTCCTCCATGAGAGCTTCCTCAACAAAATTAAAAAGCAACATGATGTCCATTAATATGAAGCGCATGCAAATGTAATTTTATTTGCTGTGTACAGAGGTTGCCTTAAAAACAGGAAAGTATTTTTGGACCTCTATTAAACAGTATGTTTTAAAATGTACTGTAATTTGCAGTAAATTGACTAAAACAGACAAAAGACTGGTAAGATTCCATAAAACATTTATGGCACCATTGTTGTGTCCAAAAGACAGTCATAACAATGTTATTATTCTTTTCATTTCCACATGTCTGTGTTGTACTCAGATTTTCCCTGATTTCAAGTCATGAATTGTATATTTTGTCTCGTTTTTCCTCAGCAAACCTGCTCAGGAGAGGAAAGGTTGAGAATGTGTGTCGCAGTCAAAAAGAAACTCCAGCTGTACTACTGGAAGGATAGAGAGTTCCACGAACTGCAGGTAAAATAAAGTATATTTGAGAAGTGAGTCACTTCAATGTGATCCAGATTTAGGAGATATTTTTCCAATCCTTTGACATATTTAGTCATCTTGATGTTTTCTTTTTGTCTGTTAGGGGGACTTTGCTGCACCAGATATTCCAAAGTCCATGGCTTGGTGTGAAAACTCCATATGTGTTGGTTTCAAACGAGACTATTACCTTATTCGGGTATGTACTACATTACATTCAGCTTTATTTGTCAGTAGCTACCTACAATTTAAAGTGATCCTTCACCCACTATACATCTTTTGCATTTGAAACACTCATCCCTTGCAGACTTGCAAGAAGGCTGTAAAAAGGGTTTAGTGTGTTCCTTAATGGAGAAGAAAGGCTGTAGCCCTGATTCATGGTAGTTAAAATGCACTACCATAATGCCATGTTTCCAAGGAAATCGTAACAGTCATAGAACCCACTTAAACCTGCAGCATAATTCACTTCTCCACTGTTTATCTCTGTGTTGAGTTTGTTGTTTGCTAAAAACAAAGTGAGAGTCTTCAGTGTTCAGTGGTTCATGGGCACCACTGTCAAGCTCGTCTGTCATGACTCTTGTGTGAACTGGCTTGAATCCTTTGTTCATTGTTCTGTGCCTTTCAAATCTGCAGGGAGTGTTTCATTGACAGATTGTGAGAGGTGTATCACTTCAAAATGATCTTTTTATACTACTTCTGAACACACACTTTAGAAGCAGGCTGTTATATAACTTGCTCTTGTAACTTGCTCTTTGTTGTCCCTAAATTTGTTTGTTTATTTTAGGAATTTTCCTTTGTATTTTTTGTATTATCAGCTAATGCTTGGTACAGTCATTCAGTCGACATCCCCCTAATGTTGTTTTGCTGTCTGTATAAAGCTCTTTGTAACTGACCTTACAGATACAGTTTATGTCACTAAGGCATTATTAATAGGTTCTGTATCTCCTGATTCACCCCTACTATCATTCCTCTCAACCAGATGGATGGTCGTGGCTCCATCAAAGAGCTCTTCCCCACTGGGAAACAGTTAGAGCCTCTTGTTGCCCCACTGGCTGATGGGAAGGTGGCTGTTGGGCAGGATGACCTGACTGTGGTCCTAAATGAAGAGGGTGTTTGCACCCAGAAGTGTGCCCTGAACTGGACAGACATCCCTATAGCAATGGGTAAGAAAGAAATGCGACAACAAATACTTTGAACTCTGTGTGTGGTTCTACACTGTTATATTTTAGATATATGTCTACTGTCAATCACGTTAAAGCCCATGAAAATTTCAATTGCTCATGCAGTTATACTTCCCTGCCTAAGAAAATCAAGGCACTTCATACCTAACCCTAGGTGCTGTCTCTATCCTTTAATGACTCGTGTTGTCTTTGCAAGAGTTAACTTATATTCGATATCAATAGAAACTGACAGCAAAGTCAAAAGGAGACTCAAATCCCACCCCCCTCCCAGCTCTCTGTAGTGTGTAGTTAGTCTTCCAGATAACACAGAAGATGTTTTCCCAAAATGTGTCACTCCTGGCAGTCCATTTCACCTAGGGATAACAAAACCTGTTAGACTTTTTATTGCGCTGTCCTTTTAATCTTCATAAACAATAAAACATGCAGTAGACCAAACAAGGGAGCACCACAAGGAGAATAGGGTATTCAGTGTTTTGGCACATGAGTACAGAAAACAACCTGCCGTGGGGACAACAATTGTGATGTTCAGTTTCTGTTAATGGTATAAAATTGACCTCATTTGAGTGCAGGTTTTTGTTTGGCACAGAAATCAGAAAACATACTCGGTGTCTAAAATGTCATAATTGGAAGTATTTCAGCACAACTGTGAGCATAATCTCCTTTCTCTTTGGTGACGTTAAGATAGAAGTTTCAGTTCCCGTCTGCTCATATTGAGCTATTGAATTGTACTGAAGTGTTCAGTATGGTGCCATTTGATTTCAGTGACTGTTTTAGAAATGTTATGTGAGCACATTATGGCTGTGACTGTAACAGGAGTGTCTGTTCACTTTTTTACACACTGGGCAAGCAGGTCTGTTCACATAGTAACTGGATATTAAAACAAGCACCTGATAAAGCATTTGGCCTAAATACTGTCATTGTTCTGTCAGTTGTTGTCATCTAGCTGCTGTCTGCCTTTTCTTTTCTCTTCTTTAATCTTTGCTTTCCTTGTTTAGAGTCTTTCTTTCCATTCTATCTGAGCTTCTTCTGTTTTCCGCATGTCAGAGGAGGAAAGACAGTTTTAGATCAGCTTTTTTAGCTTGTGACTAACACAACCCCGGTCTGGGTTACTAATGAACTTTGCGACAGAAGTGATGCAGATGAGCTCTCACATTGTTTTAAAGGCCCTTCTGTCTGTGCTCATTGGAATGCAGAGAGGAACAATATGAAGGGGAAATGAAGCCTTCAAGCAGTGGTTTCATACAGTTTGCAATTTCCTTATTTTGATACAGTCAACATTGAGGCTTTGGCGTGCATCAGCAGAGGATGAGTGCTGGTCAGTTTAAAATACTTTTAACTGACCGTCCTGACTGGTCGTGGCTGGAGCAGAGGGCCTGGGCTTTTTTGCCTGTGAGCGTAGTCTGTCTGTCCTAAGGCCTGTCTACATAGCTATCTCCTGCTGGATTTCCTGCACCATTAGCCTTAAGGTCCTCACTTCATAATCACAAATGAGGCACCTGGTCTTCAGAAGGAGATTTATGTTGCATGGACAGCAAAACTCCCAAAGGGCAAATTGATTATAAAGAGATAAAAGTCAATGCTGATGCCCCCTTCTTTTCTCAGTGTCTGATTAAACTAGAAAAGAATTAAGAGTGGGTGACACTGTCACTGATTTCTCTGTATTCCTCCACATCACCGGCATCTTGATGGGCACCAATTTGTCGTGATGCACCACTGTCCCGTTTCCTAGCATCAGAATATGTAGAAAAACAGTTTTATTACAGTCACGCCCGGATCGTCACATTATGGCTTCTGTAGTTGGACGACTGCCTCTGTCTGTATGTGCTAGAGGAGCCAACTGACATGGAGTGGCCAGTGTGTTACCATTAAGGAAAAAATAAAATCATATTGTAGGCACAATACTGTATATATTACTCATTTTATGAAAGTGTTTTTATATCCAAAAACTTTACTTATCTTCTTTCCCTCAGAAAATTGAGCCATTTGTTTTGATTTTGTCTCTTTCATTTTGTAAGACCCATGTTTTAACACAGTTAATGATTTGGAGCAGATATGTAATATTTTTATATCACTGACCCACTTATGATCATTTGGTTGTGATTGACTTGCAAATAAATGTGACACTGTTGCCTCGTGTCTAATGTACTCAGAGCATCAGCCTCCATACATCATTGCTGTCCTCCCTCGGTACGTGGAGATCCGGACCTTTGAGCCCAGGCTGCTGGTCCAGAGTGTGGAGCTGCAGAGACCTCGCTTCATCACCTCAGCAGGGTGAGGCAGACAGCCCTCTTGCAGGATTTTCTTGCAGTTATGTTTACATATAATTCATGATTCTGATAAAGCTTCAGCACAAACAGATTTTACAGACACCTGCTTACCTCTTTGTAGAAGTTCAAGTCCTTTTACACGGTGCTTTGCTTTGTTGCAACGTTGCACCACTAAAAAGATGTTTTAGTAGAATTCAGACTTTGTGACCATTTTAAATCAAATTGTGTGAACAATGATAGTAAATTGAAAGATGACCAGTTCTTGTTTTAACAACATAACATTTTTACCAACTTACAATGTTTAACGAGAAACATTTCTTGTTTTAATGAGATACAGATTGTTAAAATGGGAAGGCTTCTAGATATAACAAGATAAACTGATATGATAACAAGAAAAGGCTCATATATAATGTAATAATTTGCTATGTTGTAATAAGAAAATCTGTGATTATAACATGTGAAAAGAATTTTGTTAAAATGAGAAATCTTTCATGATATAATTAGAAACTATGGAGTGTGTGTCCTTTTTTTTGTCATGGTGGCATTACTATCCATTCAGTGCAAT
This sequence comes from Toxotes lorentzi, assembly GCA_037833715.1. NCBI lineage: Eukaryota > Metazoa > Chordata > Actinopteri > Toxotidae > Toxotes > Toxotes lorentzi. The sequence goes on from JBBMJY010000009.1 coordinate 3,644,024, forward strand.
AGTATTTTTGGTAAAAAGGCTGCAGTGGCTATTGGAGCACTGTTGTGTAGTTGTAGGTTTGATAATGAATGGTGGCCTTTTCTTGATGCTCTCACTCTGTTTTTGATGTGTAACATCCCTAAAAGAGTATCATGTATCATTTGCTGCTTTCATCAGGTCTCCTTTTCTCCATGTCTCATGATAATGATACTGATAATGGAAGTTCCTCCTGCAAAGAAAAACACTTTTGTTTCAACCTCTTCTCTCTGATCTTGTTTTCTCGTCTTTCACAGGCAAAATATTGTGTATGTTGCCAGCAACCACTTTGTGTGGCGCCTGGTGCCTGTGTCAATAGCCAGCCAGATCCGGCAGCTTCTTCAGGACAAGCAGTTTGAGCTGGCCCTTCAGCTGGCGGTGAGTAACAAAACCACTTGCTTTACTATTAAACTTTGTTATTAAATTCCAGAGGATTCAATTTGTGCTTTAGCTCAGGGGACAGAACATAAAAATCACATATCTTGATTAGAAGCAGTACGTTCAAACAGTAAAATTCTCTGCTTATCTAGCAATCTAGCTTTCCAGTGGCATTTCCAAGAACAAAAAAGGCCATTCATGTGGTTGTCACATTCACATGGAAGATAGCATTCTGATAAATAAACTGGAAAAATTTTGCTGTGGCGTGATTATTTTTTTTGCTTTTCTTTTCTTTTTTTTCTTCCAGAAGATGAAGGATGATTCAGATGGTGATAAGAAGCAGCAGATACATCACATCCAGAATCTATATGCCTTCAATCTGTTTTGCCAGAAGAGATTTGATGACTCCATGCAGGTGTTTGCCAAACTCGGCACAGGTAGAACTCTCACCTGAATTCTGTCTGTTCAAGCCAGATTTGTAAAACGGAACGTGACCTTGATCAAACTGTATGTGGACATAACGCCATATTTATCCGTTTTCGCCTGTAATACAATGATGTAATTCACTACATACTATAGGACTACACATTATTATGTTCTGCTACTTTGGTGAGGTGAGCTGATTTTTTTTTTTTTTTTTACCAATGTGATAAATATCACCCGTTTCATCCAAACGATGGGAGCCTAATTCAGGTGAATCTGGTTATAACTTGATCACATTTATTCTGCCAGCTTTTCTTGAACTCCACAGACATCTGTTCCTTATTGTATGAACTGACGGAAATGTTTATATTCACAAATGACTTTCACTTGTAACGGCGTTGCATCTTGTTTCTATGTGAGAGTTTATTCCATAGTGATGACAGAGTTTCCTTGCTCTAATGAGCTCTTGATTTCAGGTCTGCTTATGCTTATAGTTTTTTTTTTTTGGTCCGAATGTGTTGTGGTGATATTTTGTCTTTGTAATATAATCTCTGTCTTCAAAACACATTTTCCTTTAATCAAGCACTGCTAAACAAACTCAAGTATCATACATAAAATAAAATTTAACAAATTGCTCCTCCTGTATTCTGCAGATCCCACCCACGTGATTGGACTGTACCCAGACCTGCTCCCGTCAGACTACCGCAAACAGCTCCACTATCCCAACCCTCTGCCTACACTGTCCGGGGCAGAGCTGGAGAAGGCTCATCTTGCTCTCATTGATTACCTCACCCAGGTCTGTGTATATGATGTCCTTCATCATGGTAGTGGAACATTTTCTTAGAATCCACTTTCTAATGTAGGAGGCCATGATATTATAATGAAAACATACTAAGGGTGAGGATCAAGGAAATTGGTATTAATCATCTACATTTCTTTCTTTTTAATGTCCTCACAGAAACGCAGCCACTTGGTGAAACAGCTGAATGACTCTGACCCTTCCACAACATCTCCACTTATGGAGGGCACGCCAACTATTAAAAGCCGGAAAAAACTCCTGCAGATCATTGATACCACCCTGCTGAAATGTTACCTGCATGTAAGGGCAGGATCTTCCTGTTTTTCATTCTTTTACTTGTGTTAGGGCGCTTACTGTCCTCGACAAAGTACCTCTGTTTTTATATTATGTTGTCATTCTGTCACTTTTTTATTTTGGGATGAAATACCTAGTCAACAAAAGATAAGAAACAAGTAACACTTTTATTATAACTTGGATTGAAAGCATTTTCCTTATATTTATCTTAAGCCTTTTCTTGTTCTTTTCCGTAATGTGCCTGCGTCTGTTCACTCTGTAGGTGAATGGAAACACACAGGAAGGCTGGATTAAGCTGGGACAAACAAACACTAGCTGCTCATGTCTGATTTTATACCTTCTGATTTACAACCAACCTGTAATTGTTAGCGAACCCAGTCCAAATGTTTATATTGCATGCTAAAAGTTATATCGGCTCTTACAAACTTGGCAGTCATCACCCTCCACTTACAGCAAAATGAAATGATTTTATAAGTCAGTAATTCTTAACACACAAGCTTAAGCTGGCAGAGAGACTGGGCAGTTAGCTGTACCTCTATTGTAGCCAGATGGGTCTTGTGTTAAGCAGCTCATTTTCAGATTTACTTTGAAGTAACAAAAACTGAGTCACAGTTGAATGTGGTGTGAGTGTGACTGCCATTCAGGTGTAGTTGCTGCAGTAACTGGTTTTTGGTGTGGATTCAGGGAAGTAGATACCAGGGCAACAAAGCAAAACCTTTCATTTACGAGGCAATCTGTGTGTCAAACCTCATCAGTGATTTAAAAAAAGGTGCGTCGAATGCGATCACAGATATAAGCATCCAAATTAAGATTCTCCACAGAGTGGTTCGGCTCTGTGTGACGAGCATAACAGTCTCGATGTGCCTCAGAGTCTTTGTTCTATTCCTCCACGTTGAAATGTGGCAGATTTGATTTGTGCATTCAGGGAAAATGCCACCAGGAGCTTCCTTTTAGAAGTACAATAAGCCCTATTTAAGCAGTGGAACTCCAGAGGCAGACCCAGATCACGCTGGATGGATAACCAAGGAGTGCCTGGAGATCCTCTAAGATAGTACATGTTTTGGAGTGCCAAGCATCTGCACCAGATTATTTAAATGATAAAGAAATTGTGAAGCAGAGTGGATCAGCTAATCAGTGAAGTCACTTCTTGAAAATGGTTGGATGCATTAATGTTTGGACATATTTGGTGTTCATGTTATGTAATCTGCTGTTGTCCTATCCCCCTTCAGACCAACGTGGCCCTGGTGTCCCCCCTCCTTCGTCTGGAGAACAACCACTGCCACATCGAGGAGAGCGAGTACGTCCTCAAAAAGGCTCACAAGTACAGCGAGCTCATTATACTTTATGAGAAGAAGGGCCTGCACCAGAAAGGTAAGAGTCTGACCACTGCTCACCCACCTGAAAAGTAACAATATTTTACTTTTATGCATTTATTAGCTTTTTACTGTAAAATTAAAAAATTTCCCTCCACAATATGAAATCGTGACTGTATTTTTCAGTCAAATCATTTATTTGTCAATACATTTATTTGACACAAACAAAAGAAGTGATCTGGATAATTTATTTACGGAGTGACTTGACTTTTCACCCAGTTTGTGTATTTGTACAGAACTGTGTTGTCTTTGCAAAAGCAATTTGAATTCCATTTGTTTGTGTGTGATTTGGGCCGTAATAATTCATGGTGAAATTATTACCATGAATTATACACCTCTTTCAGCTGTTGTTTGCTCCCATGGAAAACTTTTTTTTTAGTATAGCCGATGTTACATAAGCAATAAGAAGAGACAAATAATAAAAAAAAAGACAATAAAAAAGCAAACATAGATTAAACAGAAGAGGTTCCATTTGGATGCATTAACTGAAATCTCTGATTATTCTAAAGAATCTGCACTGACCTTAATGCAGCACAGGGCCAAGCTGTTTTTAGACAGCAGGGATTTTGGATATTGAGACAAATGTTGTTGATGATGGCTCAGTTCCATAAAGTGTCCCAGTGAGTCTGCATGCACAACACCAGCACACTGGACCTGGCTCCCCTAAATGAAGTGCATTCATTATTAATGCTATTACTCAAATGCTTCCCTTATCTAATCAAATCCATAATGTGAGAAAAGGAAATAGAGGTGTGTTTCTAGGGCACATTATCACTGCAACATGACTTTAGTTATTTTCAAAATGCTGGGAGTAAAAAAACAAGCTTATTCTCTGATTTTATTTTTCTAAAGAAATTATCCAAATTATCCAAATCAAGAAACAAAGCCTGAACAATGGCTTATTCTGCAGGAAGTCAATCTGTAAGAATTTGCTTCATGTAAAGCTGATATGAAAGTACATACAAGGTCGTTTTTCTCTGTATAACTCTCTCTCCTGTTCAAGAAATCAGTCAACATGTTTTCAAACCATTAAATTAAGATTAGCAGAAAAGGCAGTGTTCGTGGAAATACACTGCAGGTAGAAAAGCATTTTATTTAACTTTTCAAAGGAAAACAAAATTTGGAGAAATACTTGACATTTCCTCTGAGATGGGAGTGGGAAATTAATCATCAGGCAGCGCACAAGAGAGAAGTCAATCACTGGATAATGACTGGTATTAGAGTTCAGCCTTATTTGTGTGGAGCATGGTTTGTCTGCTTCAGCGTGACAACTGAACACATCACATTAAAACACAGTGAAACATCTGTTCCCAATTTCTCCTTCAAATGGGTTTCCGTACGCAGGGTTTAGTATTTAAATGAGGGATCACTTGATGCCAGACCTACGTGGGTCTTTGTCAGCGTTCCCATCATTACTCGTTCGAATACAAGAGCCATTGTTCCATTATGTTTAAAATGGGTACCAGTTATGCGCTTGTAACAAAACTGTATACTGGGCGTGGGGTGGATCAGCTCTGTCGGGCTACACAGTTTATCTCAGAGGAGGTTTCCTGCATGTGGTCGACTCATCATCCTCACAGATCAGAGCCGTCTTAATGTTATTTGGTTTCTGGCAGTATCCTGCGGTAGATTCTGGGCAGTTCTCTCTGTGAGGGCGGCTGGTTTTAATTGGTTTGCTGTAGTTTGTGCTCATGATGTCATGCTGCTGAAGTCTGTCTCTTTCTCCCTCTGCCAATTCAAAGCAGCTGTTCCCAGCCGCCAATTAACACTGTCCATGTGCTTCATCCAGTTTCGGTTGAGGAATTATGTAATGCACTGCACTGCACAGCAGAGCAGATGACATGTTGCTACTTTCCATCACTCAGACTAATCTCAGATTTGTGCTTGCTCCCCCTTCTCTTGCCTCCCCTTCGCTTCTCTTCACCCCGTTTGCCCTCTTGCAGCTCTGCAGGTGCTGCTGGACCAATCCACCAAGGCCAACTCTCCGCTGAAGGGCCACGAGCGAACTGTGGAGTACCTCCAAAGACTGGGTAGGGATCAACTGCAGACTCAAATCTGCTTTAACTTAGGGTGTCAAAATTGTCATCTCCGCTAGATGTATTAAAGTTGTTGGCGTGATTTTGGGAAAGCCTCTGAGAAAACTTTCACTCTGATTGATTATGGACGTTGGATGAAATCTGCATCTGTCGCATTTCATGGCCTACAGCCTTTTGTTTGTCTGGCACTGACTAAAAGTGAGGTTTTTGTATACACACGTCACATTTTCACCTGTTTTATAACCTCTGATTGAACTGAAAAGCAATCCCGCACATTTCCACTCAGATTAGTTGTAGTGGCAAAAAATACCAAACACTGTGTCCAGACTTTTAGCCTCCTTAGCTGTATTTCATTTATTAATTGTAGCTATTCTTAGTAGTGGTGAATAAAATGATAACAGTCATCCCAGTTTCAGTTTTTCTCAGGGATGAAATAAAATCATGTTGAAATCTTTTTAATAATGTATTTTCATCGCTCTCTAACAACTACAGACGAATGTGTTTTGCATTTTGGAACATTAATTATCCTGTTTCTTTAATTTTCAGTTCAGATCTACCACTGTATATTTTATGACTGTATTGTTGGCCTGCACTTAACGATTATTTTCATCACAGAAAAATGCAGCAAGTATTTTCTGTATAAAAATGTGAGAAATGTTTCTGAATCCTTTAATGCTTTGTCCAACATTTTACAATGATTTTAACCCTCAATCCTCCCTTTGGAGAGGTGGGAATTAGGGAATGTTGGTCATTTTTGTTGGAAAAAAAAATTACTTCAGTTATTAATATAATATCATCGAAATTCACATTCTTTTATTATGATGAGCCTGTTTACCCTGTACTTTCTGTTGTAATGGCTCACTGTCGTTGTAATCAGTTATTGAAGGTCATTACCTGTTTTCCTCTCAGCTCCTTGACGGTGATGAAGTTAAACTTGCGTATTTTCTGTAATCCTGCGACACAGGAGCTGAGAATCTGGGCATAATCTTTGAGTTTTCTCCCTGGGTGCTGAAGATCTGTCCTGAGGATGGCCTGAAGGTGGGACACACGAAATTAAAAAAAATTCACAAAAGGATATTCATCATGGTTTTATCTGTTTTTCCCATGTTCCTATGTAAAAATTACTTTTTGTTTTTGTATTTATAGCTTGGTTTGGTTTTAAATACAAGCCCATTCTGTTAACTGTACCTTTTAATTCACACAAACCTCCAGATACCACACTGACAGTCAGCACTAAGAACATAAAAATGGCAATAGACCTCTCTTTATAAACTCTTGATTTATTTCATGCCCATTTCCCTAAGGAAATCTCTGCGGTAGGTTTAAAATCTCTCTTCCTGTCCAGATATTTACTGAGGATCTGACAGAGGTGGAGACTCTGCCCCGAGACAAGGTGCTGAATTTCCTGAAAGAGGGCTTTACAGAGCTCGCCATCCCATATTTGGAACACATCATCAACGTGTGGGACGACAAGGGGCCGGAGTTTCACAATGTGCTGATCCAGCTCTACCTGGAGAGGGTTCAGGTCCTCATGAAAGAGTACCTCAGCTCACTGCCAGAAGGTACAAGCAAGAGAACACTTGAAAGTTAATTTAAGGACGCACTGTCTCTGGGAACTTGAAAAATCATAAAAAGTTTTACAGTAGATTATTTTACTGCTTTAAAAGCTATGAAAATGATTAATGTTTTTAGACATTTCAGCCAGAGATTAGAGCGTACTTCTCATTTTTATCCTGATACAGACACTTTAACATTCAGTGATGTCTTCCTGAAGCAAGGCTAGAAAATAAAGGAAATGCTTTCAATGGAAGTGTTTTATTGTAGTGCCAGAGTTGCAAAGGCAGTGTGACCCTGGAGGTTTAATATCTTTTTCACAAAAGCCCCCCAGCATTTTTGAAAATCAACTTAAGACCAACAGAATAATTTATTTTTCTAATTTATCATAGGATTTTCATGTGATTACATCACTGCATATGGGTTCTGTTTGCCTTAGCGTCCTCATCCAGAGAGTTGTCTCCGATTGCTTTGCAAATAAAGCCTGTGTCAGGACTAATAATGAAGGCCATTTTTCTCTCTCTGTTTTTGCCTTTTAATGCTCATCCGGGGACCCGGGGACCCTGCATTTGAAATGGACCTCTCAGCCAATAGGGCAACATTTGCAGAGCTGCTTATTAATATGCACTCTGTCTGCGAAATAAACTAATAAAAACAACTAATGGAATAAATAAATCTGTCCTTGCGGCAGGTTATTGCTTCACATTGTGTTATGAAGCGTATTGCAGTACACGGACCATGAAATTAACATATTGTTTTTTGTGAGATTATTGTGATTTTCAACAATGAGATGGGACTTTGTGTGTCCAGACATATTTAAGTAAATACTTGAACCTTTTTCAGCACTGTACAGTTTAGAGTTTCTTTTATATTAATATTGATTTTGTTAACTGTTATCTCAGTTACACCTTAAATTGAAACAAAAATGTTTCTTACCAAAACACATTTTGGTTATTACTGAAGTCTAACAAATGTGTGGAGTGTATTTCCTTCCTCATAAAACATTTGCAAAGTCAATTTTTACTTTATTGTTTACTTGCCTGTGGCATGTTACCACCACTAACGCACAATGCACAGTATAAGCAAAACAGGACGGTCCAGAACCCAAAGAAATTCAATGTACTGCTTAATTTTGATTTATAATCTAATTTTGCTGCTATGATTCAAACTTGGGCCTATCATAGTGTGGATGTGAATAAGTAAATCATAGAGCATTTTCAAAAAGCAGCGAGAAAAACTGGAATTTTCTGTGAAGTTTCTGTTTCTGAACTAATCAGTTAGTCATCAGAACCGTTTCAGCTGTAGATACTAAAATAAAAACCTGTGTGCTGTTGTAGGGGTTCCAGCTGTTGCTGCAGGGAAGGAGGAAGGCAAACTGGGAGAGTTCAGGAACAAGCTGCTGTCTTTCCTGGACAATTCTACCAGCTACGAACCAGCCAGGCTCATCAGCAACTTTCCCTTTGACGGTAAGAACTGAAGTTACACTTGGATGACAAATGTGTGGACTGTTTGAAGTTTCTAAAGAAGGTATCAGTGTAAAGATAATGTGTATAGTTTGGAAAACATAGAAATCCATAATAAATCACAGATTTTCATATTAGGATAAGTGTAAAGGCTGCATGTAAAAAACATGCATCTGCTGTATTTCCCATTACCTCGTGTACATATGTTCTCAGTTACAGAGGAAAGTTTTACCAAAGTTATATATGTTTAAACCGAAGGGTGTAACCTGCACCTTTTGCCCTTGTTTTCCGTCTCTAAGGTCTGCTGGAGGAACGGGCTCTTCTTCTGGGCCGGATGGGTAAACACGAGCAGGCGCTCTTCATCTACGTGCACATCCTGAAGGACACCCACATAGCCGAAAAGTGAGTACTTCTACACCACAAACACCACATACTCCGACTGCGTAGCTGGGTGGTAAAATAACGCCAATCAATGTCCAGATATTACCTGCTCAGTTTGAGGGCCGTTTTGAGGCATCTAATTTTACTGACCTATCAGCAGTTACTTTATGACTGTAAAAGAGCATAAAACACTAACATATTAGAAAGTAGTAGAAAGTTGTTTTTGCCCTGAAACCATTCTATTTTATGATTTATTTAATCATGAGCTTGGTCTGCCAGGCAGGTAAATGATTTTGAGCCACCCTGATTACCTCGTTACAGTACTGCGAGCATTAGTCAGCGTCATGAAAATAAGCAGAACTATCATGTTTTAAATTTGTTACGTTTTTCTCTGTGTGCGCTGCAGATACTGTCACCGGCACTACAACAGTTTACTTGAGGGGAATAAAGACGTAAGTGGCTTTTAGTGTAATTTCATTTTGATTTGTTGTTCTTTTGTTCATTTTAGATTCTTTGCCTTTTCTACTTGGATTATGTTGTTTGTTGCGTCCACTTGGATTTTATTATAGTTCTGAAGTTTATTTCTTTTTTTTTATGACCACTTTTATCATTTTTTGTACACCCGGCTGCCTTCTGTAAAGTGCCTTAGTGTTTCCAGAAAGTGCAGTACAAATAAAATTGATTATTTATGGAACACTCACACAGTCCCAGTTCAACAAAAAAACTAAATCTTGGCAAATATTATTTTATTTTTGTTTTAATACATTGATCCTCTTTTTGTTCGATAAAGGACTTTGTAATAATTGTTCATTTAGTTATTGATTGTTCTCTGACATCTTGTTTTGTGGTGCTGTTACCTTTGCTATACTTTGTTTTGGCATTTACTCTGAATCTCTGTTTTTCTTACCGTCTTTTTTATTTAACACTAAATAAAAAAAGATTCTGAGGATAAGTATAAATATTAACAATTGTATTCCTGCTCTGCAGGTTTATCTGTCTTTGCTTCGAATGTACCTGTCACCCCCTGACGTCCACTGCCTGGGGCCCATCAAGATGGAGCTGTCAGGGCCTCAGGCCAACCTCCAGGCAGCCCTGCAGGTCCTGGAGCTGCACCACAGCAAGCTCAACACCACCAAGGTAAACAACAGCAGAGCAGTACTCCATTCCTCACCAGGGTGACTTAAGAACAAACCCCAGTCTGGTAATACTCACAAATAACTCAACGTTTATCTCCTGGGAGTACAAGATATGTTTACTGCATCAGAACAGATCAGGCTGATGTGTCAGACACAGAAATGTACTCCACTTGAAATGTATTTTGACTTTTATGTTATTGTCAAAGTCTTCTGACATGGATTTCTTGTACTTTAAGTCAACTCTGTTATGCAGCAAACTTTCCTCAACCTCTCATCAAACCAGAAAGAAAGAATTTGTTTCTAATTCAACCTAAGGCTTTATTGTTATTAGTTGGCTCTTTACAGTTGCTCAGATTTAGTAATCATTCCTCATTCAGACAAGATGCGGCAGTGAAAGTGAAGCAGATGAGTCAGTTTGTTTAGGCTCAATTAAAATGAGATGAAATAACATGATTAGCGGTGACACACACTCACACAAAATTAGTAATTTGGCAATTGGTGTGAAATTAAAGCAACAAAAGATTTGATTTTATTTTGTTTTAAGAGCGAGATAAGACGCGTGGCTGCTGCCTTTGTGATAGAAAAGATCCAGCGAGCCAAAAAAAGATATCCACCAGGGTGCTGATCTCCCTGAAGTGTCAGTGATGTAATGTGGGTTCCTCTGATGAAATTCCTTTCATATATCCGTTTTGAATATCGGCAACCAAAACCAAAATAGCAAAGAGTTAATTGAATAAAAGCGGTTTTGTTCAAGAGTAGCTCATGACCTATTTTTCTTGTGATACCTTCAAGTCACAATCCACTGAATTCTGTCTAGTAAAGAAGATATCCCAGGGGAGATGCCTTATACAGCTGTGTGATTCTGTATTTTTCAATACAACCCAGCTGCCGACTGCAGAAACTCTGTCCACACAGCCCACGTCAGCACATTGTCAATCCTCTCTTTCCATATCTTATCACAAAGGAACAGAGGCACCGTCTTTGAAACGCCTCCACTGTGTCACTGTTCACATTTTAATACAAAAGTTTAGCTGTTCTGAGTTATATTCTGCTCGTAAAATGCTCCATAACAAACTGTGATTTAAAGCGAGTATGATTGATTTGTGTGAAAGGCACCGCTGATCTGTGTCCGACCACAGAAATGTCAAATTAAGAGTCTCTGAGGGAGAACACTGCAGGTTTATAAGCATGTTTAGGTTTAGATCCCTGAGACTGGAGCTCTCCATCTTGTCTTTCTGTGCCACTCCACCTTTTTGCTCTCCTTCATTGACTTTAATGGCACCCTGCTTTCATTTCCCCTGGTCTCGCTCCCAGACTCTGCTGCGCCAAGAGAGAATAAGGGAGACAAGACAAGACTGTACAAAACTTCGGGCGAAGTGTCTCACATAAAAAAATGTATCAGGTTTTTTCCAGATCTTTTTTCACTCGTTTCACAATAACAGTTTTGTATAATACTAATTAAAGATGGTCACATCTTTCTCAGCACTTTAATATGTTCCAAGCGAAGTGCATGTCAGATGGTCAAAAAGCATCTGAAACTTCCTCCCCCCACACATTTTCAGCGTTGAAGTTGGGGTGGCTGCGTCCAACAGTTTCTTTAACTTTCTGACATTCATGTCCACCACATGCAGTGATTCAGCAAGTTGCCATAAAAGTTGTTGACTGAAAGTTTATTGTAGACCTTGACAAGGACAAGACAACACAACACAAGAAGTCCTTAAAAATGCTGCTAAAATGTTGACATTTTATTGAGAACAGCTATTGGACTGTGTGGAGAGATTGTTTTGTTAGTTTCCAAGGTCAAGACTGAGACTGAAATCTCAACTTAGTTTACTCCTGCTAGCTGCTAAGGATCTCAATATAACCAGCTGGGGCCAGGCTTCTGCTCAAGGACACTTCAGCACAGCAGTTGTTGAGAGACCAAAACATTTTCATTCACATTCCACAGACAAATCTGCAGCCTTACATTTACAATGTAAGGCTTCTTGCTCCTCAAGGCCACTGTCAAAGCTGAGTGCCAAACTTCTCCTTATGTGGCTCAAAGCTTATAGACTCTGAAAATCTCCCTAACTTCGATTATAAACATTTTCTTCCTGATGTGGAAAAGACATTGTTGGTCCTCTTACACAGGATAAGTAACTGTGACTAACTGGTGGGAGCTGGGTGACCTAATTGTCAGAAAGACTGTGATGTCTTAAAAATTAAAAGCTAATAATGTCTGATCTACAGTGTTTAACTATTTGGTTTCCAGGCCATCAACCTGCTCCCAGCAAACACTCAGATCCGGGAGATCCGGGTTTTCCTGGAGAGTGTCCTGGAGGAGAAGGCCCAGAGGAAACGCTGCAACCAGGTGCTGAAGAGTCTGCTGCAGGCAGAGTTCCTCAGGGTGAGTCCTGCAAAAACATAATGTCACACTTTATACAGAAATAGTTTCACTCTGGTGAAGATTTAATAACTGTCAAGGACTTTTCAGCATGATGACACAAGCAGCTCGAAACAAAGTCGACAGGTTGAAGGACAAATTGTCAGAATCATGTGACAAATGTTAAACATTAGAGAGGAAACCGAATCGAAACCATATCGATAAAAGAATCACAGAACAATCAGTAATGAAAACATTAGTTTATTTATTTGTGGTTTATTGCTGTGCCTCTGCTCTGAGCTGAGCCTCTGCTCACCAAACATGTTCTCTGTTTTCAGGTGCAGGAGGAGAGAATCTTCCACCAGCAGGTTAAATGTGTCATTACAGAGGAAAAGACCTGCAGAGTTTGCAAGAAGAAAATAGGAAACAGGTAAGTTTGTCTCTCAGTGCAGAGATTTTATTTATTTATTTTTTTAACTCAAAAAACATTTTTTTGTCATATGTATAAAAGCATGCACATCCTCTTGCATATACCACCCTTTCATTTCACTGCACATTGAAAATAGTGCCCCTCTAATATCTTGAAAAATAGGCTGATTTTTAAACGCTTTTCTTAGAGTTATTTGGGGTTATCATGAAAATCCTCATTAATGTGAGGATTATAACACTGTCCATGTATTGTAAGCATCCCATTTTATATCTTTCATCTCTTTTTTTATCAGATTGTTTTATGTCTGCAGTTTCGGTTTTATTAACTTGAACGCGACGTTATGCCATGTGATGCTGTTAATTTCATACCCTGTTCATTTTTAGTTTTCTCCTCTAAATTTTAATTAAAGGCTTGTTTATCTGCTGTGATGCGCTAAGTAATAATCCCACCAACAGTATAGCATTCTCTGTTTATCTTTCTCTCTCAGCGCATTTGCCAGGTATCCCAACGGTGTGGTGGTTCATTACTTCTGCTGCAAGGACCGCAACGTGTGTCCCACTGAGCAGTAACAGCTTCTCACTAAGACTGTTGACTAATAAATAATCCCCCCTTTGTCCTTGTGGACGCCAGTGCTTGGACATGAATGAACTAGAGACACATCTGAAGGTTGGAAGTGCTTGGAAACCGGACGCTTGTATCCAAAGCACATTGAAGAACTTATGAGTGCGGACATTTTTTAACCTGAGTTAACCTTGGGCACTATTGCTGTCATGCTCGGCTCACTGAGCAGAGCCGGAGCTCCTTCTGAAAGCAAAGGCTGCGACTCTCTGTCTCTGTGCATGAAGTAACAGGAGGAATGTCCGGGGTCGCTCAGCAGGATGGGAGAAACAAAGAGAAAGAGGGAGGTAGACTCTGACATTTGAAGAGCATGTGTCACTGTAACGCTAGAAGGGATTCGGTGCCCTACACGTCGCCTCAGAACAAAATGGGCGCTGTTGACAGACACCCAGAGGAAGAGGAGCTGCAACAACAGAAGTTAGTTCTCCTTCTCACCAGGAGATGATTACAAGCCTTGGTCAGTGGTTGCCTTTTTTTTTTTTGTCTGCCCCTGCCTCTTACTGTCTCTCTCCCCTCCTGTAGCACTGTGTAGGCCTCAAACACTGCTTGACATGCCATATAGACTCTGTTCAATGCCTTCTGTGACTGAAGATTGTACTTACAACAAGGTTAGATGTCTGTCATGAGATCGTTTTGTTAGCATGTGCTGGTACTGATTAAGCAAAACGCCATTCGTCTTATAGTGTTTGACTTTTTTGTGTTTTATTTAAACATTTCAGGCGACTTCTCCAACTAACATTATTCACAGCTGTGTTTTTTTTTTCTTAATTGCAGTTTGTGAATGATTTCTACCAGACATCCACTCTTGTAATGCATTTTTGAAGATCTCATCTATCTCTCTTTGTATTCATTTTTTTTCTTGTCTTGTCAGCGGAAGTTTATGAAGTAGAACAAATTTCTAAAGTGAGGCGGCTCCAAGTCCAGTGATTAGTTAATTATGCAGTTAGCTGACTGACAAAAATTGATCTGTAGATGTTTTAATTCAGGTTCCAGCTTCTTAAATGTGAAGATTTGCTCACAGTCCAAAACGTACCCAGGTTTTGGACTGATGATTGAAAATTTAAGACATTTTTTTGTTTTTTGTTTTTCAAACAAATAATCAGTTGGTCCAGAAAATTAACCCCAGATTTATCAGTAATGAAAATAATCATTGTTCGCAGCCTTATGTTACTGTTACAATGGTAAAGTGTTGGATATGAGTCATAAAGTCAGCAAACTGACTCAATAATGTCACTGACACAACAACAACCGTCTAAATTTAGTTAAGATTCTCTAACATTAGCCACCATAAGCTGCTGGTGTGTACTGAATTGAGACACTGTGCTTTATTTCTTACGAATCCAGCTTTTTGTTTGCCAGAGGAAGACGATGTTACATTTTCTCACTTTAAGATCACAGAAGTATAGCACTTTAAAAGTGGATGGATGTCTTGGTTATTTATTATCAAATCACATACTTGTGTGATAAGAATTGGAAGTAATGCGAATGACTTGAGAGGTTTGATTGATCTGTGCATTTTAAATGGCAATATAATAATAAACTGTGTCTGTTTACCTCCTGGGAGGTAATTCAAGAAGCAGGACTCGGTTTATTGAAACTGAAGTGCAAGCAATGAATGTAATGTTTTTTAGAATGAGTTGTGGTCCAGAGTGTGATTGCTCAGTGACGCTCTGGACCGCTGACTAACGCATGTCTGAATAGTTGGAGAATTCATTTTTAATTTAACATTCCCACAAGTTGTAGCATTTTCTGCATCTCCTGCTCCTTTAAATACCCCTCTCCTCCTCCTCCTCTTCCTCCTCCTCCTCTGCTCTTAAAGGTTTGCACACATTCTCTGCTAAGACTGTTTCAGATTCTTTTTTTTGTTCTGGAGTGGGAACATTTGTACCACCGTGTGTATACTGTATAAAGACTGACAGTGTTAATGACAGATTCTGAGGGAGGAACCCAGCAGGTACCATCTGTGTGTCTGGCGTTAATCAGTAATAAATAAGTATTTCCACTCCTCGTCTTTTTGTCTGTGTGATACCACGCTGTCTGGCAGCTGTTCACACTGGTGCTGCTGGTTTTCACTGTAAAGGTGTTAACATCTTATTCTGGCTTACATTTAGATTTAGTAGATGCAAGAGCTATTCCTCTGTAAGTTGAACATATACAAGAATCTCGGATGTTGTTGCTGGGATCTGCTGGAGCCACTCTCCCAGTCTGGGGGTCACAGCCCCGTGGACCACTGTTGCCTTCACCTTCCACATCTTTTCTAGCTCTTCTTTCAGCCCGTGGTATTTCTCTAGCGTCTTGTCTTTCTTCTCCCTGATGTTGCTGTTGCTTGGCATTGCTACATCCATCACTACGGGCTTCTTGCGCTGTTTGTCCACCACTTCTGTGTCCAGTTGGTTCACCATTACCAGTCTGACAGATCTGTATCTGGAATTCCCTCAGGATCTTAGCTCGGTCATCCTCTGCCACCTTCGGAGGTGCATCCCATTTTGACCTTGGGACATCCAGCCCATATCTGCACAGATGTTTCTGTACGTTATGCCAGCCACTTGGTCATGGAGTTCCATGTACGCCCTTGTAATGTTCTGGATTGTCTCAGGGGCATCTTTGCAGAGCCTGCACCTGGAGTAGACCCCGGCCTCTTTTGCTCTTGTACTCAGAGCCAAAATTATGATTCTTTGTAATGTAAAATAATAATTATTATGTAATATTAAGCAGTTATTAATTTGATGCAAATTAAGTTTTTCTACAGTGAGGTGTTTTTTTTTTAACTTAAGTAAAAGATCTGAGTACTTGTTTCATCACCGACTACAGATATTAACATAAATACATGGGACATTTTAGACAAAGAGCACTTCCTCTTCCTGTTCCCATGAATAGAAAAGAGTGGCTCCACTCCCATCATCTATTCACGGACAGTCCAGCATCCCCATCTCATCTGGAAGACTTTTCCCAGATAGGCTCATTATCCTCGGGGCCGAGGCACCAGAGAATACCCACACTTGTTACTTGTCCCGCTAATGGACTTCCTACTCTGAGCCGAGCCAGCTGGAGTAACAGAATCACAACAGCCCGACTGCTCAGCAACGCACTTAGTCACACACACTCGTGGTGAAGTCTGCCAACTGCTCACTACATCAGGGCCTCTGACGGATACCGATGACTCCCTCGTCTGGGCAGAGAGACAGGATCAAGCCTGAGAACTCGGCCCCAACCAGCAGAATATGTTCGGCTGATCGGCGCATCGCTAGAACATATGGAGAGCTCCAGCGTGATCGTATGGAGGGTCCCCTGTGACTTTGAAAAAGCAGTGTCCACGAGGCAGAGACACACTCAATAATTCATCATGTTCCGAATTTCTGTAGCTCCCTTTTTGAGCGCGTGTATGTGTGTTTTCATAGGGATGCTGTCATGTCTTGGAATGGTGCACCAATGTACAAATGGAAAAGATGTTCCAGCAAGAGTTTGCCCAGTTTCACCCAGCCCACCTCGACTTTAAGTTCCGCAAAGCTGGTTTTTATGGACGACTTATTTTTATAAATATTGAGCGAATTATGACAATGACGATGATGTAATGAGTGATTTTAGGACTCTGAAGCTTCCATCTGTTTATTTTTGTTTGTTTTGGCCTGGCTCTGGGAATGGCAGTGTTGGTCAGTCCACCACTTTGATCCAGACTGAAATATGTCAACAACTATGGGGTGGATTGCCATGAAATTTGATTCAGATATTCATGGTCCTCAGAGGGTGAATCACCATGAGTTGGACCTTTGCAGTTTTGAGTTGAAACATCTCAACATATCAACACATTAAACTAAGATGGTGAACATGATGAACGTTGTACCTGCTTAGCATCAGCGTGTTAGCGCTGTAATTGTGAGCATTTTGGCATCCTGATGTTAGCATTCAGCTCAGAGCACCGCTGTGCCCAGGTACAGCCTCACAGAGCTGCTGGCTTGGCTGCAGACCATAGAATTGTTTTCTGTTCCCTGTGGATCCCAAACTCTGACAGTCTGAAGCCTCAGCACCGATTTTTACAGTTTAAGGATGGCAGAGAAGCTTTTTTTCCTGGAGTTATTCTTTACTGACTGCAGCGTATACAGTCACAGACTTAAAGTAACACACACACATTGACAGCTGGCTGCGTGCTAAGCCACAGCAGGAGAAGAAGTGAGATATTAATACCCATTTCTTAGAAAGTCAGAGCTCTGGATCACAGCAAAATACATTTCTTTGGGAATCTATTCTCATCAGACTATTAAAACAGTGCAAGCATCTGTTTTTCTTATTCACCTATACATGATAATCCTCCATGTGTGTTTAGTATGTTTGAGATGTGTGCTTTGGAGGTGTGTGTTAACGCTGTGTCTGCCTCTTTGTTCCTAATTCCACATGTGCCTTGTTATGACACGGCCTCCGGTGGTTCCCAGTCAGCTGCCTCCGGCAGTTCGCCGGCTGAACGGATGTATCGTCCGCTTTTGTCGTGTGTGGACACCCTTCAAGTGTGTGTTTATCTGCCCAAACAAACGGTTTTATTCATTTTCAAATATTTGCTCGTGGTTTGAGGTGGTTCAGGTGAGTGACGGGTGGGGTATGAAACACAGGACACAAAAGTGAGAGGCACCTTTTGACAACATGTGTACTTTCCTGCTCATAAGTTTCTGCATCCTGCCGCTCCACCCATCTGCTATGAACTGCTTAAAACAAACCACAAATGATGTTTTGTTCCATCAGACGTCACTGTTTGGAAAAAAGCTGCATCTACTCTTCCCAAATGACTGATTAAGAAAACAGTTGCACTTATGGTTGGTATAGTAACACACTGAGACAATCCATCATAACAATTGTGGTGATGTGGCTGGTGAAGTTTTTCGAGCTATTTCGTGTTTGGTGTGATATTTTACTTTTCTTGTCGGTAAATTGCCAAAAGTGGAGGATGATAGACGACAGATGTGATGCCATGCTGAGTTATTTCCTGTGCAGCTACATTGGACTTTGATATCAGAGATCTACGACATGCAGTGTAAATGTGTGTTATTCATCGCCTTTTGCAGTAATGTTGAACAATCATATAGGAATCAAATCTATCAACTATCTTTCTCTCTCAACCCAACTGGTCGAGGCAGACGGGCGTCCATCACAAGCCAGGTTCTGTTCAAGGTTCCTACCTGTTGAAAGGAAGTTTTTCTTCATCACTGCTGCCAAATGCTCACCCATGGGAGAATGTTGGGTCTCTAAAAATTATGAAGAGTACAGTCCAGGTTTGTTTTTATATGAAAAGTGCCCAGAGATAATGTCTATTATGATTTGGTGCTAGATTTTTTTTATAGCACATAAAAAGAGTTGACATGAGGCAAAGAAGCCAGGTTTTCCATCCTCAGTAGCCTCAGTTATACAGCTCCACTATATCTGTGTCATGTGAAACAGTTTAACTGGGCGTAGCGCGTCTACTTTCAACAAAAGAAGCATCACATAAACCCTTTAAAAACTCCATGGCAACTGAGCAAACTCCATCCATTGATGAAGACTGTAGGATGTGTGTGAAACCTCTGGAAAAAGCCAGTGAGCAGACATGGAGTCAGGATCATTTTGTCATCGTATCCTCCACTCCTGTAAAAGTCTGCAGCTGATGTCAGAAATGCTCTGTCCTCTGTCATCAGTCTGGAACAAGGCTGCTTCATGACAGCCTGAAAATGTGACTTAGGACTGGACGGGACTTGACATCTCCAAACATGTTTATTGGTATAACACCTTTACAGAAGACGTACATGTATTTGTTAATTTAATTTTATTACCTCAGGACAGAGCGGGCTAGCTGTTTCCCCGTTTCCGGTCCTTATGCCAAGCTAAACTATTCGTCTCCTGGCTCTAGCTTCTCTAGCTTCAGGGAAGAGAGTGGCATTGATCCTCTCGTCCAAGTCTCGGCAAGAAAGCAAGCAAGCACGTTCACTTGCCATGAGAACTGAGAGCAAAAATCCTCAGGCAATGTTTTGAGCTGGTAAAATCGTAGGAACAATAACAAACAAACAAGACAGCACCAAGCTGCAGCACTGTGAATATTTAATCGTTAGACCTATGCATTGAAGGGATTTGGCCTCAGCTTTTTAAAAATGAACAAACCTACAGTTCTGTTGGTTCTGTGCAGTTTTACCGGTCAGCATTCAGGGAGAGTTTTGTTTTTTTCCTGCTGTGAAAACTTGTCATAATTAAAAACCACTGTGAATCTGCTGCCTCTGTCAGTGGTGGTTTTACAGCCCCCTCTCAAGCCTGCAGGGAGTGCTTCGTCCTCAGAAGACAGATTTTGGGTGGAGTATGAATCTGAATCTGGAACATGGCCTAATGTAAAAAGACTGAAGTTAGCCCGGGGTGGACTCGGCTAAGCTGCTCACTGTTAACAGTCGCCTCTGGTCTGCAGTGAAGCAGCATGGGAAACCTGTGTGAGTCGACCTCTGCTCTGTTCCCTCCACACCGGGTACAGAAGCTCAGATAAATGTCTGCTCGCTGTGTGTCTGCCCTCTGACACTCCGTGTTTGCATAACACACAGAGACACACACGCAACACACACACAAGACTGAGCTTGTACATCACAGAGTGCGATGATCACCGGTTACAGCCGAGAGGCGATTGGCTGAGTTTCCACTATTATCATAGTGGAATTCCATAGAGGCTTACAGGATTGTGTGTGTGTGTGTGGGTATGTGCACGTCTGTGTCTGTGAATGTGTATGTATGTGCAGTTACACTAAGACCTTTGTGTTTTCTTCTTATCTTTCGTACATGCACACTGACACCTCTGCGTAAGTTTAATGCCCACAGTGAAGACTCAAAGGTTCTGATCACTTTGTTAGGAACACATGTGCACCTCCTTATTAAAGCAGTTATTCCAGTCAGTCAGTCACATGGCAGCAGTGCAATGTTTAAAAGTCATGCGGATCCAGGTCAGGAGCTTCGGTTAATGTTTATATCAAACATCAGAACAAGGAAAAAAAAAAGTGATCTCAGCGAAAAGCATCTCCAACAGCAGAAGACCACCTCGGGTTCCACTGCTCAGCCAAGAACAGAGATCTGAGGCGGTGGGGAGGCACAATGCAGGGCCGAGGCAGGTCCAAACCTGATTCGTTGGGCAGCAGAGCTCTGGAGGCTGTACAATTACACAGATAGACATGTACAAACAAATATGCATAACCCCCTGATCCTGGCTCTCTGGAGCTGTGGAAGGGCCACACCTATGGAGGTGCCCTCTTTGGTTGATGTGGACTGACAGTCCACTGTTGGTAAGGCAGGAATGTATTTTTGTGTGTCTGTGTGTGTGTGTGTGTGTGTGTGTGTGTGCGCTGGGATTTCTGTGCATGTCTTTGTTTGCTTTTCTGGATTCACCACTTTGGCACAGTCGTCTGAAATGCCAGAAGTGATTCTCGGCAGAACTAAAAGGCTGGTGATGGTCTATGGGAGTGTCTGCAGAACACACACACACACACACACACACACACAAAGGCTGAATCCTAATGACTTTTCTGATCTGCTTACTTTTCCTTTAGTGCCATCATAATGTTCACACTTGTGGTTTTAAATGAAATGTCGTGACAGCTTTTGGATGGATTGTCATTAAACTTGGTACACACATTCATATCCAGACTTTCTTTGTGCTTAGTGATAACTAGGAAATGTTAACATGCTAACAGACTAAACTAACCTGTTTAACATCAGCATGTTAAGATCGAGTATGAGTTCTGCCTCACAGAAGCGTGCCCAGCATGGGCATTAGATTTAAGTTAGGAACATGGTGGTGAGCGTACGTGCTGATAACGTATCATTAAGCGGCCCCATTTTTCAGTTCCTTTGTGTTTAACACGTCAGTTTCAAGAAAAATAAAACAGTTACATTATTCTGTTTTTTCAGCTTGTTGTTATTAGTGTGCTGATTTTTGATGAATCAGGACTTATCGCCGGCCAACTTTCAAGTCCGAGTTCCCACCCAGTAAATTTAACTTTGGAAAGTCTCCCATTTTCTTTTCTTTTTTTCACTGCCGACATGGGAATGCGGAGCTTCGTCTTTCCGTGAGTCTCAGGAGAGGGACACTGTTGACATGGGCGGCAGACTGACCTTGCTGGAAACTCCGCATTCAGCCATCGTTTCCTCTCTGTACCCAGTAATCTTAACATTACCAAGCCAGTTAAGTGCTGGGTTGCCAGGTCCAGAGATTGGAAAAAATGCAAAGGGACTTCAGAGTGTGCTGTGTTCCCAACAAAGCTGCCAGTACCAACACCTCGCCACGACTGCTGCGTGGATTTATCCTTTTACTTGTCTGAATACGTAGAGACTTTTCCCTCCCTGCTTTGGGACATCACTGTCTTTCCTAAAGATAACAGTGACAGTAGCGCCGCGAGAGGCGCAGCCCTGTCTGTACGAATGAAGACAAATATCTCCCAGCCTTGAGCCAGATGTGGCTCTGACCCCTGTGACCTTCCCTTTCCATATACACAATCTGGATGCAGGGCAGATCTCACTGGTTGGCGGGTCTCTCCGTGATGGGATGGAGGAGAGGGAATAGACGGCTTACATGTATGATGAGATTAAACTCCAAGTACAAAGCTTCAGAGAGACAGCAGACACAGTGGAGAGATCTCTGCCCTGCAGCTTGTTAGGCTTTTTTATTTTTTACATACATCGTGGTAATTAGATTAAGTGAGGAGGAAAAGAAGCTCTTTTCATGCAAATGACTGATTTGTTTGATAGAAAAATCCAACCTGCAAGACGTCAACACGGTTACTGGTCATGCGCCTTTCATTTCTAATTCACCGCTGTCTGTTGCATTATTCTTATTCCTGAAGACAACTGGTGAAATACAGGCAAAAAAAAAAAAATGACACATCATGTTTTCACAAGCTAGGGAGCTTTTTCAGCAATCTGCTGTAAAACATCAACAGTAAATGTCAGGTTTTCTACTGAGGCGTGCACGTATCACCTCCATATCTCTGGGGGTATGTATAAGCTGTTATTTATATTTTGTTCTGTGTTCTCATGTCCCAGCTTGCTCCTTATTTCATGTGCATTGTTCCACTGACACATTTCAAACTTACTTTTACTTTTTCTGACTTTGTGTTTTTGGATGCAAATCTTGCTTTTGAAAACATTTTTGCTCAACTACACTTATCAAACTTTGCTTTTAACCAGCAAACAAAGCCAGTAACATCTTTTCAAACATCAAATCCTTAATAGGAACCTTCTCCTGATGTGTTTAATGGCTTCATCAGTGATTAATAGATTATTTACTATACTAATGTTGACCTGATGAGTCACTTAGTATTTCAGTTTTCACTCACCATCAGTGTTTTTACTTTCATTGTGTAATGACACACCCAAAATATGGTCCAAGTAAACTGGCCTTTAAGAGACACTGTGATGTCCTCTGGAAAAACAATAGTGAGTCATGATGCCGTTAGAAATGATTTTACTTCCAGAGGAAAAACTGCTGCATGGTTTCTGTTGATAAAGTCAAAAACTGAACGGGAACCACTCACTGATACCTCATGCTTTATAAAGAGTTTATAAGCTGTTACTTACGGCTTTATTAACAGTTAATAGATTATTTACTATATACTTAATTTAGTAATAGTGCAGTTATACATGTTGGTAAACCAGTAATTATTTGTTTATTACACAAAATTATTGCTTGAATGCATCACAGTTTCGTGATTTAACAGAGTACAGCTGCACATTGATTTTACTCCGTGTTGCCTGTTCCCCGCTGTCTCTGGATCAGGTTTCTTTGTGCTCATGTTCCTGATGTTGTGGTGGTGGGCCCAGCTGTGTGGATGCCTCACACACACACACAGTATATTACTGTTAGGTGGGGCTGGATGAGCTCATACTGTGGACTGTTTTCATGTTTCTTCTCGGAGAGGAGGAATAAGATGAACATTTTCAGCCTCCTCAGCTCTGTTATGCCTCTGGGGTGTTATTGCTCTGCTGTGATTTCTTTGCTGGTCTGTGCAGCCGTTTAAAGGCCGTTATGGATTTTTGGAGAGGGGTCCTCTCAGTCTAATGTATTCTGACTTTTTTTTACGCCTCTGATTTATTCCTACACTGCATAAGTCATAGTCGCCGAGGTCATCTATGCAAATCCAGAATTAACTCAGGAGGAGTTGAATATTCATGGAGGTGGGATTCAAAGACTGCAAAGGCTTCTTTTTTCTTCCTGATCAATTCAGCTGCATTGCTTAATTTGCTCTGTGTGAGCTGGAGGCTCTTAATTTAAATGCATAATTTAAAATGCATCTGCAGAATAATGAGTCCTCTTATACAGTTTGAATAAATATGTTGCAGTAAATGTGGAGATTTCATCTGGATTCGGGCCGGTGGGGGAGCAGTATGGAAGAAATTAAAGGGTGTGTTCGCCCAAATTAACATATTTTCTCATTTATGTTGTGGTTTCCAGCCATACAGATTGTTTTAGTTTCATTTGTCCAGGTTTTAATTTCAGTTTTCTGTGAAACTACTTCGTACAGAAGAAATGCTCCCTGTGAAAACTGTTGACAGTGAGGTCTTAGGTTAATTCAAACATATTAAAGTGTTTCTAGAAAGAGATGCTGCTGTCATTTTCCAACGCTTTGGGCTCCACAAATCAAATTTTATTCACATCCACTGTGTGAAGATGGAGGTAGAAACTTCAGCAGCAGATGAAAGTGGACAAACAAAATAAAACCAAATCTATCTGCATGGGCACAAGTGAGATATGTCTTTACAGAGTTTGCTGCTTGTGCCCACGGCAGCCTCAGATTTCTGTTTTTTGCTGTTGGGAAACCCAGTGTTTTTCTGTTTTATGTCATTTTAAAGTGAATGTCTGTGGATTTTAGACAGCTGGTTGGAAAAAACAAGACATTTGAAGACCTTGTGCTGGACTCTGAGAAACTGTGATGGACATTTTTTTCACCATTTTCTGATTGTTTTCTGAAAATAATTGGATTAATCAGTGACAAAAAATATCCATCTGCTCTGTATAATTAAGTGCAGTTTAATCTGCCTCATATGCATCGTATTTTAGACACTGATAATATGTGTTGTGTGTAAAATCTTAATCTGTGAAGTAATTATTAACTAACAACTGCATTCAGAAGCAGAAGTGTAAAGTATTAGAAACCTGACGTACTCGAGTAAAATCTACCTCGCTCGTTACACAAGGTGATTTAAACAATGGGAAGGGCTTTGTGTTTTAAAGGGAAAGATACGATCCTGCGCGTAAAGACAGCCAAGGTGTTGAATCGGGTTTCAGTGACACGCAGAGGGAGTTAAAAAAAATTATAATGTGCATCAGAGGTTAAAAAGAGGAGAAGTTAAACTCGTATCATCTCCTCTTCCTCATCTGCACCGAGTCTGTGTGTGTGTGTGTGTGTGTGTGTGTGTGTGTGTGTGTGTGTGTGTGTGTGTGTGTGTGTGTGTGTGTGT
>JBBMJY010000009.1:3668827-3804798 GCA_037833715.1 Toxotes lorentzi
GTGTGTGTGTGTGTGTGTGTGTGTGTGTGTGTGTGTGTGTGTGTGTGTGTGTGTGTGTGTGTGTGTGTGTGTTGTGTACGGAGGATGATATGACTCGGCGCTAGGACCTTGGTTCTGTCAGTGCGCAAATCCCAGCAGAGAGGCAGAGCTCCGGCAGAAGAGCTTGTTCGCTGAGAGATAGGGGTTGTCTGTCTGCGCTGCGATTCAACCCATCACCGGCGGGGAGGCTGCACCTTCTGCCGCGGACGGACCTGAACCAGCCGGGCTCGCCTCCGGAGCCCTCCATATGGGCTCACCATGCGCCGGATACGGGCCAACGCCATCGCGATTCTGACCGTTGCGTGGATCCTGGGGACGTTTTATTACCTGTGGCAGGACAACAAGCCCCAGTCGTCGCCGTCGTCGTCGGCGTCGCAGACCCGCGGCAGGGGCCATGGGCAGAAGGTGGTCTCCGGACGGCTGGAGATCCACCGGGACGACAGGACCATCCCGCTGATAGTGAGTGAGCGCGGCTGTGGGGGATAAAGAGAAAGGGGGAAGGAGAGCGGCGCTGCGTACGGCGCCGAGCTGCAGGAGAGTGTGTGCTGCATGTTGATGTGCATGTGTGTGAAACCTGGGATGATGAGGATGGAGGTGGAGTGGTGGTGGTGGTGATGGTGATGGTGCACAGCTGGCTGTCTCAGCGGGAATGTGTTGCATTGAGGGACATGTATTGCTTTCAGCAGCGTCCTCGACCTCCTCCTGTGCAGTCGTACAGTTATTCTACAGGCTGTAGTAATCAGCAGCCTGCGTACACCTCTTGTTTATCGGTGTTCCCCTGCCTTTCCGTGCCGTCCCCGAGCCTGAGAGAACCTCAAGTACTCGTAAGAGGCTTTCCATAAGTCCTGTGCGTCGTGCGCAAACGCATCGTAAAGCATATTATGTTGAGACCTGCCGTGGATTGCACATGTGAGGTTAAAAACACCTTTCAGAGCAAGAACAGACATCTCTGTTCTATCGCCTCTGCTCTACAGTCTGTCATTAAAGGCCTGTTTCAGTCAGGTCAAGTCTGTATTCGCCTGTCGCTGCCTGCGCCAGGACGGAGTGAAAATAAGCTCTGGTGAATAGTGTGACTGTAGGTGTGGTGGTCGTCAGGCTTGGCTTACAGTAACATCTCCATACGGTCTGAATAGAGTACGCTGGGACTGTGGCTGGGTCCACGCCAGCTCAGATTAGGGGACCTGGTCTCCTCGGCTTCAGGGGTTTGTGTTGCATTAAGTGTATAGTGATGCAAGATCTGTATCTTGTGCTTTTACTCTGTAAACAGGGACAAAGTGAGGAGGACTGAGGTGCTAAAGGATAACTGATTAGGCCAATGACAAAAAAAACTTTATAATATTAAACATTTTGTGTTTCAAGCCTCTCATATGTGAGGGTATGCTGCTTTTCTGCTGCTTTACATCTCTGTAAACTGAAAAACTTTCACCTTGAACCTTGGAAACCCGTGATTGGCATTTTCACCTTCTTTGACATTTTCTATGTCAAAGAATGATCAACTATTAAATGGAAAATAATCCACAGAATAACTGACAGCGATAATAATACTTTGATTAGTTGGAACCTTAGAATAAATTAGGGCTGCAACTAATGAATGTTCTCATTATCGATTTCCCTGCTGATTATTGATCGGTTAATCATTTTAAGTGTGAAATGACACATGGCACATCTCAATGTGATGTGTGTTTTATTTGACTGTTGGTTTGTCTGCCGTCTGCCCAGCTTTTGAGCCTGATAAACATCTGTGAGATTCAGTGACTGTAAATCTCATTCAACTTCTCAGAGAATATGAGATTTTGAGGGAAACAACACAATTTAGTTCTCTGTTTATCCTCTGCACCTGCTCACTGCTACTACCACTCCAAATCCAGGCTGACAGACAAATCAATTAGATACGTATATCCAATTGTATTTTTAGGAGACAGGGGCCGTTGAGGAAATACAGCACACTGGAGCCTCTTTCACAATTTACCAGACCAATAAAAGTGTCTCAGCTGTGGCCGAGGATGTGTGCCAACATGTCAGGATGCTTCACTCCAGCAGCAGCAGCAGCAGCAGCAGCAGCAGCAGCAGAATCACCACAACGCTGTTTACCGGATTAAATAATTCAAGGGCAAATTCCAAACGGTGGAGCTGTCGTGGCATTTATGCTACTTAAGCAGTCTCCTCATGTGTAAGAAACGAGGAAACTGTGGTCTGCATCAGAGTGTGAGCACAGGCCATGAGTATATTCTGATGTTGGTATATTCTGTATAATCAGAGCGTGTGTGATTGTAGTGAAAAGAGAGGTGTTTCATCTCTCCAGGACAGGTCACGGGCTGAAGCCACAAACTGCTGCTGAACCACGAGCAGACATCGCCTCTAATCAGATCGGTCTTTGAACCGTATCCTTTGAAAATGAGCGTTCCACGTCGAGCTTTCTCTTTTGTAATCTTTGATTTGCTCGGCGGGGTCGTTCACCTTTGTCACCAAACTGAGATTTCCTCACTGTAGTTTGTTCAGGTAATCTGACCTGGGGCTCGGAGGCTGCCAGCTCTGCACAACAGGGTCCAAGAGCTCAACGAGACCAGGCTGAAAGAAGGCCTTTCTTTCTTTCTTTGCTTCTTTCTTTCTTTCTTCACTCCCCCTGCCCCGCCACCCTGTCTTTTTCTTTCCTTTCTGCCTTTTATGTTGCTGCCCTTTCTTTTTACTTCTGTCCATCCTCCCCTCTTAATTTTTTTTAATTTTTTCTCTTCCTTCTTTCTCTCTTTCATTCTTTCTTTATCCCTCTGTCCTTGCACGTGTCCTCCTTTCATTCCTTCCTGTCTTTCTTAAATGTTTCCCTTTCCTTTCACTTCACTTTCTTCCTTCCTTCCTTCCTTCCTCCTTCCTTTAATGTTTCTTTCTTTCTTTTTCTTTCTTTAATGCTTTATTCTTTCCTTTACTCCTCCTCCATCTCCCTTCCTTCTTTTTCCTCTTCCCTTCTTCCTACTCGTCCTTTCTTCACCTCCCTTTACTTTTTCTTTCCCTCCTTCCTATATTCTTCTTCTTCTGTATTCTTTCCTATGCCCTCTCCTTTTTCTCTTTCTTTCTTTACTTCTCCTCCTCCCTTCATTCCTTTTCTTGTATCCATCCCCGGCTCCGTCCCTCTTTTTTTTCTCCCCATACATTCCTTCGTTCATTAGCAGCATTTGATTCACTAATGACATCATCTGTGAAATCTGTTTGCACTGGCTCCATGTTCTCTCCCTTCATTTCCTCTGTTGAGTGGTCTAATTTCCCAGCACCACTTCTCAGTCTCTTTCAGCAGTAACAGTGTGTGAACGCTGCTCTCTGTCTAATTCTGCTTTAACCTTTACATCAGCAGTAATCATCCGTCTCTCCGACCAGCAGTGGAGATGTTGTAAACGTCTGACCACAGATCCACATCCAGTCAGTTAATTTGTCTTTATCCTCAGTTTTCACTTGCTGTCTCAGGTCCCATGTGTTTTCATATGTGTGGCCAAATTTTCTAAGCACAGATTCAAACCAGGAGATAAAGAGAAACTCGCCACATTTCTAATCGATTATTTGATATTGAGTAGTTGTCAGTGCTCGTCCTCGCTTCAGGTTGCTGGCTCGGGCCCTGCAAACCTCCTTCTTTCTTTACATGTTGTCTTTCGTTTATATTTCCATCCTTTCTTTTTTACTTCAGTTCATTTATTCTGTCCCTCTTTTTCCTTCTGTTCTGTAATCTGTTTGTTTTTTCTTTCTTTCTTTCTTTAATACTTCAATCTTTTCCTTTAGGTACTTTTCTTCTGACTAACCCAGCCACAATTTTTTGATTAATCATGTGACCAGACAGTTTGTAAAAGAACTGGGTTAAATGTGCTGTTAACAGTCTTGTCTGAGCTAGGATTAGCCAGATTTTCCATTACAATAGTGCTCACAAAATTTGAAGACACTGTAAGAGTACAAACCTCCACCAGCCCTGAACAGTTTGGCAACTTTCGCTTCCCAAACATATCATCGCTTTTAGTCATTTAAAGCCCCTGAAAACAATAAAAAAAATCTTTAGAAAATGTTCAACAATCCAAGTTATAGTTCTGAAAAACTGACCCACCCATTTTGATTATTTATTAAGAGTTTAACACAAACCTTGGCTAATCTGTTTCATCTTTGTGGGTGTTTTATTTGATTGACATTGGCACGGCCGCACAGCGCAACAGCCCCAATTTAAATGCTGTTAAATCCTGCTTAGTCCAAACACATGACATCACCTTTTCCAACTAAGCTGGGCCCAGTTCAAATGAGAAAGAAGAACAAATGCAGTGTGAAATCAAACTGCTCTAACTTGGGCAGAAAACTGTCTTTGTGTCTATTAGTTTACGCAACAGAAACAGGACCAAATGGCAGCTTTCAGACTGACATACTGTTGGTATTTATAACAAATGATCCAGTGTTTTATATATAACCTGTAACAACATTTAAATGAGTAGAAGAAGAAGAGGAAGTGTAGTGGAAGAGGAAGTTTCTTCTCAATGGTACTAACATGCAATGCAATCGAAAGTTATGTTCTTCCTGGGAAATCTGAGATCTAGATCATTACCAAACTGTAATCAACTTATCTGTAGCTCACAGCTCAGCTGCCCACTGAAGAACCTGTTTACCTTTTTACTGTGAAATGCTGTTATGTTTTATCTGTTCAGGCCTGAACTGTTAAAGGAGGGGTTTAACCAGAGAACCAGAGTCTGCACAGTGAGACACATT
The DNA here is from genome assembly GCA_037833715.1 of Toxotes lorentzi. Taxonomy (NCBI): domain Eukaryota; kingdom Metazoa; phylum Chordata; class Actinopteri; family Toxotidae; genus Toxotes; species Toxotes lorentzi. Next base: position 3,673,592 of record JBBMJY010000009.1, read on the forward strand.
TCTGCAGCATTACAGTGTGTAGTGGGCGTGAAAACATGCAGGAGAAAGCAGCTAAGTTTGGAGGCGTCGGTCTGATTCTAGTCGAACATGCAGTGGCCCAGTCTTGTCTGACTTCTGTAATGTCATTATCTGACTGTTTAGTTTCTATGATATATTAAAGTTTAATAGACTGAAGGTACAATGAAATCCTAGCTTTAAGTTTTTTTTAAGTTTACAGTGAGTGAAATATTTAAAACCACAGCTCCAAGTGGAAGTTATCTGGATATATTTTGCCTCTTTTTATGCACATTTCTCCCAAATTCAGTATCATGTGTTTGGTATCTTTGAAAACTTTGGGATCTGCACTAGAAATTAAAAATAAAGTTTGGCAGGTTTCAACAAAATTTTCTGCATGTGTGTGATTTGAATCCCCACAGTTTGCCAAACAGGAAACGAATGTCATGACATAAAATACCAAAATGTATTTCTTAGGGGAAATAAATCCCCAGTTTGGATGAAAAAGGAGCAGAAATTCTTGACTGGATGACATGTAAACAGATCATAAATAGGACTCAAACCCCACCACATGATCTGTGTGTCGTCAGTGGGACTTCATCGTCTGTCATCACAGCCTCAGAGCCACAGCGCCGCTTCATCTCCAGCCAATCAGGCAGATTTTACTTGTACGTGATTTGTTGAGTCTTTTAAGTCGGCACGAAAGAGCCAGCAGACACGCGTTCATCTTCCAGACGAGATTCATATTTAATTCAGTGGACCGGGCCACAAAGTGCCTTCTGTTATTTTTGTCTTATTATCCTCAGAGTGCCATTTTTTGTATCTTGTCATGATGATACTCTGAGGATTACAGAGGATACAAGATTTTGGGAAGAGGTCTGAACTGTGAAGCGTAAAACACTTTTACTCCAGGTAATATTACCTGTAAGTGGCTCGGATGAAATTTAGGATTCAGTGGAAGAGAAATGGACTTGTTTTTACTAGTATTTAGTAAGTGTAACTAAGTATTTACTATTGTTAATCGAGAGGAGCTGGATGAGATTAACAGTCACATAACAGCTGAAAATGTAAACTAAACTCTTCAAACACGTGTTCTACTCTTCCTCCATTTGTTTTCCTGACTTTCTAGTTCATGGCCTGACTCTGTCATCTTAGTGTACTCGGTTCTGTCCGAAAAGATAAAACTGCTAAAATTAACAGTAGTGATAAATATAGGCATGTGGCCCTGCTGGTGTCCTTTCCAAGGTGATTTGGAGAGTATCAGTGGACAGAGAAGAATTATTTATCTTCACTAATGATAGTAACTTGAAGATTCGCTCTGGATGCCTGTGCATGTTCGTAGTCAGTAATTAGATGTGGAGAGGAAAGAAAATGTTATTTCTTTTTTTGTTTTTTTTAACTTTAATGGAGATGCTCTCTGCAGATGATTTGATGAACACTGTTAAAAATTATACGCTCAGGTCAACATGGTTCTAACTCTTTGCAGCGCGCAGAGACTTACAGTCAGATATATAATGATGCCATGAAGATGTCATAATTTGTGCCAAGATCTTATACTGCAAATCATATGTTCATCACCCACATATCAGACATAATGAGCCTTTGTATAAGTGCATGTATGTACTGGATGAGGCAGAGAACAGTATCATTAATGCTCTGGTTAATTCAATCAAGTCTGCTCAGGAACATTAGATATTTCTATTACATAAAACTAGATAAAGTTAAGTAAATACAATAACATAAATTGCATGAAAATATAATTTTAGATGTACAACCCTCTCTGAAACAAGATTAAAAAGTGCTTTACAATACAGCATACACCCTGATACCCACAGAAGGCTTGTTTTAAAAAGTAAATTGAATTACTGCAGAGTAACTCTCCTTTATGTATTGGATTCCTAATTCACATTCAGACCTTCAGTGTTAGAACAAGCAGCTGCTGCTAATTGGGTTGGCACAGGGTGTAAGTGAGCGAGCAAATAAACTTAATTTCAAAACCAGAGTTACAAGTTGCTTGACGGGTGCACGTAAAATTCAATAACATCAAACAGAGTTTTACATTGTCTTGTTAAATGTGAAAACTGTGACTGGGGACAAAATGTGAAAGGTGTCGCTTGTAGTGGTGAATTTACTGTGAATCATCACCTGAGTCTGCAGCTCCCCTCGGCTTTACAGAGCTTATAGTGAGTTTCAACTCTCTGTTTATCTGTCTAGATCATAACTTCACTGTTTTGGTTCACTCTCACTGCTCTCATTGTGTCTCACTGTTTCCCTCAGGAGGAGGCAGAGTCCAAAACGCAGCTAAAAGAGACTGAGTGTGGGACTTATATTCATCTGGTGGACACTGTCATGACTCTAAATGAATGATAATGTTGCTCCATAACTGCTTTTTGTGTAAATATGCAGCTGTGTTGGAACTCTTTTTGGATTGTGGATGAACTTGTTATGGACAGCGTTGGACTTTTTGGATTCTTTTGTTGGACTCTGGTTGGTATTTTCAGCCCATTTTGAGTTTTGAGGTCTTTTGGATTTTTGTTGAAATCTTTATGGGCGATCTGAGGACTCTTGTTTTGGTTTCTTCGTCAGTTTTGTTCAGTAGTTTTTGTTTTGGTTTGAAATCCTGCTTCTTGTGTATCTATTCCTGGTTTTGTTAGTATTTCCTGTTTTATTTTGAAGCCCTGTGGCTTGTGTAGCTGTTCTTATCTACTTCCTGTCATTGTTCCCTCTTTGTTGATTGTCTGCCCCGCCCTGATGTGAATCACCTGTTGCCAATTTACTCAGTGTACATAAGTCTCATTGCTCCTCTGTGTCTTTGTCTCATGTCTTGTCTGAGTCTGTATCTGTCTGTCCTCCCTATGCTTGTCCCTGAGCTCCTATCTACCTCTGTGCCTGTTTTTTTTTTTAAGCATCTGACAGAACCAGAACAACTTTATCACTTATTTGGAGCCATGTTTGTGGCGTCCTAGAAATCTAAGTAATACCCTCCTTTTAGCTCTGTTTTTGGTCTCTACCAATTCCTGAAGGATTTAAATGCTCTATGTTCAAAAGCTGGTTTCTAACTGTCTGTCTGGTCTGTGGTGCTGAGCAGGCAGAATACAGTGTGTGTTTTAGAGCTTTAGTCTGTGAAGTTAATACAGTGATATCAAAATGAATCCCGTCTGTCTGTATGTCAGCTGAGCACCACAGACATGTCTGTGTGTGAACCTCTTCAGGGTCATGCTGCTCCTCTGGAGGGCCTGAAAGTGAGATCACACTCACCTGAACCTGGTCAGGAGCTTTGTCTTAATCCTCCGTCTGCGCTGACTTTTAATGAAGTGGCACAGAACAAAGCCTCTGCCTTTCTTTCTTTTCTTCTTCCATTCTTCCATCTGTCCATCTTCCTGCTGTTTCCCTTTGATGAGGGCGACTCTCATCTGCCTCTATGTATTCATCAGCTGTTTTAACCTCGCGCTCACCCGTCCCAGGCTGCCAGTGAGTATTAAACCTCCTTGCGGGGGAAAATCCATTAATTACTGAGGATTTATGGACTGTGTATTCTGATTTGATGAGCGCCCATCTCATTTTACTCTGTTAGCACTGACACGGTGACCTGAAGAGCAAAATAGAGTTTAAATTTTAATCATTTGGCCGATACTTCTCGTCAGCCTGCTTTAGATGCCAGTGCTATAGAAGACTGTGATTCTGAGCAGTGTTACAGTAGGATGGCGTCACACATGGCTTTCAGGTTTCCACTTCAGTCAGAGGTCTGGTTGGTCTTTTGTGTGCTGAGAAAAGATTTGTGGCCTGAAGGCTCGTGAAATGCATTTCTGTCCAACAGTGAAATTTAAAAAAGAAACGAAACGCTGCCTCTTTTCCTGAACAACTCATTAGCACAGAAAATGTCAGGATGATGCATGTGGCCTTCAGACTTTTCACAGTAATAATAGATGTGGCAGAGGAAGTTTACTGACAGAGGTGGTGGAAGTAAAGGAGCAGAGTGTTGACACCAAAAACAACTCATGCTGATTTGTTTGCCCCTTTTTGTGTGTACATGAGTGAGAGAGAGAGGATTTGTGTTTGAATGTCACAACATTCTTCATTTCTGCTTTTGAGTCTCCACTGTTCACATTATATTATGTGAGCGTTTAAACACACCTCGTTGTGTCCTCCGCAGGTGACCCAGCCCCCGCGGGCTGAGCAGCAGGGCCAGCTGCTGGGCGGCTTCGATGAGAAGACCTACCTGGTCGGGAAGCAGCTGAAGCCTGGGGACGACCCGTACAGGGAGCATGCCTTCAACCTGCAGGAGAGCGATCGGCTGGGCAGTGAGCGAGCCATCAGAGACACCCGGCACTACAGGTGAGCAGGGTTAGAGACTCAGCCCAGGTGCTGTCTGTCTGCTTTGATCTGCACAAGTAGATCAGGGGCTTATCTTGAGCTTAAGCTGTTAATGGATTTGGAGTTGTTTAGAAAAATCTGTCTCAACACCTACAGGTAGTTTAGTGTCAGGTAGGATGATTTTATTGTGATTGTATTGGGGCCCAGTAAGCTGGGCCTTTATGGTTAATTTTTTTACTCATATATTTTTTTTGTCAAGCTGCTGTGTACAAGGTCAAGAATGAACCTTCAAGTTTAATTTGGCTTACCATGGCTTTGTGTTTGGTGCATTGAATACCTAAAAAGATTTTTCATGATTAAAAACCTAAGCTTACTTTTCCTAAATTGGGTACATTTTTTGAACGATTTCTCCATGATACATTCTAAAGTACTGGAGACCCAAATAAAAATGGATGCATTCTCTGTGTTCGGGCTCGCACCTATATGACCCGACACACTCAGATTTGCTATCATGCACTTCTCTCTTGGCAAGGCAACACATCCTTTTTCATTGGAAGGACCCCAAACCACCCTCTGTGTCCCTGTGGCTAAAGGACGTTATTTCACTTATCAAAGTGGAGAAAATGACTGTCCATGAGGGGCACTGCTGGAAAGTGGAACCAAAAATGATGTTCCCTCTTAAAATATTTTGGCTCAAAATTTTTTTCATTTTGTTTTTTATATATATATATATTTTTTATATATTATTATTGTTCTGCTAGTTCTGTGTTAAGAAATGTTAAAAAGAGAAAATGGGAAAACCGTAAGATTGTAATTGTTACTTAATTGTATTATATTCCCAAAAAAAGGTTTAAAAAAAAGAGAGAGAGAAATCTGTGCAACTGTTGCCTGGCAACCAGCTATTTTCATGTCACTACAACAACAATGCTGTGGCAACTCCACAGCGCACCGCCGCTAATCACAGCTGCCCAAAACCCTGCCCAGCACGGGTGTGTTCAGTGACTGGATGTTTCTGCCACTGTGTGTCTGAGATGTCTGAAAAATCTTAGCACGTACATGAGATTTCCACAGAGAGTGGAGTTAAACGTGCTCACGCTCAGTGTTACGCTCGTCCCTCCGTAGGTGTGCCTCTCTGAGTTATGACACTGACCTTCCCTCCACGAGTATCATCATCACTTTCCACAATGAGGCTCGCTCCACTCTCCTCCGCACCATCAAAAGGTAACGAGGTCCAACATAAATGGTCTGATTACACATGATCGATGACTCTGATTCATGTTTTTGTTTTCTGATCTCCTTCCCTCATCGCTCTTCTTCTCCCGCTCAGTGTCTTGATGCGAAGTCCTCCATCTCTGATTCAAGAAATAATCCTGATAGATGACTTCAGCTCCGACCGTGAGTGTCTATTTTTTTTATACAGCTGGTGAAAGTTGGCCAGAAAAACACTAAATGAATGATGTGACGTTGCTTCATGGCTGCCGGACGTGTAAATAGGGTCAAAATGTTGGTCATGTCACCCTAAAAGGTGATGAAATGTCAGTGTTGTGTTTATATTAGTACCTGGGGAAACCCTGTGGCTTAGTGGGTAAGGTGCTGACTATGAACATCCTTTACGTTTCTTAGGAAGGTGGGATGGCACTGAATTTTAGAATTACAGCCTGTAATTCTAAAATTCTGACTTTAGCTCTGGGTGCCAGGTGAATACGTGTGATGCAAATGTCAAAGGAATATTCCTACAGAAGCGAAGGCCCAACAATAGTGAGATGTAGGGGGAGGATAATGTCAAGAGACAGGAGTGGCTAATATCACAGACAATCAGAGCATCCGGAGGATCTGCTCTCTCTTTATGTAACTGGTCAGTGTTGCTGCTGAGGGATGTAAACAACACAGCAGAAAGGAGCTGGAGCTGCCACCACAGTGAGAAACTGCTCACTTTTTATGTGAAAACAAATTAGCAGTCTAATTGACCCTGACATTAAGAAAACGAGGAGTTGAGTCGATTTAATTGTGCCATAAATAGTGGGTTCATGTTTTTATGTAACTGACCAGGACTGTGGAATTACAGGAAAACAACGTTTTAGAAATTATTCCCCTTTGTCAGCGGCAGGCGGACGAATGACATGAGCTCATGCTTCTTCACTGTTCGCAGCGCTTTCTGTAATTACCACCACATGCATCTTCTGTCTGTGCGAGCAGCACAGCAACCTACATTCACTGTGTACTCAGGCACTGACACACACACACACACACACACACACACGCTCAAAGGTGTCAGAGCTGGCCAGACATCTAAACAGTAGCGTCTCAGCGGCGGCAGCAGCAGGAGCTCTATTAGCTCACTAATGCCTCGTTTATTCTCCCTCTGCTGCTGCCAGTCCTCCTGTACCCGCGATGAACTGGCAGCACAGACAAGGTTTCGGTTTTTCTGTCTCTGCCAAAGTGTCCTTGAGCAAGGCTTTTAACTTCCTTTCTGTTTCGGATTTCAGATTTTCAGTATTAATTGTCGTGTGAAGCTGTTTCCAGCACGCTTTGGTTCCCGTCTGTGGCTGGTAGTTAGTCTGTGAACCAATAAGTCTCCCATTAACCCACTTTTCCTCCAGCTCTTCTCTGTGGTCTCCCTGTGGTGCCACTTTCTAATGCTGTGTTTTATTAAAAGTCTCACTGATCCCCAACTAAGAAAAGTAAAAACTGCTGTTTAAGTTGTGGTTTAAAGGCAGGATGTTGAGCACGTTCTCTAAAATCCAAATCACAACATGACGTTAAATGAACATGCAAACACAATGCAAAGTTGACCAATCCCTAATGACAAATCACTGCTAAAACCAAATAATCTAACCTCTGGTTGTGGTGATTTTTAAAAAAGTAAACAAAGATCACATTTATTTTGGCTCCTTTTTTAAATCATTTATCATCCTTATGCCGAACTCTCAGAGCAGACAGTGTTTCCCACCATTCGACTTCAATCTTTCAGCTTTTAACAGCAGTTCAAGCTAAAACAATACATCTAGTTCATCCTGCTGTTCACCGAAACACACACACAAAAACAAACCAAATGAAACGAACTAACATGAAGAAATACATTTCATATACTTCTATTTATCTGTAATTGTATCAAAGCATTCAGATGTTTGTTTGATTCAAACATCAGGAAAACACATCTTCAAACACAACCACACATTAATTTAATAAATGTAAACACATAAAAACTTTCTAACAATATCAATATGACAATGTTAGGAAGGCTTATAATACACCAGACTTACTTATTGTGTCCAATCTGTAGCTGGCCAGCAGCAATATCCAACACCACAGAGGTGCATTATGTCATAAGTTAGATTTTTTTTTTTTCTTCCACACAAATACAATACATTTTATAATGTCTTTGGCTTGTTTTTGTGCCCATATTTTCATAATAATCAAGCAGAATCAGAGTGGGTTTGCCAGCTTTGTTTTATGTGACGGCAGAGATTTCGTTGCTCTGTCTAATGTTTAAGACAGACTGCAGACGAAGTTCAGACGGGGAGTGAGAGTGTGAGCCGATTGGTCAGTAGATGTGACCTGGCAGGCAGACAGCCAGAGGAGGTGGTGGGGGATGTTGGTCAGCAGCAGGAGGAGGAGGGATTGTCCTGCCCCAGTGTAATCCTGTTAAGGCTCGCCTTAATCATAAGGACACCGTCCCCAATCAAGGACAGTGATCTTTACTGCGAGTCCAGACACAGCATGTGACTCCAATAGTTTTAAGGCACAAATACACCACAGCAAACACTGTGTACTGAATGTTAACAGTGCACCATTGTGGCAGTTCAGGTAAAAGAAATTACAGGAATTGACTGTGTTGTACTAACAGGAAGTCATACAAGGTGTGGCCTGAATTACATCCACCAAACCCCACCTTTGGATCTCTGTGGCTAATTTTAGATTTAATAAATTCATGCATAAAATTCAGAATTCATCCATGTTTGTATTTCATTTATTTGCTAGTTGATGAGTTGTTTACATAGCTATTTTTAGATTTTCATCGGCTGGTAGTAGCACACATGTCCACTGTGCATTGCATCATGGGACAAAATCTTTGAACAACAAAAAACTTATGTTTAAATTTTTATATGTAGTCTTGCATTTTTTAAGATTATACTTTCCTGAGTGAACATACTTTATATTCAAACCATGCGCGGTATGTAGATGCAGGTATAAAGTAGGTGAGCACTCATATATTCACACACACAATCTGGCTACAGGTATACAACATCTGCTCAGTAGGTGTGATCTATGACTTTCTGCTCTTCTTCCCTGAGTGGATAAAGCCCCCCCCCCCCCACTTCACTACACAGACACACGTATACACTCATTCACACACACACACACACCAGCTGTCCTCCTCTGTAGGAGCACTCCTGCTCTCCCATATACGACAGCTTAAATGCAAACAAACAGGTTTGTGCACACAGCAAATTTAATCAAACAGGATTACAACTTGTCATGCTTGTTTCTGTCAACATACGGCCGTGTCGCTGCTGGGGAGGGGTCTGCTTGATCTACCCACAATCCCTTAGCAAGATCACACTCACTCTCTGCTGCTAATGCTAATCCTCTCAAGGGTGTGTGTGTCTGTGTGTCTGTGTACCTGTGTTTACACGCTGTGTGTGATGATGTCCGTCCGCATACATCAACAAAAGGTCTGTGCCAGATATCGCTAATGCAGAGAAAGGGAGGGGCTGAGGGAACAGGCTGCTTGCTGGATTTGTTTATGGGAAAAGGATTTTGAATTAAATTATCCAGTGAAATGAAGCGCTTTTGTTTGAGCACTCAGTCACTCTGAACTATGCACTTTTTTGTGTTTATGTGTTTCTGACTATTTGCAGGACTGTGATGGAGCCCTGATGGATGTTCTGTTTGAATGTGATGTGTTTAGGTCATTTGGTGCTGTGGTGTGAGCGGACTTTACCGTGGGTGTGTATCTGCATAACTGTGTACTTGTGTGGCTGTGTTTATGTGCGTTTAAGTGCACTAAATCCATGTAAGCGTGGGAGTGTGGTGTATTTGTGAGTTTGTGTGAGTAACAGAGTGTGACACAAGGCGAAGGGGAGAAATTTTTTTTTCTCCGTGTGTGTTCTGCTTCCACCATAACATCCCATCTCCTCTGCTCTCCTCCTCCAGCTGAGGACTGCCAGCTGCTCTCTCAGATCCCCAAAGTGCGCTGCCTGAGGAACGGCAGGAGAGAGGGTGAGTGGAGGGACGGTGGTGGGGGAAGACTTGGGGAAGACAAATTGGCTTAATGGAAAACAGACAGGGCTTAAAGGTGCTGGATGGGGTGTGTTTCTTCAGCAAATCAACATAAAGGCATTATGTCACATGGTATCTTATAATAAATAAAGAAATAAATTAGGCAAAAAAAATTAATTCAAGATAAGTTTATTTTTAATTTTCAATTTACATTTAAGGTTTTCACAAGGCAAAGAAATGCATTAGAACAATGTTCAAAAACAAGAAGAGGAAAATAAAAGCCAATTAAGGTCAAATAAAAATTGGAAACTGCAGCCTATTTTACATCAGGTTGCTGCCCGTGTTGTCTCACTTCAGACCAAAGGCTCTGTTTAGGCTTATGAACCACATGCTGACGAAACACGAGCATGTTGGATTTAGGCCAGCGGTTCCCGACTGGCAGCTGAGTTACATGAGCCAGGAGCGAGCTCAAGTTTGCCCATAAAATAGTGTTCAAAACCATGTCGTCAAATAAGCACATTTTATAAACTATAGACAATAAAGATTGTCAAGAATGACATTTGTAGAGTTTTTTTTTTTTTTTAAGGGGATAAACCAAGAAATTCAACACCAAATTCAGCTGCCAGTGATTTTACCAGAACAAGTATAGGAGAACAGTCCCTGTCCCCATGACTGATGTTAAGATTTTATTCCCACATTACACAGCTCCTAATGGTTTCACACCATCAGGCCTCATTGACTTTCTCTCCTTTAGTGCATCAAACTGCTGCCTGGGGTCATCAAGCACTGGAGCATTAAATGTACCCACAGTTATCAACAAACAAGCACGAGGAGGCAAGCTTCTGTTGTTACAGATGAAAAAACCATAGCTGGGTGGAACAGCCTGCCAATAAATATCTGACCTGTAACCTGTCTGCAGTTCCTCTCAGCTCTGTGAAGTGTTTTGCTCTTCAGCAAAAAAAAAAAAAAACAACCCTCTGTGCACTACCTGCTCAGCAGCAAACAGCAGACAGGCACAGTTAGAGACCAGCTGGTGAGCATAGCGAAGCATTTAGCAGCTAAAGAGCCAGGTATTTCCCTCAGGAACTGGTAGAGACCAAAAACAGAGCCACAGGAGCGTGAACAATGGGCTTGTGTTCTCCAGGTGGCGAAGCAGCTTCATTTATAAAGTACAGTTCAGACACAGAGGTCATTCAGACTGCTTTACATTGGCAAAGAAAAGCATCAGAATCATCAATATTATCAATAAAACCAGGATAAAATCAGTTGAGGCAGCTGGAAACACGAGTCTGCAGAAAGTTCACAGTGACTGCAGACTGTCCATCAGATCAGATATGTGCTCAAGATAGAAATGTTTTGTCTTGTGCATCCCTGTGGATAATCGCTCTTTTCCCTATGACTCATGTTTCTGTATAACAGGTGAGAATAGTCCTGTCAGACTCCACGGCTGCTTTTTGTAATCTTTAAAAACAAAACAAAACAAAAAAAAAAACCCAGTTTCACAAGTTTGTGTTATTATAATGATCTCTGACTTTGGAACAAAACTCCTCAGATGATGAGACGCATCTGTTTAATTAGCTGTAGATGCTTCAGAAAACAAAAGTAAAAACACCATTAACCTCCTCCACGGGTCCCTGTATTATTTGTAGATGCACTTCTGACGCCTTTACTGCCATCACTCACTTGTTTGTAATGATTCTTTTCTAAATTTGACCTCCTCTAATGTAAATTCTACCCTTGGCTCCAAATTAACACTTTTTTTTTTTCTTTTTTCAACAAGCATTTGAAAACGGTTGCCAGGGCAAAAAGCGAAACACATTGTGGTAGCTACTTCAGGCTAATGCAGTTAATTGGTTTCATTTCTAAAGGCCGTTTGTTCTGCAGTTGCTTTGCCAGCTAAAGTCAGAGGTAAATATCCCAGAAACACAGATGATCCTCTCAACAAATGAAGAACTTTAATGAGACAGGTCTTCAAATTATTCAGGATAAAAATGAACTGTGAGTTTACCTTTCATTGCATTGTTCTGTCGTGTATATTTCTAATTCCTGAAGACAGATAACTGATAAAACAGGGACAATATGACCTGTGATGACCTTTTGAATAGAGTTTGACAGCAGAAAAACATCATCTCTGAACATGTCAGTCTCTCAAGATCAAATATCAACAGCTTCTTTCTTTTTTGCAGTGATGTTCAGCAATGAAACAAAGAGCAATCTATTGTAGAACAGGTGGAGAGGCCAATTTCTCTGTCAGCAGTTCACCTCAGTGCACCAGAATGCAATGCAGCCATGTGGAAAAACTTGACTTTTACAGTCATTCCCTCCTCCTATACATACAGTTCATACCTGAAGCAACAAGTTCAAACCTGTTCACATGCAGCTGTTGAAGGAAATTAAGATATATATAAAAATAAATTTAGTACTAGACAAAGCGAGGCACAGAAAGTGGGCACATCAATCAACACTTAATCATATAAAAGTATTTTTCTTTTAAAAAAGTTCTCCAGCAATTTACAGTTGGACTTCCACAAAGCTGCAAAGGTTGGTTTTATAAAGAATATGTGGAATAAAAAATATGGCATCCCTGCTTCTTTTTTTTTTTTTTTTTTAACTGTCCATCATACGTCTGACAATGTTATAGAAGTGTATTCCTCAATCAGCATCTCTTTTAATAAGACCCTGTTAGTGTCTTTTGTTAGACGCCACATGTCCACATCTTTCAAACTCTAGCAGCTAATTTTAAATGAAGGCCTTTTGTCATACATTAGTAGTCTCCATGTCGAAGATGAGATTATTCAGGTAATGTTATTTGAGCAGTATGTTTATTTATAGAGCACCATTCAAGAGCATAATGTCACAAAGTGCTTCCACAATAAAACAAGAAAAGGCAGCAGACATAAAGTACCAGCTTAAGAGTAAACCCCAATTAAGCACAAATTATAAATACAAATAGCATTTCCTTTGTGACATCGAGGGACAGGAAATGTTGACATCCCTTTTTGCAGTAACGCAGAATCAGATCTGACCGGTGTCACACGCGAGTCTCATTTCTACCATGTGCTACCCTCAGGTCTGATCCGATCGCGTGTGCGAGGAGCCAACACGGCCTCGGCCTCCATCTTGACCTTCTTGGACAGCCACTGCGAGGTCAACACAGACTGGCTGCAGCCGATGATCCAGCGAGTCAAAGAGGTACAGACTTGCAATCTGCCGTCGTTCACACACCCCAATTAGACGCTTAAAGCTCACACACACATATTTTGGAGGTGGAACACTTTTTTTGCTCCTGTGGTTTAACGCTTCAGGGGATTTTGCTCCTTTTCAGGGCGGATTTTATTGGCTGTGATGTAATACGCTGGCGCTGCATATTGTTAAATAAACACTATTTGTTCAGCTAAGATTTAAGTCATCGTAGACCAGATGTCACACTCCACTTTGCCACTGCTGGAAAGAGTATGATGCCATTTTGCCATCCACTTTATTCTGGAGTGTTTTAGCAGATTAGTTGGTCTGTTTTGTCTTGCAGCAGTGGTGTGTGTTGTGCATAGTGACAGCATTAATTCTTGCTTCAGGCTGCGTGCTTGGTTCTTTTCTGATTTTTAATCCAGTGGGAAGATTCACCACATCCTACAAATTAAATTAGGCAGCCCACCAGGGAAGCTGCCATCACATCCATGCTTGAATGTTTGGCAATTTCAAAACCAAAATGTGAACAGAACAAAATGCAAAACCATCCACATCTGCTCTGTCATTTTTAATTTTCATGTGAACCTTTCAGGGCGTTTAGGCTGGGAGCCCTCACTGTTTCCTTCCTAGTCTGCTTTTCTGCATCAGCTTAACAAAGTCATACAAGTGAAGCACTCGCACAATGTAAACACATGAATGTTGAGACACGTAATCGTCTTCAGAGATGAGTGTGTGCACTTACTGAGACATGGGTGTCTGGCGTTCTGATAAAGAAAGATGTAGCAGTGGAAAGTGACCTTAATCACTCACTAATGAGTGATAGACTGTTGCTGGCTGCCTCCTCCCTCCCCTGACATTACTGACCTGTGACTGGGCTCTAACCAGCACAGCTGCTCCAGCCCCCATCACAGGCAAACGTTCCCACTGACTCTGCAGCAGGAACGTTTCTTTTCATATTTCTCTCAGTCATCACTTCTCCTCTCCCACTAAAGTCTGACACTCAGACTGAGCTGCTGCCAGCGCGCCTCAGTTTTTCGTCCACTCCCTTTTCCCTCCTGGTTTTAAAGAATCGCTGCATCTGTCTCAGCTGCCTCGATTCAATCTACTGCTTATTCAGAGGACTCAAAAACCAAAACACAACTTTATGCACAAGCTCCAAATACTCCTGTCAGTGCACAGACGATAAATACAATGCTGCCCTTTAATTAAAGAAACAGTTCAACATTTTGGATAATCCATTTTCTTCCTGTTCTTGCTGAGTGTTAGGATAAGAAGATTTATGTGTATCTGGTAAATATGTAGCTGCAGTCTCATTCTTACACAATGAAAGAGCAAAAAAGACAGTTTGCTGTTTTACACAGGTTTATGTGTTGGACTCGATTTATGCACAGATGTGATAATTAGTGTGCTTTAGAGGCACTGGTAGATGACTTCCTTTCCCTCAGCTACAGCCTTTAGCTGTACACCAAACAGACATAAGAGTCGTCTCAGTCTATTCTCTCAACTAACTCTCTGGAAGAAAACAAGGGACTCAAAATGTCTTTCCTTTAAGAGTAAGTATAAAAAGTGAGCAGTCGCTTTTCTGAAGGGCAAGAGTCTGCAGTTTGTTCGCAAAGTACACCAGACAATCACCTGAATTCATTCAAAAACCCTGTATGCAAAAAAACCTCATAATCAAACCACATATTCAGAAGTCTCTACCGTGCAAAACCTCTCAATGTTTTATTCAGAGGACTCTACGCATTGCGAGTGTATGCACAATATGTTTCCGTAAGCTCATCCTCGGCTCTGGGCAGCTCTGAATCATCCGGCTTGTATTACAGTCTTTTAGTCTGGCATTCATGAGAGTGCAGGGCTCAGTGATAATGCTCCAGCTGCACCTGGCCTTGGCCTCATTAATCTTCCTGAGACCACGGGCCTGCATTCATAAAGGCCTTTGAGAGCAGGAATTCTGATGAGGGCGTCACCGTCCAGTATATTCTTTAATGCAAGGTAATGTTGCTTTTCATTGGTTGGTTCAGTACAACAGCTGAAAAAAAAAACCCTTGAATTTAATTAGTAATCAAGTACCAAGAATGATCTCTCAGCTCACAAATGTTGGGGATTAGAGCTGAAGTTCAATGAAAGGAAAAGCCTATGATATGCACTCTCTACGGTATGGTCATTTTCTGACTAGGTCTCTTGGGCCACTTTATTTCTTTAAATGAATTTCCCTTTGTAGACTGTGGAGAATAACCGTAATATGCAGAAGGTCATTTTCTGCAGCACTTACACACTTGAGAAGAACAGTAGCTAATGATGTATCAGCGGTGGTTGTATGATGCCCCTCTGCTTCTCTTTGTCTTGTTTTTCTTCACTGTCCACAACTAATGAAGCAGACCACAACCTTTAATCCCTTAAAACTGAAGCAGCTTCTGACCCCTCATCACCAGTTATCACCGATCAAACACAGATTATAGGAAAGCCTGAGAAAAGCGTAACACATTTTTTCCCCCCTCTTTCTTATCCTGTTAATCATCTTGCAACACTATAGCCCTCTCATGTTTATCTGTACCACAAACAACACAGTATCTTCACACTGTGTGCACATAACAAGCAGATTCAAGGCAGAAAATCAGCAGTCTGGCTCTTGACCTTTTGGCCCAGCTGGACAGCCTGTCCACTGTTGGTCTCTTACTCAGACACTGATGTGACATTTCTGGGTGATGAAGCAAACAAATAGAGATCTCCACATATCAAATGGCATGTGGAGACTGTGAAATTGTGCACAAGGCAAATGTCCAGTCATGAGTAAAGCTTTTTGTTCCATTCTCAAGTTAATTGCTCATTTTGTTCTGTTTCTTTTTTTTTCTTTTTTTTTTTTTTTAATTCCACTTTTCACCTTTTTTGTAAATTGATTCTTTTCCAGAGCCAAACATTGTATTTTGCAGTAGAAAAATTATCTTAGATTTCTGCATGTGACATTAAAAGCAGCCGGATGTAAGAGACAAAATCACAGCATTCTGACAAAGTTATAAATTGGAGAAAACAAAAGAGGGAAACGGAGTGGAGATATTGAGAGATCATCAGTGAGATCCATTTTGGAAGTGCAGCCTCCTCATGCATTACCAAATCACAGAGGCTCATTAAAAGCCCAATAAATGTCTATTGCTTAAAGCTGTTGAGAGCATCACTTTTCAAATTGCTCTCTGGCAGAGTGGCATTTCACACTCCCTCTTCCCCCGCACATTTTGGTGCAATGAGCACAAAGTTCAGGATGGGTTCAAATTCTGAGCAAAGAGAGGGACTGCTCTAATTGGAAACAGTCATTTGCAGCGTCCCGATACTAAGCTGTCTCACTACACACACACACACACACACACACACACACACGCACGCATGCACAGCTGCCTTATGGGCAAACAGCAGTGTTGGCACAGGCACACATTCACAGACAGATGCAGGCAACACTCACACACAAACTATGAGCGGTCAATAGCTCTCTCCTCTGCTGTTTATTTTTGTGTGTCGTGTTACTTCTGCAGCAGGACATAGTTTAACAGTTCAGAGTCCATTTCTCATGAATTTACATCCGTAATGAACTGTGGGAAAATGGAGAGGTTTAGAGCACACACACACACACACACACACACACACACACACACAGATTCCCTTTCTCAGGTTAACACAAAAAATACTGCAAATACACAACAGCACTCCACCAAAAAAAAAAAAAAAAGTTCCCTTTGAGAATACAGAAGTTAATACAGTTCACCCGAAACATGGAGCTGGGCTGTTCCCAGCAATCATCTCTATCAAATCCATAAGATCCAAACAGGAAGTTAATCATCAAACCTGTCTTTACTCACATGTTCAACTGGGAGACTAACAGAGAGTGGTGCAATATTTAATATCATCAATACACATTAAGTTACTACGGACAAAACAACTTAATTAATCTGCTTAACTGTCAAATTTCTAATGTAAAAATTCAAAGTTGATCTTTTGTTTAAAGACAGAATTAAACTAATAAAAAGTGAATTTTTCACTCAGTATTAAATCCACCAAAGGCAAAAAATCACTTGTAAAACAAGTGATTTTCATTTATATTCTAAATTTAAAGATGGTAGTGGTTGGTAGAGCGATGATTGTCATGGTGACATGTTCACAGTCACAGAGTCACAGTGTTAGCATGCTGATGTTTGCTATGTTTGCTAGGAAACAAATCTTGCTGCTGTCTGCAGCAAAATTTGTCAAGATATTGACAAAGACGGTGCTTCAGTGGCATTAATCAAAACATTTAATGGCAGTCCATCCAATAATTGTTGAAATATTACAGATCAGACCAAAGTGAGGGACTGGCCGACCAACATTGCCATCCATAGAGCCATGCCTTTGCCTACATTTGTAAACATGTTTGTTCAGATCTGTTATCAGTGCATTTCATGATTATCCAGTTTCTGATGTACTGATATTAAAAATATTTAAATGTAATGGATCATAACATAAAACATAAATTAAAATGCTGACTTTAAAAAAACTTTTCCTTGTAGAGTGGTTAAAACGAGGCATATAAATACTTTTAAGGGTTTAAATATAAAATGTTGAATCATTTCAAACAAGTGCCTCAATGATAATGTGTCCGTCTGTCCTTCTCTTCCCATGCAGGACCATACACGAGTGGTCAGCCCCATCATTGATGTCATCAGCCTGGATAACTTTGCCTACTTGGCTGCCTCTGCAGACTTGAGAGGAGGTCAGAACACAAAGTACAAATCGTGCACCGAGACAGCTGATAACACACAGCTGCAGTCAGGGAAAACCCCTGTTTCACAAACCATTGTTATATGACATCACAAGCTTCGCCATATCAACTGAAAAACCCATGATAGAAATTCCAAAAATGGATTTAAGTCTCTCTGGATATAAAGTTTGTGAAGATAGCAACAGCAGTGAATCAGAAAAGAAGATTTTATGCATGGGGTTTTTGAACTGATTGGTATGAACAGTGGGCCCATTTAGACGGTGAAATCCCAAAACTTCAGCCAGAATCAGCCTGATACTCGTAACTGTCTTACTGGCTGACTTATGTCCAGACAAAGTGGTTGTAAATTTAACTGCTGGTTTTGACTTTTTGTCTCGCTCTTTTTTTTTTGTCAGGATTTGACTGGAGTCTCCATTTCAAATGGGAGCAGATTCCCATTGAACAGAAAATGGCGAGAAGTGACCCCACGCAGCCAATCAGGTGTGTCTACAGCGCTCATCATCACTCCTCTTCCAAACTGAAAGATTATGTGTGTATTATGTATGAAACAGTATGGATATACATTCATATACTGAAAAAACATAACATACTGTTGTGACACACAACATGGTATTATTCTTTCCAGATATTCTTCACCTCTGTGATCTAAGACTATAAAAGGTGGAATTGTGCTCACACTAAAATTAATTGTAGGATTCTTCTTGTTTAACAATATAAAACCTTTTCTGTCTGTCACTTATTTTCTGTCATGTAGGAACATTTGTGAAATCTCTTGTTTACACATTTTGCTCATTGGAGGATTAACCTACCGGGGGGCACAGGACAAAAATCAGCTGCTGAGCCTTTATTACTGTCACCCCCCCGGTCATCCAGCTCTCTGTGCACATCTTACTGTTACAAACAATGGTGGCAATCATTTTGGATTTGTTGTTTTCCCTGGTGGTTTTTATAACTTTGAGTGAAATATGGCACGCTCACCTCCAGAGTTAGACAGCCATGTAATCTTCATGCTTGTGAAACGTGGAGAGAATCTGAATGACTCCTCTTCTCTCCTCTCTGCAGGACGCCCGTCATCGCTGGTGGGATCTTCGTCATGGACAAGAGCTGGTTCAACCACCTGGGCCAATATGACACCCACATGGACATCTGGGGAGGGGAGAACTTTGGTGAGCTGACTGATGATTTTGAACTTTTCCCTGAATGAGAATAATGACTTTTTATTGATCATCCTCCACAGACATCATGCTCAGAATCTCTTCAAGGCTTCACTGTGCTCTGCTGGCAAAGTTCAGACATAGACTGTAAATATTTGATTGTGTCTAATAAAGATAAATGCTCCTTCAAATGATTCAGTTCAAGTAGGGTTTCTTTTCATAATTTATACTGCGGTATTTTCCAAACGATGTTTATATTAAATTTTCATATGTGAACTTCCAGGAAGGTAGCTAAAAGACAGGAAGTACAGGAACAGGAGATCACACACATACTTTCTGAAATATAAAGCATACTGAATTGGAATATTGAACCAAATTCCTATATGTAGTAACTTAAACATGCTCCAAGTCACTTATTTTAAAAGGAAAATCGATGAGGGATGATGGATTTGACCTGGATTCACCCCATTAATGTGCATTATGAGAAGAATAATGGTTTTCTCTTTCAGTGTTTACGGATGAAGAGTCTTGTGTTTGTCAAATCATTTATTTGCAAAATTGATGTTTATTCAGGAGTGAAGAAAAGTATGCTTATGTCACTTTGACTGCCATGTTTATTTGGAAAACACAAACACTGGACTAGAGAATCAAGTGGAGTTAAATACATAATTAACAACAAAGTGTTTAAATTAAGTAACAAAAGAGGAAATTCTGATGTCTTAATTCCCTGTATTTAGTCGTGTTGTGGCCTGCCTGGCTTTGGGCGACTGCAGATGCTTGTGGATGCTGCACAGGTCCAACAGCCTGTGCCTCCAAAATGCCAAATGTGTCCTTGGAATTTTCAAGGCAGCAGAACATTAACTTATCAGCGACAACAGCTTTCATTCTATTGATTTACAGATTATAGCCATCTGCTGCATGAAAAATGTAGCAGGTGAACATGGCCGGGCTGAGACTGGGAAGGTGCAAATTAAACTGTGTAATCCAGAGATAGACAGAGAGATAACTATGTGTCTGCACTCTTGGCCTCACCCTCTGCGACTGTCCTCCTGCAGAGCTTTCTTTCCGGGTGTGGATGTGTGGAGGAAGCCTAGAGATTCTTCCCTGCAGCCGTGTGGGTCACGTGTTCAGGAAACGACACCCGTATGACTTCCCAGAAGGCAACGCTCTCACCTACATTAAGTGAGTGGGTTGATCTGTTAGAAACCCGACATCCTGTCTGCCGTACAGTGTTATTACACCACATAACAATTTACCAACAGCAAAGAAGGTCAGTCTTTTAGACAGCTTTGAAATCTTCAGTGTTGCACAGCTCAGTGTGAAGTTAAGTGCTTCACTGGGCAGATTTCACACTGTTCGCACATTTTGACCCAAGTGGCACTGAGAGATGCTTAAGTAAGTAACCGGATTTTGAAAAGTCCTCGACCTTGTGTAACATAAAAACAGTAAATGACTCAAACTCAAGAATCTTTCCTCTGATGTCCAGGAGGTTTGAAAATGTTGACATAGATCTAAGTTTCTCCGGATGGACTAGAGTAGAGTGTAACAGGCCCCGGGCAGCAGACCAATAGTGGGCCATGAAACATTTATAGGAAATTATATGATTCATCAACAAAAGCTTAACAGTAATAGCTTAGCTTTATTGGATTTATGTGTTAATTTACTGTATTTTCCTTGAGCTCAGTGCAGTTGCTCCTAACAATATAACAGCTGTTAACCACTTCTAAGCATTCATTAGTATATGAAACCTGTGTGAGGCCACTACCTAAGTATTGCAGAAAGGTCTATCTATATTAAATTTAAAAAATAATTTGAATAAAGTTTTTGTACTGTCCACACTGAGATTGTCAATAGAAAAATCTGTGGTGCAAAAAAGAGTTGGGAACCTCTGGATTAGAGACTCTGTGCTGTTAGAAAGTGATAATTTTGCTCTTTAATTTTGTTTCATTACTTTCAAAACATTTACCACCAGTATACATGTGTCAATTTATGCTGAAAATACAGCTGTGGTTTTGTGTTAAATATTTTGGCTGTCCACTGTCAAATGCTTTAAACGAGTTGGACTATGCTGAAAGAATCCAAACTATCTCATCTCCCCATTTGTCTTCACACTTAGAATTTAAGGACAATGAAAATCCTGATGAAGTGTCTGAAGCCTCCTGTGTGTGTGACGCTGTCATTAGAGTTGGCTGCAGGAATGCCAGCAGCACTGTCATTACTGTGTCTGAGCAGGTGTTGTCTGTGTCCATGCAGGAACACCCGGCGGGCTGCTGAGGTGTGGATGGACGAGTATAAACAGTACTACTACTCTGCGAGGCCCTCGGCCCAGGGCAAGGCCTTTGGGAGGTCTGTCTATTATCCTGTCTCAGTTTCACTCTCAGTTTATTGTAGTGACAGCAGCTCAGATACAGGTTTCGTTATTTTATTGCATGTCTCTGACACCATACTTTGCACAAATGTTATATTGTTCCAGTCAGGAAACCCATGTGGTAAAAAACTTGTTTCAACCTGCTGATTTTTCCCATAACAGTTGCTATCACACTGCCAGTAAGCCAGATTGCTTTATTTCACTGTTTTTCTGTATTTTCATATGTGCACTATTTTTGGGGACATTAGTGTGGATGGACATTCACTTTTGCATAAAGCCAGTGCTGTGGTTGTGGATCAACAACAAAAAGCCCTGATTAGCAGAAATGAGTTAATGCTGGTTTAACACTGTGGATAAAACCCCCTTTAGCTAAGTTTGTAGCTGAGTTTTCTTCACCAAGCTGCTGATTATGGTCCTCTGGATAACAACACAGAGCTGATATCTAGTGTGTTTCTGTCTTCCTCTCTCCATCCAGTTCTTTTTCATGTTCCTTTTCTCTACTTTTAACTCTCTCTGTCTCTACGTCATATGTTTTGTTCCTGTAGCATTGCCGACCGTTTGACACTGCGGCGGAAGCTGAACTGCAAACCTTTCCGCTGGTACATGGAGAACGTCTATCCTGAGCTGAGGTACGACACGAAACCAAGCAGCAGCAATCATGAAGAATCATGTTAATGAAATTTAAAGATTCCCTCCAGACATGTTTTAGGATTTAGAAAAATAATCTGCTGAAAATCTGAGTGAATAATAATAATTAGTGTCTGTGCCATGTGCGGTGATATTTACAAAATCTTTGTTTACCCGTGTTTCTTTTGACTGATTATTGGAGGAAGCCAAGGGGCTGAAATGAAGCAGAAATGATGTTGAGCCATTATTTCGTTAAAAAAAGGGTCACATTTAGAGAAAAAAGACATAATAATAAATGTATCAGGAATTTCCTTTTTTTTTTTTTTTTCTACCCCCGTGGGGTGTCCTGACCCCCAAGTTCAAAAGCAATAATCTAAATATATCTGATCTGGATGGGAGTCTCTGAGTTGGCTGGCTGCATTTACTCCACGGCTACTTTCCAAATAACTGTGGTCTCTCGAATTGTAATAGTATATTTTTTTATAAAAGTGTTGTAATAGCGCAGATTATTTACTGGTGCATTTCAATTACATTACTCAATAAGTGACTAGTCAATTCAATCCATCTGTTGTTTACTGTTGTACTAAGACCTTTCACTGACCTCTCTCCTCTCTGTAAATGGTTCCCTCAGGGTCCCTGAGCAGGAAGCGGTGTCCAGTGTGCTGAAACAAGGTGGTTTGTGTCTCGAGACCCGTGGGACCGACATCTTGGGCCTGGCAGAGTGCAGGGGCATCGGAGCCAGCAGGCCACAATCACAGGTCAGGACTCTCAGGAGACTGCACTTAAAGTCTGACTTATTGCTATAAAATACAATAAATGTGCAGGAATTTGAACTGATGACACTGGTGTAAGGACATATGAACAATTAATGCACTAATATTTGTATGTACAAAGCACAAGGACAATGTCAAATGTGAGCAAATACATGGATCCCTGGGTGTGTACAAAATTTGATGACAGCATGACTTATGATTTTGTATGAATGTTTTAGATTTCTGTGACAAATTAAGTCACATAAAAGGCTAAGTTTGAGTGTTACTTTCATTTTTAATGCTTTTCTTTTGGAAAATATGACAGTTTAATCATTCAGTTTTCTATTTCTGTTAATTTAAGTTTAGTTGCATTAGTCAACAATTTTACCACAATATTAATCATGATGCATACAGTACATACAGTGGATGTCACAGTTATTTTTAGTTGTTAGGTTGGTACTTCAAATTAACAAGAAGAAAAAAGCAAACCCAACCAAGTTCATTGATTTTCAGTGTATCTCTTTAAATCAGTTGGACAGAGACGTAGTAGCATATGAGACCTGAAGACAAACTATAATATGTGTTCTCTGTGTTTTCAAAGTGTTAGTGGAGATGATAGCAGTCACCACATTTTTCTTTTTTTTTCCCTGTGTTTTCCAGAGGTGGGAGCTAATAGAGCCACTGATCCGACAGCAGGACCTCTGCTTGGCCATTTCAGCCTTCACAGCAGGGTCAAAGATCAAGATGGAGCCCTGCAATACAAAAGAGCCCAGACAGGTAAGAAGGAAATAGTGTTAGTCTTTCAAAATATGTTTCAATTCCATAAAATATAAATCTACACATGAGTTCAAAGTTTCACAACACATTGAAAAGAAAAACTAACTAAGGGTTAACAAAGGAAACAGCACTTTGGGGTTTAATCTTCCACTATCAGTCATGCCCACTGTCAGTTTTACTTTTTCCAAATGGTTGTTTCATTTTGGAATCAGACTGCTTGTTTGTCCTTGAGGTGCCACTCACAGTGTTGAACTCAGGCACTTGAACGATTTGGAGATGAGAGGTGGTTCCAGGACAGATGCTAAGCAGCCTGCCTGCTGATGATGCCAGGAGGCTGAGATGATCTGCTTGGCCTTATAGATGCAGCCCCTGCCAAAGGAAGAGAAGTCGATTTTATGGATGCCGTAGAACAAGCGCTCCCATAACTTCAGACCCCACCCTGTTCCTTCCTCGTTCTTCTCCTTTGTGAATGTTGAACACTCAAATCCCATATGGATGCGTGTTGGCAGCTCAGTTGATTTATGACATCGAAGAGGGAGTTATTAACTCGAACCATGTGTTTGAGTGTGTGGGGCTCTCGCCAGATCATCCTCTCATCTCTCTACAGGCCTGTTGCAATCCTTTGAGACTCCACTGGGATATTGTCAATTAACAAGCAGCCAGTTTTCGCTGTGGGAGACATTTGGCCTCTTTGTCCTGAGTGTTTAATCCCCTCGAAAGGAAAAAAGTTACTTGTGTTTCTGACTTTAAATGAAAGAGCACTGAAGAGTTTATCTCTTTGAGCAACAATGTGGCATATTTTGACCAGAAACCAAAGCTACAGTTTATTGACAGAATTTTGATATTTAGCTTTTATTAAGTATTGAATTCAGCCAAAGCATCTGTTAACAGTATAATGTGGGGGTTTTCCCTGATCCTCTGCATAAAGTCTTTAAAACAATTTTGCAACATCATATTATATATATATTTTCTTAGCGTAATTTTTTTTAATTGATTTTGGTGTTAATGCTTTCTTAGTTTAATCCTGAAAGAATTTCATTAGTTTGGGTTTTACTCATGATATTTTGTCCAATCCTGGTCTAATCACTGTTTTAGAAACTTGTCCAAAAAGAATAAACATAATGGAATACTCTGAAATTCTTTGGCCTGAATTAGCTGTATTTCAAGACAGAAAACTGGCTCTAGATGTTTGCTGTCAGCAGTTTTATAATAAACATATATATTTGTGTCTATATCAATGTTCATAAACAGTTACTAAACTATTAAATTTTCACTCACATTTCATTTCCTTCTTCTCTTTGTTACACAAACATGCACAGATACACCACACACATAACAATATATGTTTTCAGTGTGTGACACACACAGACACCTTCTCCCTCCTCCAGGATTTTAAGATTAACCCCTTATCTACCATCACTCCTTGATAAGCCTCCATAAGGCAGGAAATCTGGCGCTCGCATGCTCTGCTGTCGCTCTGAGTTCAGCAAGCTAATAAATAAACGACTTATATCTGTCAAGTTTCTCATCGAACTGACTCTGGCACTTTTACACACAGTGACTAGACACTGTGGGGGTCTCTGTGAAAAGGAATACTTGATTTATGGAGAATCAAAAAAATCTAGCCGACTTGTTAAAACATCACAACGCAAGAAAAAAAACGTGTTGGTAATCAAAAACTGAAATTACATGTCTGAATCCACCGTGTCAGAGTATCCTGTGTCGATATCGGTGTTTGCCTAATTGAAAAATTACCAAGTAAAGAACAAGTACTGAGTTACATTCCATCAGTGCTGCACTGAGTAACAAATGGAGCACACACAAGACATCTTATCCTCAGAAACAAATAGTTTCTTCTCTTGTGGGACGGCAGCTTGCTGTACTAAGATTTTTTCCACTGTGAGTTCAGGAGGTCAATCATTCATGTGTTTACTGTAATCCAGGCCTGACTCAGTCCATTACTCACTACTAACATGAACCTCCTGTGCTGATACACATCATCTATGTGCAGGGAATATCACAAACCACAGAATGCTATGCTTTCAATAAGAACTAACTGACTGAGATGAATTGATGTTTTCCCCTTTTTTTTTTTTTTTTCTTTCTTTCTCTGCAGAAGTGGAAGCCAAAAGGCACAGCTCTGCAGCACATGGTCAGCGGCCTCTGCCTGGACAGTCAGACCCCGACAGGTCCTCTAGTCATTGCCCAGTGTCGCCCCCAGATGGCCAGCCAGTCCTGGGAGCCACAAGTTATCACCTGAGCCACAGCTGACAGGGAGAAAGGGAGGGGGGGGGCAGGGGGGCAGGTTCTGGACCCGGCCTTCAGAGGGACTCAGGGGATCACATCTGCACACTGTCTGTCGCCTGGGGGAGGCATGAAAGGAGTGAGAACTGTACTTCGGCGATGTCAACTTCAAGCTCCTGCTCGTTGGTGCGAGGGCGTCACTGACGTGAACGTTTCAAGGCCTTGCTGAGCAGAACATCGGAGGTCTTTTGTGTACAGTGCTTCATCCTTCGAGGATGCTGCAGTTCTTCTACGTAATCTAAGCTTTTCACTGAAAACTGTTGCACATCTCACTTTTTAATTTCTGTATCTATCCTGGTCAACAATTTGCTTAAAATTGGAATAGTGTGGATGGACTCAAAACGAATGAGTGCAAACTGTACTGTAGCAAATCTGTTGAGGTGCACCTACTCTGAGTCAAAGTCACTGCTTGTCCTGTTGCCTAGTCTTAGGTTGAGGCATGTCTTTTGACTGTATGGACCAGGGCAGCTTTATGTATAGCCAACTAAAATCTGAGCTTTTTTTTTTATTGCTGAAAACACCATGCAAAACGCTGTCAGGAACATTATTTATTGTTTTGCATGGTCAGACCCAAAGAATGTTTTATTTTCTGTCTCTCTACAACATTTTATGTAAATATTTGAAGCAGATAATGGCTTGGTTTTGTGTAAAGTACTCTATATGTTGTTTGAAAAATAAAATGTCGTAACAAAGTAATTATTGGTGGTGTTTACGTTGTAATAATGGGCTGTGGGTCTTTACTGTGATTTTGATCTGTAGTAATGTAGATCAAATCATTCATAATTTTATTTTAAAGAGCATAGACACTTTTGCCAGAATGTCATTTTGTAAATAATAATAAATACACATTTACAGTAGAAACTGAGTTTCTAATTCATCATGAATATGACTGGAAGCTAAATATTTAGTGGATCTATTATGAGATCTATTCAACAAATACTTCAAACAAGTAATGAAGTACTGTAAGTATTATAGCAGTAAAGTTCAAATGCTGGTAGTGTCAATAGGTTATTCCCACCACTCTTCATTCCAGAGTGAAATATTTCAACATCTTTTAGATTAATTGCCATGGAATTTGGCACGAACACTGATGGTCTCCAGGGGATGAATACTAATGACTTAGGTTAATACCTGACTTTTTATTCATGGCAGAATAACTCTAAAACTAATTACTAAATGTGTCAGCCTCAGCAGTACTTCGAGATGAATGCTGATAGTAAGCTAACATGCCATACAATGAGTGTAGACATGTTACCATACTAAATGTAGACCATAACATGCGCTAATGTTACATATTAAACAGAGCATATCATCATGCTAACATTAAAATGTTGTGCTCAATCTTACATCCTAAATGTCAAAAGGAACACCCAAGAAAAACTGAAAATTACAGCCAACATGAAAGCAGACCTTATGGCAGAGCAGTTGTTTTTCATTAACCTGCACTGCTGCACTTCATAAGTGGACTCTGAGTGTTTTGTTTCCTGGTGTGTAATGAGCATTGCGGCCTCCTGGTGCCAGACTTTATTCCTGTTATGCCTTAATTAAGGCTCTGCACATCCAAACAGGTGTTTTAATTAGTCTGGCTGGTCAGGCCTCTGCTAGGGTTAGGTTAGGACAGTGGTGTTGTCTGTGGACATTGAAAATCATGCACAAATAAAAATGATAAAGGTGAAAGTTATACTGTTTTAGGAACTATAACAAGTAATAAAATTATCAGGAGAGTGATGGATGTGTCAGTCTGTCACAGCCTGTACACTACAAAGAAGATTTATATATTTAATAATAGCTTCATTTTGTATTGGAAATACATAATTTAGAGTGGAAACATCTTGAAATATTCATGTTTTCTTTGCCACATTTTTTCTTACTCACCACAAATATGAGTGACAGCTAGATAATTACGAGTGTTTCCACCTTGAGACATCTAAGTTCAAGCATGTCATGAAAGCCAGTTTTAAATGCTGAACATATAATGAAGTGAGGGGGGCTTCATGATCATGTCATTGGGTTTACACACAGCGACCACAAGGGGGCAGAATATCATAACAGATGAGTGAGAAGTTCACCGGCAAGATTTTATGACCTTGACAGGTTGATGGACGAGTGCATGTTGCAAAAAAGGAGTCATAAAGAAGACTGGGTTTAAGATAATTAAGAATAAAAGGAGAGTGGCTGTGAAAAGGAGGAAGAGACAATGTTTGTATGTGTGTGAGTGAGAGAGGCGAGAGAGGAGAGATTCACATCTGGTACAGAGAAAGACATTGGCATAACAATGATCAGCATAACAGGCTCTGCAACTTTGTTAACTAAAGCTTTTTTTCCCTTTATTTGGTTTTGTAACCTACCAGGCCACAAAACATGTCACACTGTAGATTAGTGGGCTTCAAAGCTATGCGAGGAATCCAACCTAATGCTGATAAACTTCTGGCCTTTTAAAGGGGCCAAGGTTTCTTTACCACGGGGAGATGGAGTGGGGGTGAACATAGCAGAAGTTAGTCATGAAACCATGTCTGCCGGGGCCACAGTTCAACATCTGACAAATGGTATAATGAAAGAAATAAAAGATCTGTCTGTGAAAACAGGAAGAGCATGAAGACTATAGTGTCATCGAAATGGGTTTTTAAACGATGTGGTTTCATGAGTTCCTTCAGTGGCTGCGTTTATTTGCATATCAGCAACCATTCAGAACTTATAATGAAGCGTCAGTCAGCTGATTGACAGATACCAGACACCAGTAGAGACATGTAACCAAGTACATTTAGTCACACACTGCACTTAAGTACACTTTTCAGATGCTTGTAGTTTACTTGAGCAGTGCCATTATATGTCTCGTCATACTTTATGCCAGTTTTTGGTACAATTTCGCTTTGCATCATGATTTTACAAAGATCACATTAAAGTCAAAATTAACATAATTGATGCTACTATCTATTTCATTATCAAGTTAATGTGCTTGTCTCAATTAATTGATTAGCTGTTTTGTCTATAATATGATACTCATCATAATTTCTCACAACCCAAGGTGATGTCTTCAAATGTCTTTTTTCTGACCAAGAGTCTATTAATCTAATAATAATAATATGTGACAAAGCATCAGATCCTCATGTTTGAGAAGCTGGAACCATAAAACGTTTAAAATTATTATTTTATTATCAGATCAGTAAAGGATGAGCTAATCGCTTGTCAAGTAAAGTAATTAAAAATTAGCTTAAACTCAACAAAAATTTACGGTACAATAATTTGAGTGATCTCATTTTAAATATTTAGAACCACAACAGTAAATTAATAAACAGTAAATTAGACATTTGAGGACATCACCTTGGGCCGTGGGAAATCATATTGAGAATTTTCAGTAATTTCTTCTGTTTAAAAGACAAAACAGTTAATCCAGAAAATAATCTGCACATTACAAATTGATAACGAAACGAACTGTTAGGTGCAGCCTCAGAAACATCTCTCAGATGGGGAGTGGCAGCCAGTCACACCCCATTGCAGTGATCAGTCTTACTGAGTGCTTTAACCCTTGCTTCTGTGGATGATTTGTAAGACACGCAGGGAAAGACCGGTTTTGATCCAGGTTGCATTATCGTCTATCGATCACCTCCGATCTGCGCGCACCGACCAATGGGGTCCCGTGGGGGCGGCCCGTTGCTAAGGAGGAAGTTTGGTTGAGTCTCCGCGTAGCAGCCATTCAGCGGCGGTGACTGAGGCGATTGGACTGCGAGTGTCTCTCCCTGCACTTTCTGTGGAATTTGAATTATTTTGGCTCGGCACGGTTCGTGATACATAGGTGACGGCATTAGCGGGGCGTCTTCTGGGTCGCAGCGGTGATCACAGGTAGGCTGAGAAATGTGTGAGGGGTATTTTTAATTAGCCTGCCCGGTGGAGCTTGTTAGCTCACCAGGCTAAGCAGCACTAGCTTGTGTGTTTTTTTTTAATGCGGCACACGCAGCCGTGTTAGCTCCGCGGCTCTTAGCTCGGACCCAATTACATGGCATTTAGCTCGCTTGCTAACAAAACTAAATAACCGAATGGGCCAAATGTACGTGTGAAGCTGTCTGCCACCGCTCACGGATGTTGGAAAAGGTCTGTCTCTGCCCTCCCGAATGAGCTAAGAGGTTCGTTAGCTTGCTAACGTTAGTTAAGAAGCTAGCGATACTCAACTTACCTGGTTAACTTTAAGAGATGGACATTACTCAGCAAATTAATGAACCCAAACTGGCCTTAAAATGGTGGGATCGCTATGATTTAACACTTAATTTGTCATGTAATTCTTCTAGGTTGTAAGACATATTCCTTGTGTGTAATCGTGACAATTGTGTACTGTCGTCAAGGGGCTGTGTTGATCAGCAGGTTAGTTTAGTGACTTGGCAAGTTTGTAAAAATGTGTCCAGCTAAAATCGTAAAATGATTAAAACACAGACAGCTGCTCAACTCAGACATTCGGCGCCCAGTCATCAGGCAGGTTGATCACCCTGAAGATAAATAAACGGTGACTCATAGTCTCAACACCCTGAATTTTTGTGGTGTGATAATATGCCCTAGATTCTCTCATATGGTAACGATAGCACTTGCTGGACCTTTAGCTTGTATGCGAGTTTACTCCTTGGAGCAGCTACTGAGCAAAAGATTTCCATTCTGGTCTGTTATCCCTGATCTGATAAACATCAGTGGTCAGATTACCTTCCACATGCAGACTTTACAAAGATAGCTCCATGATAGATGGCATGATAGCCACAGCAGCAAACCCATTTGACTGAAACATCCTGTTTATTTGACAGCAACCACGTTTGCATGCCCTCATTAGCCATAATTTTTAAACTTGTTATTGTTTTGTTTCTGACTTGGGTAAATGCAAGCTGAGATATTGCGTATCTTGTTTTCGGCATTGGCTCCGGTAAGCACTGATAAGTGCTAGTATTTTGTATTTTGTGGTGGAGAGAGTTGTGTCAAACTAAAAGGTGAAAGCTGGTAATTTAGTCTCTCTAAAAACTTATGCTACTTGTATGTCATACATAATATCAACCGATTGTTTTGACTATAAAATGTCCGAAAGTAGTAAAAACATGCCCATCACATTGTCCCACAGCCCACTATCATGTTTCCATGTTGCTTATTTTATCCAATCCTCAGTCCAAAACCCAAATATATTCAATTTACTACCAAATACAACAAAGACGAGCATTAAATCCACAGATTTGAGAACCTCAATCCCACAAATGTTTGGCCTTTTTGCTTGAAAAATCACTGAAACTCTGAATAATGCAGACTAATATTTTCTGTCCTCTAATTGATTAAGTGATTTATTACTTTAGCTCTAATGTCACACTCTTTTAATGGTGATTGTACAAGGGGTTTCTAACAATTTGGATATTTAATTTGTTTCTTGGAAAGGAATTTGATGATCCCTTCCACACAAAGAGGAAAGGGAGTGAGGTTTCTTTTTTTTTTTCTAGATTTTGAAAGTTTAGCTCATCTCATAGAATAAGGGAGGCATGATTGGCTTTCTGCCACCAAACCCACTGTGCAAGTCTGTCAGCTGTTTGAGAGAGGGGGAGAGTACAAGAGCAAGGCTCTGTCCAAAGCTTTGTGATTCACTCTGAAACTAGCATTACTCTCAGCAGTTCGCCCTGTTCTCAAAGGAGAGGCCTTTTCTTGGCAGTGAGCTGTACATGTGAATGCTGAGTAGTGATGCAACACCGGGAAGATAAGCTTGCTGTGCGATGACGACGCAATCAAAGGGCTTCACTTTTGTCCCCTGAGAGCAGGGAGATAGTCGAGCTTCTTGCCGTGTATGGTGAAAGCAGAGTGAGTGTCAGTGTCAGCTTAGCTTTCAGTGCAGAGGTAAATGAGATGACAGGAATGGGAGATATACCCCGTGTTGCTGTTCCTCTTTTCAACATCAAACAGTCTGGATCGGGACAATTTGTCTGTGACTGCTCACCTGTACTATTAATTTGTCATGTTTATCTGTAGTTTTGGTTGAGATGTGGACCATTGAATGTACTGGCTGATGGTGTCATCTCTAACCTGTGCTTTTAGTCAGCATCACAGCTCACTAGAAATATGGGCACACCAAGTATATTTGGAATGATGAAAAAAAAAATAGTTCACTTACTCTGGTTTATTTGTGTGGGAAGGAGAGGATAAGGACATTTAAACTCAGGTGACCTGAGATGACTGAAAATTCAGCTCTCTTCTAAGAGTCATATTGTTCATTAAGACTAAGTGTGTTTGTGATGGCATGAATGTCAGTGATTATGACAAGGAAGGCAAACAAGGCAGTCATTTGCTAACATACTTGCAGAAGGAGTGGGATTTCTTTTGATACTTTCCTCTGCCAGAGAACTTACCTTGTGGGATGGTAGGTTGCCAAAACACTGTTCAGTAAGAGAGCTGTTTGCAGTCAGGAGACATTTTTGCTAACAACCCTTGGTGCACTTATAATTGGACCTTGTGACTCAAGATGAATTGTGAACAAAACCTCACCAAAATAAACTTTTCTGCTACGGTTGAGAGTTGAGAAAATGACCTGTAAGAGGGATGGCACCCAAGGGACATGGGAAAATTATTCTAATGATCCCTTCAGAGGATGATTAGGAATGTTGTTGTGTGCATCATTAACATCTAGGTCCATGTGGCATCTGGTACCTTTGCATCAATACAAAGAAGGCATACTATCTGCACTGGTTAGATCCACACACAGAGCTCCATATTCTGAGCTGATTGGGACTGGATCCAGCAGAGACACTCTGAGAAGATTCAACTAGAGGGGAGGTTTTACTATCCGGATCTCAAATGTGCAGCTGACCCCGTTTCAACATAAGTAGCCTAAAATAGGTTCTGTGGAGCTGCGTAGTTGGTTGGAACTTGTGTCTTTGATGTCTTTGTTGGTAAGCCGTATAAGAGTGTTATCCTCTGTCACAGTGGAAAATTGTTTTTTGACTTTCTCACATAGATCAGTAAATTTGGAAGATGTGTTCCTCAAACTGATTGACAGCATAGACATGAGCATCTTTGACTGTGGTTGCACACATACATACCAGTCAGGTTAAGTTAGAAAGCCAGACAACATATTTATTTCCATTGCAATGTCATAACAGCTCTTAAACCCCAGTTTCCATCATCTTTGGTAAGTACGACAAATTGTCCCCAACAAACCCAAAAACAGATCTCATCATTTATCTCCACACTGTTGTCATTAGATGTGAACCGTATGAGATGACAGTTCAGTAGAAGAGGGTAAAAAGATGTTTCCCTTCACGTGCAGCTCACAGTATTGGCAACCACCATCGGTCGTAGCCATAGCAGCTGTATAACATTTGTTTCTCTCGTCACAGTCACTGCACGACTGTGGTACACTGACAAGAGTTTGCATGTCTCCAGAACATAATGTATCTGATTATTAACCAGATTATTATCAGTCTCTTCACCAGATAAAGGACACAATTTTGCATTTAAATAGTTTTTGAAATCATGCCTCTGCTGTTTGTGAACGATGGTTACGCTACTACACTGCATTTACTCACCCGCTTTTATACAAAGCATGCAGTATTTGGCTGTGTCAGCACTCGTTAGAAATATGAAAAACGACTTGGTGTTACTTGGTGTTTTACTTCTTTGAACACAGTTCTGCGAGGGTCCCCATTTGGGACAATATCTTTAGCTGTTAATTAGGTCCAAGGGGCATTGAGGATTAGAACTGGGAGGGTGGGGTGGGGGGTGTCACTGTATGCAAGGAGTTGTCTTTCAGGTTTGCGTCTGTATCACTGCTCCCTGGGTATGGTATGGGGCTCTGGGACTCCTTTTGTCTCACTGGGCCTCTGTATAGAGTGATACTTGAGCCTCCTAGGCTGGAAAAGCTCATGCTTTATTCAGCCCTCTGATCTCTGCTTTAATTACGAGTGACCCAGGACGGAGAGACCGGTGGTGTATCTCACAGGGTGGGAACTCTTTGTACCAGCTACTGGTGCCAGTCAGAGTGCTAGATGTGTAAGCCTTTTGGCCGAGGTGTGTTTTTCACCTCACAAAGACACATTTGTTTATAAAACAAAGCAATAAGATTTATCCAAAAGACACCATTATAAAATAGGGAATCAGGTCTTTCTACTACTCATTTTTTTGGTAAGTGGCAGTGGTTGCTTTTTTTAGGGATTTGAGTTTGGCTTGTGAGTAAAAGGCCCCCCCTCCCCCCCCGCTCTTTCAGCCCTTGGCCCCACCTACTGTCGTCACACTGGATGTCTGTCAGTGTTGCCGCGACACTGGTTTCCTGGTTATTTCGGTTGCTGTATGACCCAAACAAAATTCAATATTGTATTCAGAGTTGGTTCCACATGTCGAAAAAACCTCATTAGTTGCAAAATGTGAAAATGTTTAATAAGGATTTTGATGCGCATACATTAACAAAAGCACACACAGTTCAAAAGATGAACCACACAGTTTGTACCAATACATGTAGATAAGTAGGAAATGCACTTCACACTCACCCTTGGGCAGCACACTGCTTAAGCTTTAAAAACATCCCCCGTGTGCGCTTTTATTAACACATGCACGTAAGAATCTTTAATATTACCTTTACTTTTTGTTGTCGTTTCTTTTTGGGAGGGGGGTCTTATATGAAATCTCATCTGCTGAATTGTTTGCTTTAATGAATTCACTGACACCGGTAGTGAAGTATAGAAGTATAACTACACAAAGTGAGGTGACTTCATTGTTTTTCATATATAATATTAGTTCTGTGAAATGTATAGTAATGGCTCACAGCTACATAACTTTTGTGTGGTAGCACCAAACTGTTAAAAATCAGAATTATCAACCCACACTGGTTGTTTCTTGTAATTATGATCGCACTCTCTGGTAACACTCAGAAAAATCATGTATCAAATGAAACACAGCTTTGGTATGACAATGTTTTAAATCGAAATTTAGGACGTTTAGAAAAGATGTCACGGATATCTGTCTTTAATCAAAATGCCCTCAAAAAATAGTGTAGCATCTCTCATCTCCCCAGGCCTCACTGCTTTGAGATCAGACACTTCTGCTGACTCATGGTGTACAGGGAAGCTCCTTCTGGCCCATATGGGTTTACTTGGACCGGCACTGGCTGTTGTGTAACTGCAGTGTGTCCGATCCAAAGTCCACTGGCTTCTGTGTTTTTGTTAGATAACTACATGATATGAGTAGGCAAAAGATTCAGTCAAGAATAAGACACTTAGGTTTGCTGGTGTAATTGAATTATTTCCTTTATGCAGCAGTGACTAAAGAGCTATTCTTGTAGCAGTCCATGAACTGTTTTGTGTCACTGAATTGTTGACAATGGAGGGAGGAGCAGCACAGCAGCCAACGCTGTAGCCTGGCCTAATCGATGATGAACGTTCCCCAGCACAAGAAAGATGTCAATTATTAATGAGCTGTGTATCATGTTCTGCCTCAAGTAGAGAGGCTAAGTTTTTGTTTATAAATCTCTGCCGTTTGCTTGGATTTGTGTGAGACGCCGGACTGTCGGGGAAAAAAAAATAGAACACTGGTGCTGGAGAGATCACACAGTTTGACTTACTTTGCCTTGTCAATCCACATTCCTCTCAGATAACGAGTCAGGATCAGGTAGTTAAAGCGTTGTTCCTGAGAAGGAAAGGGTTATCAGTGAGGAGGGTGGCGAGGAACATGTTTCTTGTGTGTTGCATCACTGTGCAGCAAGTACTGCCTTGAGCACTGCAGCTTTTTGTTTACCACAGAATTACAGGGGCAGGTGTATGAGCAGCATGTGTGTGCACATTTGTTCTGCGTATGTTGTGTATGTTGACTTGTAGAGGCAAGGAAAAGCGTGTGAAAAGCCAGAAGCATGTGCAGCAGCAGGTTCACACACCCCACACCATTGCACCATTCCTCCACCGCCAAGCGGTCTGCGGAAAGGATGTCTGGCTTGTGAGAGTGCCACTGTGCTGAGTCGACAGGAGGGGAACAATGGCTTCACTGTGCTGCTTGTCTGTTTGGCCGCCTTCATGCAGCATTTCAGCGAGGGGCACCGTCGGCTTTTGGCTCTGCGAGCCTTGTTGACCAGGCCTTTGCCTGCTGGTCACTGACCCGTTGTGCCCACAGTGCCTGCAGCTCGTCAGGCCTCTGAGGGCTACCGATTATCCCACAGTAATTGGTGCCTGGGCTCTGACTGATCAAAGGTGCCCAGCTGATTGTGGAGCCCTGGTAATTTTCCATTCTCTGATGCTCTGCAGTCCTTGCCTACTCGCCTTTTTGTCTGTCTTTCTGCCAGTCCAGACCCCATCTTTGGCTGTGGAGGGAAGGGCTTGACGTCTGTCGGCTTTATTATTTCTGCTTTTCTCATAAGAGATGACAGGGCTGGGCTGTCCTTTCCTTGGCCTTTCAAAAAAAAAACAAAAACACACATCTTGTTAAATCAAGATTATCAATGATGTGGAAACATGGTTAGAACTCAGATTTTCAAAATTAATAGATGGAAAGGTAAGGGCACAAGTTCAAGCCTGGAGCCAGTGTGTCCAACAGCCATGTGGACTTGGCAGAGCTTCCTAGAACAAGACACCTACGCCTCAGTCATGTGCCATGCACATTTTCACGTCAGCTGATCTCTGCACTGGCTGACTTTACTGATTAGTTGTTCTGTGCTTGAAGGTGGTCATTGACATTACCTGATTTAGTCCTTAGTTGGAATATAAGCCTGCAGACAGTAACCCCTATTTTAACCCATCAAGCATGATTTTACTATACTGCCTTACATACTTGCTTGTTAAAGGTTGCCCAAGTCCTGAAAGA
This sequence comes from Toxotes lorentzi, assembly GCA_037833715.1. Lineage (NCBI taxonomy): Eukaryota > Metazoa > Chordata > Actinopteri > Toxotidae > Toxotes > Toxotes lorentzi. The sequence continues at coordinate 3,709,823 of JBBMJY010000009.1, forward strand.
TAAAATGGCTTTTTTTTCTCGCCTGCCTTAGTTCCATCTTTGGCTGCAGAGAAAGAGCTTGATTGCCCAGCAGCTTGGCTGTGTGAATGGACATCACTTCGTATGTTCATATTACATCCTTCTACTTAGGAGAGTTGTCCAACATTTTTGGAAAAAGAAGGCGTCTACCTTGACTGCTGAATCATTCCTGGCGCTGAAATAAAAGTGCATCATGGAATTAGCTGCTTGCCATTTAGTGACCATTGCTTACATAAACATTAGACTCTCATGAGGTTAGAATCACAGTGTTTTGGACGGAAACTTGCATTGATTTAATCTAATTCTATAGTTCTGGAGTTCATGATTCAGCCTCACACCTTCATGTGTGCTTTTCATTCTAGTTTACCAGAAATAACCTCCGACATGAAGCCATTCATTCGTCTAGAATTATTTCCCTATAGCTATAAAATTGGCAAAGACTGAAACCTTCCCTGTCCGTCTAGAGACAGTGCTCTGGTCACTAATCTAATCTAAGCACACAGCTAACACAATTCCAGCCATTAAGACTTAAGCCAATATTTCTAAGGAACACAGCAAGGTCTCAGAAAGTAAAATACACAAACATATACTCATAGGTTTAAACAAGCTGTGCACCTCTTCCATGTAATTTTCTAGACATGAAGTCCTGCTCCACCCCTGCCTGAGCTGCACCATAAATATGCTGCGTGAATAGCCAGGTAGCACCAGGAGTTTGGCCTAATCTGTTGCTTAACTTGGTATTCCACAGTCATTCTCAGGCAGACAAATGGTTTGCACAACCAGGATACAAAGAGCAAAGCTCAGGTACGTGGAAAGAATTCCTGAAATGAGCGAACAGTTCAGCAGATACTACTGCGCCATTTACGTTCATGCTCACAAGACCAGTTTGGTAGGCTGACTCCTGACTCCTGACGTCAGCGCAACCCACTTTGTGTCATGTGGACTCCTATTACTCAGTTTATTTTTTCATGTTGAAGCTGAATTAAAAGAAGTTTATAGACTCAAATAACTCGGTGGAATCTGTTTTCATCTTTATTTTTTTCATAATTCATGGAGGGCAGATGAGGTGAAAAGAAACTGATTTGTGTGTGTGTGAGTGGACGTGCTCTATGTGTGTGTGCCTGTGTCTTGGCCTGGTCGGAGGGGCAGTGTAGCGACTGCATGTCTGTTCACTCAGCAGGAAGTTCCTGTTCCACTCCATCCTCTCATCACTCCTACTGCTAGACAAATACTTCTAATGACACACACACTGTAAGTGCTGCTGACCAGTGGCACTGCGTCGCTATTTACCCATAGTGTTATTGGGATGAAAAGCTGTATTATTGACTCAGCAGCTGGAGCCATGTAGTGGGTTCTCTGTGTGATATTGATTCTTCTGTGAGTATTTTTCCATGTAATCTGTTTTCTTTGTCTCTCCCTGTCCTCCTCACTCATTTCCATCTCTTATTCTCATGCAGGATTTGATTCGCCCTCTTTTAAATCCTTTTCACACCGTCAGCCCTTTTGTATGTTTCTGTCTGTCTGCCTTTAACTCTCTGTCACTTGTGTATGTTGCCCTCTCAGCCTCAGTCCTGTGTGCCTGAGCATATCAGAGTGACACGCATGTTCTCGAGTGTGTATATGATGCATCACAAAGTGTCAAAAGTGTGTGTGAGTGTCAGAAGCCAGCAGTGCAGTGTTTAAAACCCCAGAAGAAAATGTATACGTTTCCCCCGCAGCCATCTCTGGGTTATGATTTGGAGAGCAGTGAAGAGTGACAGGCCTTCATCACTCAGTGAACACAGTGAACACACAAACTGACACAGCTCCTCACTGTGGGGCTTTCCTCGCCTCTGAGGCTCTCAGATAGCCTGCCTAAAGGATCATTTTGGCCACATACATAAAACTGAAACAAACCGTTGAGGTTGTTTTTTGAGGTAATGCCCGCTAGTTACAAGCCATTACTGATGATTTGTGTGAAATGTTTAACACGACAGTTTCTTCTCCCGTGAACATGGCTGAAATTATTCTGATTATTCAGCAACATGGGACTGAAAGTAATAATTATTCATCTTCATGATTAAAGGAGGAAGACTTTTTTCTTTCCTCGGCTGTGTTTTTATATTGGCCCACAGACAAAGGCTCATTTGCATCCCATGTGGCTAACGTAATGCTGCTGTAAAATGTTTTTCTCTGCTTTACAATCTCTGTTTACCCAGAGATGGGGTAGTAATGATGAAAATTACAAAACCAGTAAGCTTTTACTCATTCCAAAAAGTTGCCAGGATAACCAGCACATAAAAGCATATTCTGAAGGGTCTGCTAACCACCACTGACAGCACAATTTAACTTTCCCTTTCTGCATTAGCACCACGCATAGGACAGAAAAATTATCCCCATGCAGTTTAATCCCTCCTGGAAGCTCATTTAGGGAAAAAGCTAATGGGCTCTGATCAGTGGATCATTTTTTCCTTCTTTTTAGTTCTTCTTTGATGCCTAAAATGACTTTTTAATGGTGACTGTTTTTAAAAAACAGTCACCATGTTTAGGAAGAATTACTATGTGTTTCAGGAGGAATGACTGCATTTCAAAGGCACAGCTATGGACTATCAATTGCCCTGCTGTGCTTAAATCAGAAGTGAAGGTGCTGCCGGTGTGGAGGATGTTTTGAGCGTTAACTAGGAGATCTTTGACTTGTAATCTTAGCCCTAAACACACAACTACACAGAAAATTTGCCTCGGACGGCCTTCAACACATCACTCACCTACTGATAACATTTATCTCTGGTATTTTATTTTTCTCTTCAGAAAAAGCAGCTCCGCAGGAAGTGCACTCGGGTGCCTGCCTGTTTTCATGTCTCTGCCCTGGATGCTAACTGGCTCACACTGCGACAACCAGACCTGTTTAACTTGACAGAAACCGTGTGTCTGTCTCTGTTGGATATGTTGTTACACAGTCCGAGCCATTCGTCTTGGAGGAAACGGCCTGTAACTTTGTGGTTAAATCCTTGTCTTAACTTCACCACAACAGGGGTATAGCTTAACATTTTTTTGTGGTCTGTCATAAAGTGAATGTTGACACACGGGACTTTAACCAAAGTTCTCAGTTTGTCTCCACCCACTCGCTAATCCACGTAGACCCTAGAGGCTCATGTTCACAAAGTTCACCAGTTCACAAAATTACAGTGGCAATACTGGTCCACAAGTGATCAGCTATCTGTTTTAGTCAGCAGGGGCTCCCCTGGATTACTTTACTGTTATACATGAGTATATTCACAACATGGGGATATAAACTGCAATCTTAGATCAGCATTCTTCCTCTGAGACTCTATAAATATGCTAATGCTCGCCTTTTTGTTGTAAGTAGAATTTATAGATCATGTATTAACAGCACTTTGCTGAGGCCTGGTAAATATGTAACATCAGCTGTGTTTCCTCCGGTCAGTGCTGTGTTTGGGGAGAATACTCTGTGTGTAGTATTTGGCCTGTTTTTTCCACCTTGCTGCAGCTCTTCTGGTGGCACTTTACTTCTCTTTACAACAGCAAACTTATTAATGGAGCCATTTTGACTCTGGGGCCTTGTCTTGTAGTCATCTGTCTCACTTTGCGTATTGTTTTTGAGAGTGTGTACTGTGTTTACACTTGTGTGTGTATGGCAGGTGTGTGTTTATGGCAGTGTGGATCCACTTTAGCTTGTGCATTCTCTGTGCTGCCACTACTTCTGCTGCACTGTGTGTGTGTGTATGTGTGTGTAATGCAAGTGATGTCAAGGGGAAAAAGTAAACATGGTTTCCATGAGTAGCTCTTTTGCTCCAAGGTTTGCTCAAAGTTTCCATGCACAGTTCACTTCTAGAGTGAGGAACAATGTATTGTAGTTCAGTCTGAGTGGCCTGGGAGGAGTTTAAGCTTCTGTCCTACATTTTGCACGACACTGATGTGTTCCCAACAAAGAAGGAAGATAGTGGCTCTCCTCAATCGAAAAGAAAGGAACACTTGTTGTACAAAGTCACAGCCACTTTATAAAGACATCTTCTTATGCCTGCCACATGAGTGGGTACCTGTGGTGTTCTCAGCCGCAGTCTGCCATAAAGAGGGACCTGGATTGATGGTGTTGGGGCACACTACATCAAACCCCTCCTAGCTGGCCAGTGCTTTCTGTCAGCAGCCCCTCTCCACAGCATGGCTATAGTGTTTACAGCTCAATTCATTTAATTGAAAGTCCACTCCATTTGGCTTACAATCTCCTTTGGCAAGATTTTTTTGAAAAACAATCACAAAAATGCTGTTTTTGGGCAAATTTAAGGAACATAAATCTTAAGGATACCTTCTCGATGCCCCCTGTGGTGTAAATCAGGCCAGTCCCTGCCTATTGATTCAGGCCGTGAATCACTGCAGGGGCACGTCTGAGGGGAGACAATACAGTGACAGTGATTTGCCACTCCCTGGTGCCAGAGCACTACCCTGGCTGTTTAAATGTGGCCTCAGCTGTTGCCCAAAGTGATGTGTGGCTCTCGGTGTTGAATGGCCTGCTGGCTGGTGGACTTGCTGTTGGTCCGGGACCCCTTAATACCACGCCTGGCCGCTCCTAGATACACACAGACACACAAACACAAGCATAACCCCACACGAAAAGCCAGATACAGTGACTGGAGTAACGAGCAACTCAATATCCCCTGTGCAGCAGTCTATTTTCTTCCTTTGTCTCAATCCTTACCCTGGTCAGTCATGTGTGCTCAGGAAAGAGGGGGTCATCATGTCTTGTTGGGGGCAGGGAACAGATTGAAGGACTCTGAAATGATTTAATGGCAGACAGGGCGCGAGTGAGCCGTGCAAACAGTAGCCGGCACTCCTATTCCCATCACTTCCTTCCTTTGTGGAGTACCACCCATTTGTACCGAGTCCGGGCTCTCTCTCTGGCTCTTGTTCTGTCGCTGAAACTTTTCGACCCTCCTGAAATAGATGCTTTTCAGGAATAGTAAATATAATGACTCATTCTCCTGCTGATGTACAAGCATTTCAGTATTTTTATTAGTTCGGTTTGCTCTCTCACCAGTAATACTTTCTACATATATCTGACGTTCACAGCTGTTAATGGGTTAAGTTGCAGGTCAAGACATTGAAGCCTTCTGATCAAAATTTCTTTGGCCCTTGGTTCTGCATCCATCTTTCCATCATGGGTGTCAGGTTATGTCTGTGGATCTCTGTACAGACACATGCTGTACCTGTGAAAGAAGATGATTCTGACTATTTTGGGGACATTGATAGTGCAAAGTGTACAAATCTTTGAAGCAGAGAGTGGCATGCTCAGCCGGAGCAGCTGGTGATGAGTTACACTGGTTTACTGACAGTGCCTCTTTCCACCAGCGTGGACAGGCTGTTACTGCTGCTGTTTTATTGGTGGATTGTTTCTTTTTCTTTCTGTGCTTGTTATTTTATGTTCAGCCTTCTGAAGTCAATTATAGTAATTGGCTATGATGAAGGCAAGTGTGATCCTAGTTTTGGGGTCACAGCTGTATCAAGAAATCTGTCTTGCCAGTTTAAAAAAAAAAGACATGGATTATGTGAAATCCTTTAAATGCCATTGTATTCATTAAAAAGTCAGACCATTTTATTCAAACAACACTGCTTAGGGATCTCTCACATTAGCCATGTTAACTGTGCCAGGCTGTCACAACGCCTATGAGGCACCTGGACCAAATGTGGCTCTCCAGAGAAAGAAAACCTATCTCTATTTTTGGCTATTAACTCTGCACAGATACGTTAGTGCCACAGAAATACATTTTGGTAGAGGAAAACAGTCTACACATCTCAATTTTCTGCGAGTACTGAATATATTTAAATATTGACAGTGAATTAATTCCATTTGGACCAAAGTGTGACACAGTAAACTCACCAACTGGAATGCCAGCAAGCCGATGGTCATGACCTTTGACCCCATCATAGACCCACAGTTTATCCTTTTATTTTGGTTTTCTCAGCATGTATCCTCACTTGTGTGCCTAGCTTTGCTTTCCTTTTGATGCACTGCACATTTTCATCCAGGTTTTCTCCTTGTGCTGTGTTTTTTTTTTTTTTTTTTCTTGCCCCTCTTTTTACATAAGCATGCCAAGCCACAAACCGGGGCCCGGAAAATTGGATTACCACGGTAACAGCATTTTTCAAATTTTCTCTTCATATGGCCGTTTGGGAGCAGAACAGAGGCGCTATCACCTCAAGTCGGCCGGCTCCCTGATAACAGGGCTCAGCAGATATGCCGGCCAGGCATGCTTTGCATTGGCTGGCCTTATTGATTGAGGCTGTCCTATCTCATTGTTGCTCTCCAAACTATAAAATCAGTCTGAACACAGATGACATGGAATTCCCTGAACAGAGCAGTATAAAATAGGATGAAGAGTATCGGCTGGCACAGTGGTGGGGCAAGTCATGAAAGGAGACTGTGGGGCCTTTTTGTCTTGAATTGCTGCCCATTCTCTCTCTTTCTCTCTCTCTCTCGCTCTCCCAGCCTCTCCCTCCCTCCCTCCCTCCCTCCCTCCCTCCCTCCATCTCTTCTTTGAAACCCAACCACTGTACTCATCCCTAGGATCCTTCTGCAGGGATTAATCAGTTTTCCATTCCTGGAGAGATTATTCAAATACTGTTACATCTACAGCCAGCAGCAGCAGCCCTCCCTCCCTCCTTCCCGGGCAGCAGCACAGCACTTACTGAGGGAAAAGTCCTGTTCATTCTCTCTGTTTTCCTCTATTGCTGTGGTTTTGTCCTCTGTTTTTTCCTGTGTGCATCTCTCCTCCTCTGTGTATTTCTGTCTTTACCACCATTGTGGACAGTGTGTCTGTGTGTGTCCTTATGTGCGTAATTGTCCAGTGAACATGCTGATAACATTGCATGTTAGAGTCTTCAGAGAGCTCCATGCCTTTTGTCCTTCACTGTTGCTTGTTTCTGTGTATATGACAACACAGAGAGTATAAACGGCCCTTGTGTAATTGTCCTCATTAGTGCTGGTAGGAGAACAGCCAGAGATCCTCAAGGCACCAGACTATAGGAGCTGTGACAGCTCCAACAGGGTTCAGATCCTGCTTTCCTACACCAAAGCCCACATGCCTTTTCTCTCTGCCCCCCTCCCTTTTTCAATCCCCCTCCGTGCCTCTCTGGCCTCCATTCACTCCCTTTTTAGTTTAGCAACCTGCCCGAGCATTGTTTCATTTTTGATGCTGTAAAAGCTGGCCCTTATACTTGTAGTTTCCTCTTGACATGATGTTGACAAACATGTTTCGGTGCTGACAGTGAGGCACATTCTGTTTCTGATCTGTGGTGATTGTACTTGTTGTGCAGCCTTTTCCTTTAAATAAAAAATAACATTACAGGCTGTATAAAGAGTGTAATTCTTTTTTTTCTCAGTTGGAAAATGGTGTTCTGCTGTGGCTTTTATTATTTCTTTATAGATGTATAGACTGCAAAAGTCATACCGCTTTATATATAATACAACATCAATGTGATTCTTTTCTCTAGTGCCATTAATGCCTACGAAGATAATAATCTCCGTGATGTATTTGCCAGAGCCAGAAGCTATTACTTTCTGTTTTACTGCAGGCTGGAGTCACTTCTGTGAGTTCATAAGGTTGTTGGTTGAAGGCATGCCGATGCACTGAGTCTGGAATAAAAACCACACCTAAGGGAAACTGTGCCAATTCATTTTTTTTTTTTTTTTTTTACTGCTGCCTTCTCCAACCTATCTTTCAGCTTCCGCAGCTGCCCTGTTCTCTCACTCTGTCTCAACCTCATACTCTTTTCCATCCTAATTATTTTACGTCCCTCTGTCCCTCCTGCCACTTATCTTGGCTTTCCCCTTCCTGTACCTTCTCCTCACCTTTCTGAATTTGCAGCTCCATCTTGGTTTCCCACCTTCCCTCCTTTCTTGCCTTCCTCCTTTTGGATCGAGGCCAAACAAGGAGCTAAACCCACCTCACATGACCCACACCCCCTCCACCCATCACCCCAGCACTCTGCACCAGGCAAACACAGCCAGACTTTCCCCCTCACTGCTCATTCTGTGCTGTGCTCCCTCTGGCCTCCATCCCTATCACTGCTCACCTTGCTGCCAACAACACACACACACACACACACACACACACACACACACACACACACACACACACAATAGAGTTACCTAATGCTGGTGGTAATGCAGATTTCATACACAAACTCCATGTTTGACATGGGATAACGAACATGTGCTCAACCTGCTTTTGACCTACCAATCTGCTTTTGCAGGTTAATCCCTGGTTGTCTATGTCGACTCAGGCCTCCCTCTGCAACTGTAGTTCAGTTCAGCACATTGATGTAAGATATTTTACATTAGCATAGTATGAATACTGTATATTTGCCGAACAGAGTATTTGCCTCGATCAGTTCTTCGCAGGGTTTTGCTGCAGATTTTACACTTGGAATCAACATGAGATTTTGACAAAATAATCTCACCCCTCAACATGAAGGTACAATTTATAAAGTCTACAAGCAGTGTCAGACCAGGGTTAATCCCAAGACTAAAGCAAGACTGAGGGCTAGAGTCAGATCTGTACTACAGTGGTTCAGATCAATCATGAATGATGAAGGTAGCCAAAGGAGTGTGGTGACTAAAGAATTGGTTCAAATCGCTGAGTGCGGATTTATCCTGGGTTGTTATGTCCGTCTGGTCGCGGTATAAGAGATCAAAAGGATGAAAATCTTCAGTAGGAGTCATGGGTTTGATGTAGTCCCTTTAGAGCTGAAGATAGCAATATTTTGTCAGGAGATTCTGGTTTTCTAGTGGTTTTCATTCCAAACATCTCACATTTTGGCAACACTACTCACATCATATCCCTGCTAATGGTTACACATGTTCTACGCTCCTCAGGTGCATATGCTTGGCTGAGGACTAACATTGCACCAGATATACACAAACACAGTAAATGTACGCTTTCTTTCCCACGCACATGAATATATGTGCTATCACTTACATCCCTGCTGCCTCCTTATTTGTCTCTCTTAGATATTGCAGTAGTCAGGAGAGAAGGTGTGTGGGTTGTAAGCTGGCAGTAGCATAAGTGTTAAGTGATTTAGAAGGTGAGTTTAGTAAGGTGCTGTGAGATGAGCTAAAAAACTGTGGGGCATTAATGGGCCTATATCGGCCTATGAGACTATTTTTCAGACTAATAGTGTTTTACCTCTGTCTGTCTCCGGTGTAAATTCAAAGAGACTCTTCAAGTTAAGATCTCCAGACAGGAAATTTTTTTCTGTACTTGAGCTTGAGTTGGTAGCTACTTCATCCTGAAATTTACCAGCAACTATCCTTTAGCAAGCTTATGTAACTTTGTGAAGATAAAAAATAACACGAACTTAAAAAACGACTAGAGCTGAAATCATTAGTCGATTACTTGATTAGTCAAACAGAAGATGCTTTCTGTCAAGGCAAAATAATGAAAAAGTTACAACAACACCTCAAACGGTCCACAGATTAATCAATAAATAATCCATCCAGTAGTTCTAAAGCTTAACCTCCATCTGGTAGTTATCTGCACAAAATGTGTGGTTGTCAAATTGGCAAATGTTTTAGCCAGAGCCAAAACACAGCTGTTTCAGATTGTAAAAAGATTAGAAAAAAAGAGATGCCTGTTTTATAAAAAACTGTCTACCTAAAAGTAGACTGGAAGTATCATTCTCCAGTATCACCAATAAACTGCTTTTGTTAAAGATAAAAAAATATGTTTAAAAACATCAGCATTGAGTGGTGTCTTGTGTCTGGTGACAATATGACAAGTAAATTCAAGGTGACAATATTTACTAAGAATGTGTGCATAGCACGTTGGAAACAAATGCTGTTATTTGTTGCACCAAAGACGAGGTGCTCAGGAGCAGGCAAATCTGTTTTCCTCCTGCTCCTCCTCTTCACTCTGCAGGCTGGAAGCATGCAGCCTGTCACTGGCACTGCAGTGAGCCCAAACATGATATGACCTAAATAAACGAGTGTGTTAGGAGAGAGAGCAGGAGTGAGGGATGAAGCAATATTTTTTTCCCTCTCACTCAGTCGTCTTGTTTTCAAACACAGGCTACGACATTCGTGTGCTTATGTGCACAGTCAAATGCATAGAAGCACATTTTTATATGCACCAGCGTCTGACTCGGTGCATTTACATCATGGCACCTGAAAAGGATTTTTTGGCTCTTATTACGCAGGTGCTTGCACACATCTAAGCACTTGTTAGACATTGTTTCTGGCCCCTTTTCACACAGCTTATCTTGTGAATTTCTGTCTATACCTGCAATAGGGCTCAGGGATCATGATTGTCTTTTTGTGAAAGATGCTGTGAACAACAGACAGTAGACGAGAGGTGTTGGCTGTACCACACAGTTTCCATTACAGAACATGTAGAAAACGGGCGACAAAAATCCGCCAGCTGCTGCCAAAATCTCTACTTGAATTTGGCTTCTGACTTTCAAGCTTGGCCACACTAGCACTCATTTGGCCAAGTGACTAGCCGTCATTTAGAAGTCATATTTAGTTCGTAAAATGCAGTTGGCTTGTAGAACAGCCCAAGCAGCAAGTTTTGTGTCTTTCGTAGTCGCACTCACGCTAAAACTAAAACTACTGCACACAGCAGATTCGGGCTCCTCAGATGTTTTCCGAGTTTTCCCTTTAGTGACAGCAGGAAGTTTGATGTGTTTATGTGCGTTTCAGTGGCCTGGTCAGGACTCAAAGCTTCATTGTGTGTTGACCATCAAGCAGGAGCCTGGCACGGACAGATAAGACAGCCTCACCTCAAACACACTTTCTACTCCCAGCCATTTCCGGCTCCCAGGACAGGCAAACAGACAGCTCAGTCCTGTGAGTGAGTAAACGTGTGTGTGTGTTTATTTAAGTAGGTGCATATGTGTGCAATTGCTTTGAGTGTGTGTGTGTGTGTGTACACTGCTATGTTGCTGCTTGTTCTTGAGTGCGTATGGTTGCGGACAGTCTTTTCTCGTGGATTAAAGACCTTTAATCCCGCCAGATCCTCATCAGCTCAGTTAGTGGCCACAACTTGCTAGTCAAGGAGTTTGCTCTTTGCTCATGTGTTAAAAAGTCAGAGTTGCATGGCTGAATGACTCTTGGTCCCCAGTTATGAGTTACTCTTGGAGACACGAGCCAGGCTTTCTATGATGGATGCACCTCTCAGTTCTTGTTTGGATCAGCAACTTTTAATTGGTTCTCTGTCTCTTTTTTTTTTGTCTCCCAATCCCTCCCAAGGCCAAGAAGACATACATGTACAGAAGACAACATACTGTTAGCTACCACTTTATTTGGAGGTTAATGCAAAAGTAAATGTGCCCATAATGTTGCAAATAATCCCTCATTGTAAAGGAAAACCGACAAATGTGGTAGTTCAGAGTTGAAGCGGGAAGTAAGTAAGTTTACCACCTGCCATCATTCCCTGTTCAAAACTTTTTCTCGAGTCCTAAATGCTGGAGAACTTTCATGTACAGATCATTAGCTGTCCGGATCAGGTGAAGGGTGAAGTGTTCTATATACTCTGTGACTTTTGAGTAAACATTGAAAATTCAAAATGTGGAAATCGAAATTATCTGGATTGCAATCTGTCTGTAGACATGTTACCCTGGTGCAATCAGCAGTTAGAAAATTCTCAGTGGACTTCCCTCAGTGTGCTCTGTTCCTTTTAATTTGGGCTGCCTTGACTCCTAATGCTGCAGAGACTCAGACTCCCAACTCTTTTGTTCCTCCTTGTGAGAGAGACAGTACCTTACTGTGGTGTGCACTGACGTCTATGTTTGAAGTATTACAGTTTACAGACACTAAACAGTTAGTGGTAGTCTAGCTCTGTTGTCTAGCACTCTCGTTCCCGATAACCACCACCTCCTTATCCATTATCAAACACAGGAAGTTGGCTAATTTCTGTGTTGACTTGCACTATTGACAGCATGTGAACTAGCACAATCCCCAGATTTGAAAACTTATTACTCAATATGTTTTGCAGTTATCTTTAACTGTTGCTTTTTTTGTTATTTCTCAGCAGTGCTGCACTTTTTTTTTTTTTTTTTTTAATTTCCCCCTGGGTTTAATAAAGTGTGTCTCTCACCACTCACAGGGAGCTCAGCGATGAATAAGCTACGGCAGAGCTTCCGCCGGAAGAAAGACGTCTACGTGCCGGAGTCGAGTCGGCCACACCAGTGGCAGACAGACGAAGAGGCGGTCCGCAGCGGCAAATGCAGCTTTGCAGTCAAGGTGACCCTCCTCGCTTTTTCTCGCACATAAACACACCTGCATACACAAAATCTCACAAACTCACACACACACAGTCCAGCGCTGACTTTACTGTGGCACACTCATACTTCTGAGAAACTTGCATGTCGCCTAGCTCCCCAAGGACGCTGGTGGTGATTAATCATAAGCATTCAGAGAGTGTGAGCACAGCTTTTATCTAGGTTGCAAGATTATCTGCTGTAGCTTTCCAAACGTGTGGGGTGTGTGTGCGCAGTTGATTTCTGGCCTCCAAGAGTTTTCAGAACCACTTGAATCATCTGGTAAAATATACGTTAAATATAAAAAAAGTATTTCAATTATACCTGAGAAATAACTTGGGGACAGTGAATTGGTGCAAGACAAGTCACACACTCAGTAGGATTTACAGTATCTTTCCACATTCAGTCTTCTGTGTATCAAGAATGGACCAACTGGGCCTGTGGTGCTGCAATTGAAGAGGAGAGTTTGCTTTGTTGTGGCAACAAAACCTTCCACTTTTGCAAACAGAAGCGCAATGGAACACTTCCTCTCGTCACATGGGTCCAAATGTTCACCTCACCCAGGTTAAAGGGGAATAGAAAACCCGAGCGTTGGTTTTCCACAGAGCAGATCAACTCTGTGGCTACTCAGTGGATGTGGGTTGCACATTAACAAATGTACAGGTTTTGTTTTTTTCTGTTACCTGTGTCTTTGCATAATCCTATTTAATGTGAGTATGAAACAGGAATTGAAAACATCTTTATAGAGCAGAGGGAGGTGATTTGACAGTGGACGGTACAATGAAAGACACTGAAGAAAGTTGAGGGAGTTTATTGTTATTAAGTAAAACAGATAGAAAATTGATGTGGAATGGTTGCGTTGGTTCACATCCTCAGGTCACACATGCACACATTTCAGCCTGTGTGTTAACTGCCCTAGATTCAAGATTTCCTCTAAGCTGTCTTCCAAATGTCCCTCAACACACATGTTCATACACACCTTCCCTCCCCCATCTACTCCCCATAAATTGTCTCTCATCGCTGTATTCAAAGCTAGATTTGTTTATTAGCAACTACTCTGCTCTTTCTTCACACTTCTTTAAAGGTGTTGATGAACTAGATGTTCTCACATTTAGTATTTATTTACCACTTTCTTCAAGTATGCACATTGTTTTTTATCTTTAAAGAGATTTTTTTAACAAATTGTCACATGAAACTTGCAGTACGTCAAGTTTCATTGAAGTACTGCATTTTTTTTTTTTTCCTTGTGCTTCTCCCTCCTGCATAAAGCATGCTCTGTAACCATCCAGTAGACATGCCTTGCCATATTTTAACCTCGGGTAACTGACCATTCTTATGATAAACTGTTAAAGTAGTTAAAGCAGTCAGTGAATTGAAGAATTTGTCCTCCAGAGGGGACTAATGAAGAAAAAGCTTTCGATTGTTTAGATTTTTCTGAATGCTTGTGCAGCCCCACACACACACTTCTCCACCAGCATTTTTTTTCCTCTGCACTGACTTTCACTGTGCCAGTTCAACCTACCATGCTACTCCTCTGTTTCCCTCCTCCCCCCTCCTCCTGCTCCCTGTCTCCTGCTCTAGGTGTCTCAGAGGAGCCCAGTTGTGTGTGGGTTGGTAACGAATCGAGGAGTTAAGAGGAGACGAAGGAGAAGAGAGTGAAGAGTCTGTTTCAAAATAGTGCTGGGAGAGGATCCGGGCTGGTGACAATGTTAAGATGGGATATTAGGTTTTAGTCCTGTGGCTTGGGGCTTCCCCCTTTACAGTAACATCTTTAACAAGCATAGTGTAAGCCCAGTTCTCCACTGATAATCACTTTTGAGTTTTTACCTTTGACCATGTACTTCCTGTTATTGGAGTGTCATATTAAGCAGCATGTATTTGTATGCACATTTATGAGTGTGTATGTTGTTTTCAAAGAGAAGTTGTCTAGACAGACAGTTATGCAAGATTCAAGGTGAAAATATAGACTTGCTTTTTTGTGTGGAAATGTCAGTCTTATGAGACTGCTGAAGGCTGGAGATGGATGTGAGATTAGATTAAATTGCTTGTGTGTCTTTCTTACCAACTAAAACAGATGAGAAGGAAATGTAATATGCCGTTGGTAAGTTCCAAATTATGTAGATTTATTTGTACAGAAATGAAAGTGCGTGCTTCTGTGTGAGATTGTTTTTTGCAGTTATTCACAAGTTGAGGCTGTATGCGGTGTGGACTTTCTATTGAATCTGACAGAATTTTTCACTGAAATTGATCTATGGCCCATATCCTCAATTAATTCCTGGAATCCACCTGGATTACATCCAGAGGATTTACACCAACAATGTCAACTCCATCTTATTGATATGGATATGGTTTAATGCTTAAGTGTATGTGAAATGCTACCGTGTGCCTATTCCATCCTCAAAGCATCTGAGCTAGAGGTGCTGGTAGGAGGATTTTGTTACCTGTGGACTGAGCCAGGCTAGCTGTTTTCCCCGTTTCCAGTCTTTACTGATGGACTAAGCTAACTGACGAGCGACAAGTGTCATCTAACTCACAGCAAGAAAACAAATGAATGTTTACATATTCCTTTAAGATAACACCTGAATATTCAAATAGAATATGGCTGTGGTTTTTTTTAACTGTCTGAATGTTGCACTTCGGCCCTCACCTGGCCCTTTACACCTGGAAAATCATGCCCAGGGACAGAAAAATATAAACAAGATACCTCATCTTAAGTTTTTCCTCAGCAGACACCAAAAGTGTAGTTTGTAGCAACAGCACAGTAATAAAAATATCATGATATTGCATCTAATCCCAGCCCACAGTAGGATTAGTGCCAAGTGGAACTAATCCTGGTGTCGGCCCACAAACAAACCAGCATTTCAGAACCAAATTACCCTACACAGTCCCCAGATTGTTGGTGCCAGCCAGTCACTAACAGGACGGAGTAAGATGCCACAATGAAGCATCTGTTGTGACACTTCAGGCCTCCCCTGCATTTACTCATCTCACCTCAGCCACGTCTCCTGGCAGATCCCCTGTTAGTGGCGCTGCTTCTTTCATTGTCCTCACTGCCCACAGCTGCCTCCTCACATCAGTTGTCTTTAACACACATGCGTTTCTGCACTCATCTCTGTGTGTTTACGTGCGTTAAGTGTATACGCGTATGTGTTCTAATACTCCCAACAGTGTGACTCACAGTTGTGGCGTCACACTCTTAAAATAGCAGGACCAGTGGGTGGGGGTGATAGGCGTGCTGTGTGTGTGTGTGTATGTATCTATAAGGGAAGGGTAAGGACTTCCTCTCTGGCCCCACATGCACAATGGCTTCTGGGCCGGTCAGGGTTGAGAGTCTGGAGTGACACACAGCAGGGTATGATGCTGCTTCAGGTCAAGGAGGAGGGAGGGAGGAAGGGTCGAGCTGGAGGAGGCAGGTTTTTCCGTTCATTCAGTTGGAGTTAAACTCACTCACGCAGGATTTCTACATAATTCCTGATTTAGGCTGTAATGTGTTTGGAGCGCAGGCTTTCCCCCAAGGAAAGTGATAATTTGAGTAAAAGTATGGTGTTATCAATCATTCTCTGCAAGTTCCTGAGTTGCGTCTGACAAATCCTGACACACCTTGTTTTTTGATTAATTGCTTTGTAGAAGGGGGGATTTTAACAATTACCTCAGTCATTAAGTACGTGACATATATGGTGATGTAATGCCTCTGCTTTTTCCCTGTAGGTCAACATCAGACTGTATCTTTTTTTAAAAACACGGAGAAGGGAAAATAGTCTAAAAAGGTCAAAGCAACAGCAGCCCTTTTAGTAGAACTGCAATAATTAGTCGATTAACTGATAAGTCAACTAACAGATCTGCAACTATTTTGATAATTACATAAATGTTTTAAGCATAAATGCCAAAATATGCAGGATACAGCTTCTCACATGGGAGGATTAGATCATTTTCTATGTCATACGTGAGTATGATTAGGCTTTGGACTGATTGGACAAAAGAAGACATCTGACGATGTTAACGAAAATGTTTGCAGAATAACTGAGAATTAAAATATTTGTTAGTTTCAGCCCTAACTTGTAGTATAAAGAACATACATAACATACATAAAACCGACAGCTTGTTGCCTTTGGGGAGGGGATCGCCCTGGGCCACAAGCTGAAACACAGTGGTCTCATAATAAACGTGTTCTTTAGATGACAAGCGTTAGCAGAGGCAGTCTTTATTTCTTTATCCACTAATACCACATGGGAAGGGTTGGACTTGTTGCCCATAGACGTACAGTTCATTCTAGAAAGATCAAACATTTGCTGGAGGCTTTTTGAAAGTCAGCTTCCTTTGACAGCGTTACACTGCATGATCTTAACGGTCTTGTGTGTGACGAGCCAAAACAAAACATCTGATCCAGGTTGGGTTTCAAAGAAGTCCACATGAACACACAGGAGGTGGCTGCATGTCAACCATTCTCGGTGTTTGATGAAAGAGTAGCTTCTTTTTGCGCCTTCATGATTTGTTTTGTTTTCCTTTTGTGATCCCTTTGTCATAGAATCGCTCACTTGCCCATTTATATTTCTCAGCAACGGTTCAGCATTTTCTCCATGGACAAAATTGACATGACAAAATTGGGAGCGATTGAACTGCGATTGACCTCAAAATGGTAATTAATTAGTTGTATAAATCACCAGTGCCAGCATACCAGGGGGCATTAGACAATCTGGACTCATTTAAATTCCAAGTCTGTTACCAGTTTATTATTGTAGCCTTACTTAAACTACAGTAGAGATAGCCACAGGAAAGGTTTGTCACGGCATTACTCACTCACTCGCTCTCTCTCTACCCTGCAGTACCTGGGACATGTGGAGGTGGAGGAGTCCAGGGGAATGCACATCTGCGAGGATGCAGTGAAGCGGCTGAAGACGGTAGGTTTCTCTAGAAAACCCCTCTGTACTTCCAGGAACGAGGCTGCTAAATACCAGACATCCTACCTCCTTTTTTGTCTGTCCTTTCTCTTATCTTTTTCTCCATTCATTGCCTTCTCTATGATACAAGCATCCTACTGACTTTTTTCTAACATAGATGTCACGGCAGCCCTTCTCTGTATGCGGTTTTGTTCTTCTCAGTGTTTCATCACTGTTTATTCCGGCCTCGTTTTCTCTGTATACAGAGGCCTGAGCGTGGCTGATTGTTACCATTTGTCAGTGAGGGTCTCTGCCCAGCATGACCTTCAGACAACCTCCAGGGTTATCGGGGTCTGCTGTAAATGTCTCTTCCTCTCCGCGTACACTCTCTCAGCTAGAGCAGATAGACTGGCGTGTACTTCCTGCTGCAGCAGATTCCGGCAGAGTTGCGTAAAAAGAACAAATTCCAGTTTGGGTAGCAGGGGAGGGGATCGGGGAAACTATGGAGCAACTGCTTTTCCATGCTGTCAATTGTTTGCCAAGGCTCCACCCAGGTTATGAAGTCCTGTGGGTAAATGAGGCTGATTCTCTGAAGTCAGGGCCAAACCTGAGTCGACAGGTCTGCTTTCTGGGGTCTGTCTCTGGGGTCTGTCTGTATGAGAGGATCAGCACGTCATGTCTTGGCACAAAGTTTGAAGTCTGTGCCAACAAAGGTTACGAAACTCCTGCTTTAAGCATGTGTGAATAGCTTTCAGTTTCAATTTAAGGTGACTCAGACTAATTGAGATTCACACCCTGTTTCCTTGTTATTGATACCAATTCTTCCCTCTTCATAAAATTTTGTTAAGGATATTTTAGTCATGTTGCATGCTCTGATTATCAAGCTGATGAAGACTACTAAAGCTACTGAGACCCATTTGTTACTATGAAGAACATGCTTGAGAGTAATTTCACATTTTATGAGAACAATTTAATGGACAGTAAAGCACTTACATTTTCATACCAGTTAAAATAGAACAATAAAATAAAACAGAAGGTATATAAGGCACATGAGAGAACATACACTTAGACACATGCAGAGTTTTATATTTACGTAGACACACACCTCTTCACACAACAACATTGACACATTCTGGTGCACAACATGCTCACATGTAAAAACACATTTTTATTAGACACAAAAACACCAGTACACACGTCACTTGTGTACATACATACTCCATGTCTTTCCTCCATAGTGAGTACACAAAACTTGAACTTACATATACAAGCCTAGGAAACACACACAGCAGCAGCACATACATGCTGGTGCTTGATGAGGTCACATGGTGTACACAGAGCCTGAGGCTGTGAGGTCTTATTGAGTTACAGTCATTTTAACAAGGTGGACAAAATGGAGCCAACTCAGAAGGAGAGGCGGATGCTTCTGTCTCCCGTCCTCCCGCGACCCGCCACTATCTGACCCTCCGCAACCTAATGACATTTCCTCCTCTGTGTCCACTGACATTTAACTCCCTTGCTTCCTCACTACCCACAGACCGTATTTGTTGGCTAACATAGGCGTGACTTTATTGATCTGCGTTTATAAGCAGGTTGGGAAATTAACTTTCGCCGCCTTCAAAATATGAGTCAGGCCGGCATCATTTCATGTTCCTCTTCCACACATAATCTTTCCTGCAAAGTGGCCTTCATCCAGTTGAGTCCTGGCATTGTTGTAGCAGTTTACCGCTGTGCCTGAGGGGTTCGTCTTACAGGAAATGCCAGAAAACAATCACTGTTGGAATCTCTAAGATGGTGTCCATTCATTCCAGTGAAAGGCACTTACACACTGCAGATTTTATTTTCTCTTCCAGGTCTGTTTCCTTGTTGTGTGCTCCCCTACTCATGAGCGTTGTTGTCACCTTCATTAAGTCTGCTGCCTTATCCCACACACTTTACACTGAGATGTCATAACACAGAAAAGATAGCATTTCTAGGCTTTTCAAATACTAAATCTTCTCTATTTAAATATTCACAATACAGGAAAATTAATATTCACTAACAGAGCAGTGGAGCAACAGAGCAGTAGTGCTGCATTGCGTCTCTCTGCAATTAATTTCCATTACTCTAATTATCTTTCCATTACAATTAGGTTTGTAGTTAAATGATTTTCAAATCATTTAACTACAACAGGATTGGGAAGTTTATAGTTGGCCATGCTGTCGCTGTGTCTCCAGTCACCGTAAAAAGAATAATGAGGAGATGTGGAGGGACACACTGAGGTTTTAATCAGGGATTCTCCACTGATGATTTGTATCACTGACATTCATGGAGCAGCCCTAATGCTATGTGAAGGCTCTGTGAACATTTTTACAGACATCTTTTCTAATAATGGCAGTTTACAAGGGAGGGAAACTGGCAGCAAGGCTGACTCGCTGACAAACAATACGACTACCCCTGATGCCAGTTATCCATGTCAGAGCTAGATTGTCCAGACCAGACCAGAACCATCCTCCTTTAAACAGATGTACAATTAGAGAGGCTCTGATAGATCCCTGTTCATCCTCGCCGACTCTTTAATTAGCTAACTGTTGCCAGGCAACAAATACGATCCCTACCAGTTGAGGGAATGTGAGTTAATATTACTCAGCAGCAAACTCTGTTTCCAGGAACTAATAACTAAATTGGTCAGGAACCAGGCCCACACCTGTAGGGACTTGATATCTGATGTGGGCTGATGAGAGGATGTTGTTTCCCGAGAATCGGCTAATAGCAGCCAGACAGCAGCCACAACATCAACACAAAATGGCAACACCAGCACTTAAGGCCTTGGTGAGCTGATGCTCCCTGATGCATAAGTAGGAAAAACTTAGAGATAAATGTGCTCAGATTTCCCCGTATGTGCCCTGTGCTGGTGTGTGCATGTTGGTGGTCTAGCTGTCAGACAGTGTGTGTTTGCGTGTGTGACAGCTACAGCTCTGAGCCAACTCCATTGTGTTTCCCAGCAGCCTTTGGGACGGTAATGAGAGTTTTCTCGCAGCTCTGCAACCTGTGACTCAGAGGGGAGGATGAAGGCGGGAGGAAGAGGAGGCTGCATTGCGGCACCGTTAACCTCCAAGCTGCCCTCTTACGTTGTCATCATGACGTCACTTCCTGCTGTTGCTGCTGGCGAGTGTCCCAGGGCTGGAGGTGTATTCTATGTTCTTACAGTGGGAATGTTTTAGCTGTTACTCAGGAGCTCACAGTGACCAGGAGTGTTTCTTCTGTGTAGACTGGGCGTAGCAGAGATTTTTACATGCTAAAAGAATTTCAATTTTATTTGTACACCAACACCCCGTGGGCTTAGGGTGCATCATCTTCTAGTCCATCAAATGGTGTGTACGTCAGCTGGTATTTCTTGTGTAAACACCAGACTATAAAACAAATTCTTCTCTTAACTCGGAAATCTTTTCAAGAGCTACCCTGCTGGGTGGTGGTTTTAGATTCTCTGACAACCTGTCAGGTAACGTAACAGGACGACGTACACTCCGTGTTGGTGTAGAGATATCTGCCATGTTTGTAGCAAATGTTTTAAACTGTCACTTGTTGCACAAAGTAGGCCTGTGTCAGGTGTTACCCAAGATGTGTGATTCGTTGTTGCACATCCTGCTGGTGGTTAATGTTGTTTTTGGGGCCAGAATTTCTGTGTGCCACCCGCTCGTAGCACCATGGAGAGGGTTTGACTGTGGGTGGTAAGGTTGCCCATTAAAGAGGTCAAATATGCACAGCTTTGGCTACAAAGTAAGTTTCCTGCTTTAGTCGTTTCGTTTTTGCTTTGTCGGCTTCACCTTGATCTTTCAAAACTCAGCTATCCTTTCTGCCCAGAAAGCCTTTTTCCCCTACTGTAGTTTCATCACAATTCACACGTTGAATACCTGAATATTGTATTACCTTTTTGTTGGTGTTATACATTTTTTTGTCTTTTTAAGCAGGTTTTTATTGCAGAGAAATGCCTCCAAATCCCCCTCCCTTCACGCTGCCCTCCTATAGTAGTTATCTTAACCCTATAGATATTTTTTTTTTCTCCTAACCACCAAGCTTACTAATACTAGCTGTGCTGACTCTGCCATCATCTGCATGTCCGTGTGGTTCTGAGAAACACATGCACGATGACACACATACTAACAAGCGCTTAGCTCATTCCAAATGAATCTCCAGTGCTGGTTAACACGTTAAATCATGCATTAACATGGTGCTCAGGGTGCTGTCTCCACCATGGCTGTGTAACAGGAGCAGAGTGGCACTACTTTTCACAGCTTATGGGGAGGACAAGAACTCTCAGGAAGCGGGGGAAGAAGGGAGGATTAAGACTAGGCGGGGCCGGGTCTGGTTGTGGTGTCTTGATGTGGTTGCAGCGGCCTAAACTTGACCCCTGACTCTGGCTGACCAGTGAACAGTCACAGGCTTGACTCAGAGGTCAAACCACCGCTGTCTGTGGAAATCTGATTCTGTCTGCTGAACAACCATTGAAGGACCATGTCTTGGTCTAGGAATCAGAGGGGAAAGAATAAAATGGGATTCGGAATTATCCCCTCCACAGACACACACCTGAAGGTCTGCCATTGTTATCTCCTCTGGTATGCTGTCTTAGCTGTGGTGCTGTTGTAGTTTTCAGTCACAGAAGAACTTAGGTGTGTCATTTCTTGCTGTCAGGGGGATCTGGCGGAAACAATGGAATGTGGTTTACTGGCTTCCAGTGTGGTAGTACTAACAGTGATCATCATAAAGACAATAACAACCACAGTATCACCCAATAAAACTTCTATCAGTATTGAATCATTTGGAGCTACCTGATCCATTGCCTCACTCACTTACTCACTCACTCATAACCCAGTGTCACTTTGGCCAAAAAGAAAACCCCAAATCAAATCCCTTCCTGTGGGCTCCAGACAATTTTTAGACTTCCTAGGTAACATTTTCATGCCTTGTTCCTCCCTCCGTCTCCTCCACCCCTCTCACCCACCCTCCAGGACAGGAAATTCTTCAAAGGATTCTTTGCAAAAGTAAGTTATTGCCTTGTGTGTCTGAGTGTGATTTTCTTTATTGTTAGCATTATTATTATTTTTCCTCCTCTCACATAACACTTCACCCTTTGATCGTGTCTGAGGGCTGGAAGAAACACACATACACACACTCTTACACAGGGGAGATATCTGTCTGAAGAGAGACAAACAGCGATGCATGTGTCTGAGCAGGTGGGGTGGTTTAGGCTGGGGTGGGGCACTTTTTTGTGTTTTAGTGTGTGTCTGTGTGTGTGGTTTTTTTTTTTTTTTTTTTTTTTGTATTAACAGACGTGCCTTCTTTCCTTTCAGCCCCTCTTCTATGAACCAAGAATGGAACAGTGAACCGCTTGTGTGAATGAACGTTTCCTTTTTGTGCACACACATATTTTATTGTTGTTTTTCTAACCAATGGGGCCACCACTGTCGACTGCATCTGTGCACCAATTCTCATACCAGTCTTCTGGGTTGTTTTATAAAGTTCTGGGTACAAGTGAATGACAGCACTCAGAAAAACAACTCCTTACTTGTGTCATCTGTTTTGTTTCTTACCTGGGCCTTCCTCTTTATTTGCAGGTGTGCTTTGTGTGTGTGCTGAATAGGTACCAGCGATTGGTACACATGGAAGTAATCTTGGGGGATATGGAAAGACTGGAAAAGTTTATTTGTTTCTTAACTTGTTCCTGTTCCTGTTGTGTGTGTTTGCAGGCCGGGAAGAAGCCAGTGCGCGCTGTGTTGTGGGTGTCGGCAGATGGTCTCCGTGTTGTAGATGACAAAACAAAGGTAATAAGTCCCTTCAGTTCTCCATCACAGGCTTGATCAAATAGAAGGAGCTGCCAGAGGAAGTACACATGGCTTTAGGCAGCTTAAAAGGTGGAAGCTGCTGAGCTGCAGCAGTTAATAATGGTTGTGAAAGTACTATACTTCTGGTCTACTGACCATGGAAAGGCTGCCTTTGGAAATATGTGCTCATTGCACCTGCAGAGTTGAGCAAACAGTACCACATTGAAGGTTACATTGACACCTGCTGGAAAGGACTGGTAGTGCATTGAACCGTGACAGTTCAAATGGTCAGCGCACCTGCGCACCTTTAAGAGGCTTCATGGTTTCTGTGTGAAGTGCGTGAACATTGTGTGTTATGGTTGTGGTCCAGTGCAGACTGGTGCTTCTGGAGCTGACAGTAGTTCAGTCTTATTTGAGCACCGCAGTAACCAGACTTTGACACTGACGTAGTTCACTGTGCAGTCATTCATCCATCCCACATTTTGAAGCAACTTAAGTGAGAGTCACTTAACCCTGAACATGGTTTCTGAGCTTATGATAATGTGGTAATGGTTGCTCCTTTTGCAGGACCTGATTCTGGACCAGACAATAGAGAAGGTGTCATTCTGTGCTCCGGACCGGAACTTTGAGAGGGCGTTTTCTTACATCTGCAGGGACGGCACCACGCGACGCTGGATCTGCCATTGTTTTATGGCCATCAAAGACTCAGTGAGAAATTAGAAACCTCCTCACTAATTCATGCTGTACGAGAAGTGAGAGATGAGGAAAACTATTTAATGTAGAAATTAATTGATGCATGAAGTACATTTAAATAAAGATTTTTTACCATACTTTTATATTTTCTACAGTACCATTTTTTTGATTGATATTGATCTTAATTTATATTGATAGCTATAATGGTCAAATGTTGTAGTAACTGTCTTTTGAATGTTAGGCTGCCTTCATTTGGTATTTAGATCTTGCTGTAGACAATTTTAGTTGCCCTGTACTTCCCTTAAAAGACATGGTCCTATACAATCCTCAGTGTTTGTCATGTGATTTGGTGGTGATTTTTTTTTGTGTTTGTCTCTTTTCAGGGAGAGCGTCTCAGTCATGCTGTGGGCTGTGCGTTCGCGGCGTGTCTGGAGCGAAAACAGAAACGGGAGAAGGAGTGTGGGGTCACGGCAACCTTTGATGCCAACAGAACCACTTTTACCCGCGAGGGCTCATTTCGTGTTACTACGGCAACAGAGGCAGCAGAGCGGGAGGAAGTCATGAGGCAGCTACAGGATGCTAAAAAAGGTCTGTATTTGTTGTTTTATTCCCTGACCTGGGAAAATGGTCGGACAGTTTAACCATGGTCTTTTTCTGTGTACTCCCACTTCCAGCTAATGCTGTTGCTATATTTGTTCAGCTTATACCTCATGTGGAGAAGAAAACAGAGGTCTGCCATTTGAGAACTGTCCAAATAACACCTACTATTAAAATAGATAAACACCACTGTAAAATTCATGCCAGTAAAACAAGTGCTGCTACTGAAGAAAGGAGCATTATCCTAAAAACACATTTGTAAAATATTGGTAAGAAACCATTCACTTGGATTTATTTGGACTTTCTCTGCACAATAATAATCTGTAGTATTATTGTCTTAACGATGCTCTTGTCCCTCAGCAGAGACAGATGTTAAGGTCGCTGGGAACTCAGCCACCAGTGTGACAAACTCCTCATCACATCAGACTGGAGGTTCACCATCCCCCTCGTCCTCCCCGCCTCTCTCTGTGCCCACCTTGGGACCTCAGGCGATACCCCGCAGACACGCACCAGCTGAGGCTCTTGCCAGGCAGGGCTCCTTCAGGGGCTTCCCGGCCCTCAGTCAGAAGACGTCTCCCTTCAAACGACAGCTGTCACTGCGTATGAATGAACTACCCTCCACCATGCAGCGGAAGTCGGACTTCCCTATCAAAAACACAGGTGGGTCTGGGATGCTGACCAACTCTCTGGACCCGCAGCTCCTTTGTTGTTCCACACAGTTCACTCATAACCTTCAAATACACTGTCTGTTGGGATTACTTGATAGGATCCAATGTGTCCATGGAGTGATGTCCTTAATTTTATATATTTTAGTGTTGTTTTCCCTGATTTTAACTCTGGTCAACTTTTCTCTGGTGTCCTCCTCTAGTACCTGAGGTAGAAGGTGAAGGTGACAGCATCAGTTCGCTGTGTACTCAGATCACAACAGTATTCAGTGGACCCCCAGAAGACCCCTTCTCTTCAGCACCAATGCCCAAGCCAGCTTCATCCCCACAGTCTCCTGTAGCACCAGGTAACACCTCTTCTCATAGCCTTCATTATCTAACACATGTAACTGGGAATCTACGCCATAACAACTCATTTGATTGGCTACGAAATCACGTTTTATTGCTGCTCTGTTTTTAGCCGTCATAAGGTCACTTTAAATTAATTCACTGTGCCTGCAGGGAAGTGCTTATTATGTAGCAACAACTGTTTTTTTAGCTTCCTATAATTATTGAAAACAGCGCAATGCCTGTTGGTAGGGATCTATTGCTTGGCCTGCATTACTCCAGCTCACGCTTTCTTGAGAGCATCATCCAAAAAACTTCATACTCGACGCTGCAGTACACAACAGCGAAGTGTGAAGTTGATCGGATGAGCGGATGTCGTACAGTTAGACAAAAGTCCAGAAACCTGGGAAGCTTAGAATAAGTGTAATTAACTTATCGGACATTTTGCACATGCCAGGCAAAACTGCCACGTTCAGTAGGGAAATGAGGAAGCACACAATACTAGATTGGTTGTTCTCCGCAGATGACAGCCAAAAGTTATCTGTGGCCAACTTTTCTGGGCAACAGTCTCATTTATTGCCCACATTTTGGCTTAATTTCCTGGGTAATTTGGCACCATAGGAAATAAACCTCCAGTGACTTGATGATTACGTTGCTCGCAGTTTAAATTTGCTGTCAGAGAATGTGTGCCCGCTCACGTTGTCATAACAGAATTCATAACATTTATTTTACGTGTGTAATTAGCACTTGTTGAGACTGCTAATTAACTGCACGGTAACATTGTGCATGTCTAACAGAAGATTAGTCCATGACACCGACACGCAAGCTTGCTTTGTACTAGCATCTGTTCTTTATCTGCTGTAGTGAACGGCACAGCTCCCGCCTTCTCTGTTGCTGCTCCTGCTGCTACTGCTAACCCCCCAGTTTTGCCCCCTGCTCTGCCTGCTCGAGAAACTAACCCCTGGGCGAAGACCCCATCAGGGGCCCCGGCCTCAGCACAGCCAGGTAAGCAGCTCCTCAAGAGGGTTTAATTGTTATGTTTGCATGTCAGAGGATGCATACGTGTGCAATGGGCCTTAGTATGTTCTGTTGGAGTCACTGCAAAGTTTCTATTATCATTATGGACATGGTGATAGATTAGCTGAATGTCAGTAAGTGATTGATCCCACCCAAGTCATGTTTACTTTCATTTTACATCAAAAATGTTAATGATTCAGAGCCGGAATCATTTAAACCAGACGTTTTCAAACTGTGCACCTTTAAGAGGCTTCATGGTTTCTGTGTGAAGTGCGTGAACATTGTGTGTTATGGTTGTGGTCCAGTGCAGACTGGTGCTTCTGGAGCTGACAGTAGTTCAGTCTTATTTGAGCACCGCAGTAACCAGAGACTATTCTGTATGAGGTGAAGGGGGAAGGTGCATGTTAGTGTTCTCAGCAACAGATTGTTAATGATTGTTGTTTGACCCGCTGATTTGGCCTGCATATCAACAAGTCAGCAGTTGGAGCTGCAGCAGTGGCAGTGACATACAGTGACACACTGAGGCAGTTAAAGTACTTTAAAACTCTCAGCACATGATTGCTGC
The DNA here is from genome assembly GCA_037833715.1 of Toxotes lorentzi. Lineage (NCBI taxonomy): Eukaryota > Metazoa > Chordata > Actinopteri > Toxotidae > Toxotes > Toxotes lorentzi. The sequence goes on from JBBMJY010000009.1 coordinate 3,736,632, forward strand.
AATTTGCGAGGAAAAATAGTACTCCTCAGAATCATAACTCAGTCAAATCCCAACACACAGATACGATACACATACTGTATTTTTAGATTCAGTGTCACTTACACTTTCCAAGGATATCCACATCTCTGAATTCCATCATATAAACAAAGTTCTGTAGTTAAGCTTTTCATAACTCCAGAACTTGACTGAGAAACTACACATTTTTAAGATTTCTTAAGTATTGGAGTAATCCTGTAATTGTTGTTTGTATTTCCATGTGTGGATTGAAAACAGGAACTGCTTACACCTAATTCGGCATACTTTTAATGGTACCAGATGCCAAAATGTCGACTTTTTTCAACTATAACTTCTTTCAGTGTCTGTCAGCCTCCCTTTCAAATGTTTGGTTTATTCACTTACTTTTCTGTGTGCTTTCTGACAACAGGAAGTGACTGGTCGTCCCCTGCTCCAGTGATAGTGGTTCCCCCCTCATCCTCCCCAGCCATATCCTCTCACAAACGCACACCATCAGAAGCAGACCGGTGGTTAGATGAAGTGTCCAAGTCTGTCCGAGCTCCGCAGCCTAATCCAATCATGGCAGCAGCATCGCCTCCCACCCAGCCCTTCACTGCCCCTGTGCCGATACCTGTGGCATCCGTTCCCTCTGTTCCCTTCATGTCCTCCTTGCCCCCTGCCGTGCCCATGTTGCCCCCTCGTCAGCCTGCCTTCCATGCTCAGGCTCCAGCCTCCTACCCAATGTCCAACGGACTGCCGTTTCCTCAGCCCAGCGTGCCTGTGGTCGGTATCACTCCTTCACAGATGGTGGCTAATGTGTTCGGCTCAGCCACACAACCCCAGCCGTTCCCCGTCCCAGCCTCTACGACACCCCAGCAGGATGCCCAAGCTGTGGGCAGCATCAGCCCGTTCATCAAACCCCCACAGCCCACTGTCATGAACCCTGTTCACCTCCAGCCATCCAATGGCAGTGTGACCTTTAACGGGGCAGACAGCTGGGCTGCTCCATCCCAACTCGCTCCATCCTCCCCAGCCACCCAGCCGCCCCCACAGCAGCAGGAAGATGCCTTTGAGGCCCAGTGGGCAGCCTTGGAGAGCCGCTCACGCCAGCGCACCACACCCTCCCCGACGAATCCCTTCTCCACGGAGCTGCACAAGACCTTTGAGATCCAGCTCTGAAGCCTGTGCTTGAGATGAGAAAGCACTGGACCATAAGGAGTTGATTGAGCAGGTGGGTAACTGACTACAGAAGAGAAGGGATTGTCCTCCTGCCTCTCTTCATCTCAGTTTCAGTGGACAAGCTCAGCAGCGCTGAAAAGGACTGGCAAACAGTGGAGATCAACGGGTGACTCAACAGGGAGCAGAACACTGCTTGGGGAGAAGGAGAACAGAACTGGTTGCTGTTAACAAGGGTGCAGCTCCCCAGGCATTTCATTAGCATTGTCTGTTTTGTTTTGTTTGTGCTGTGGAGCGCAAGGTTGTCATTACCCTGTGGAATATCTGTGCCGAGCCACACCCAGCCCCCTGTCGGCCCCCTACCAGCCACCCAAGCGTGGTGGCTCCCATCCCGTGCCCTCCTTCGCTTAGTCCAGCTCCCAGCGCCACCTGTTGACAGGACGAGACCTCCCTCACCTGGCAGAGGAACTGCAGCACTGAGAGAACTCAGCTTCCATATGAGAAGTTCTCATTAATAACTTCCCAATCAGAAGAATGGAGTAAGACAATGCCAAAATCTTTATTTTTATGCATTAAGTATATTTTAAATAGCTTTGGAATCTAACAGAAGAGTTGTAAGTAATCTTGCCAAAGGCACAGGCTAGCTACAATGAGACAAGTTTATGTTCGTGTATACAAGAAATGACCCTATATATTATACATAAATATATATATATCTATAAAGAATCTATACTGTACACACAGCTCACAGCAGTGCTAATTTTTAATGTGATGTAAAGAGATTTTGTGAAGGGACAGCTGCTTTACTTTTGTGTTTTACTGTTTTATTTTTGAAGAAAAATCTCTTTATTGCCGTCAACTGCATCCTGTGATTGGGATGTGAAGCATCTCACTGTAAATACGGTATCATTGCAGCAACAATCAATGTGGACCTAGCAATGGTGGTGGTGCCCAGCTGGTTGCCTCTCTTACCTGTGCTCAGTTTTTAGTAGTTTAGTACACATCAGTACTTAACATTTTACTCCTTCTGTCTTCATTGTCATTCTTTTGTGTGGTTACGATCTTGTTTTTTTCACAGTAGGTTGTGTCATCTCCTGTTTCCTCACCTCTTTTTGTTTAGGAATTCATTTCTAAATTTTTATTTTGCACAAGCACTAAAATAGATGATTTGACCTCACAGGTGACCTTGATCAACATGGGTTAGTCAGTTGTGGTGCTGCAGTTACTGAGAAGCTGCGTGCTGACCTACCCTGACCTCCGTTAGCCTGCTGCGGTTCTGACGGTCAGCAGAAAACTACAGGGAGATAAAACGGTTTTCATCTCTCACTGTCTCACTTCTCTCTGTCATGTTTTTATTATTTTATTTTTTTTAATCAAACCTGTGAATATGATCTATTCTCTGATCTATTTTTCCATTTTGTAATTATTTCATTACTTTATTCCACTTCTTTGGAGAAACAATGAAGCTAAAAGATTGAATAAATTGATGGTGGTAGAGGAAAAGGTGGTCTGTGTTCCTGACTTCTGTTGTTTTGACCATATACAACGTATAGTAAAATCCTTAAATGCTGGTGAGGAAATGAGTGCCATTCCCCAGGCACTAGCTAGAGCTGAGAAAGAAAATGTTCATCATCTATTTTTGTTTATTTATTAAACAAAAATGACCAACATTCACTGGTTCCTGCTTCTCAAATGTAAGAATTTACTTTTTTTTCCCGTTCTGTGTGATTGCGAATTGAATATCTGTGGATCTGGGGCCAGTTGTCAGAAAAAAACAAGCAATTTGACGACATCCCCTTGGGTTCAGGTTTATTGCTTTTCATATGCTAAATGATAATTGTGAATATCTTGACTCTGAGTCCTACTACAAGAACATACATTTAATACTAAACCTTAAAAGTATTGAATAAAAATCAGTGTAAAAAGGTGAGTGGATTGTCATGAAACAATTCACGAGTTCAAACTTAAAAATAAACACGTAAGATGCAGTTATATCTATTTTCAGAGGAAATTAAATTATTAAATCTGAGCTTCAGCTTTACTACTTTGTGATGTTGGTCCATCCTTCCACCAGGCGGCGCTGGCCGCTGAGCTGCGTCCCGGTGCTGCAGTGTCGTTATAAATGCAGCCAGGAAGACATGGGCCAGTTCAGCAAAGGAAAACAAGTGTACGTGTGTGAAACCGGTGGCGTGTTGGTTAATAACGTGAAGGTGAGGTTCAAAAATCCACTTATTAGCGCGTAAAGTACCACTCTGCTGTTATTCAGTCACGTATCAGTTCAGTCCAGTGTCGCCGGGATTGTACGATCCTCAGAATTAAACGAGTTAGCAAGCTACTCGGCTAGCGATAGCGGCTAACCAGGCTAACGTTTGTGTAACTTTGCCTTAACGAAAAAAAAGCTGACCAGAGTCATGGCAGAATATAATGTAGGGCAATCTCACATTTAAAACAAACTTCCATGAGAAGAAGAAAGGTAACCCGGTTTAGCCGTTGACCCTAGAGCTGCTCTGTGTTAGCAGAAGTTATACTAACTGCTAGCTGCAGTTAGTGACAGCTCAACTTTAACGGTTGAATAACAACACTGGATACTCTGGATTTCTATATGAACTATTTGCCCCCACAATATAGTCCTATAACAGCTGAGTCTTGTGGTGAACTTGTTACTTGAATTCATGTAACGTTTCAACCCAGCTTCTGTCTTTTTCAAGTTAGCGTCTGCTTGACCCACGTTAGCTAGCTAGCCAGTAGCCAACTTGACACAACTTGACCTGTGACCCGTGTCACAACAAATTCTGTGACCCAATTAGGAAAGTCTGCGTCTGCAAGTTTTTTTTTTTAAATCATACTTTTTCCTATACTATATTTTGCTGGCATATATTTTGTGATAGCAGAAACTGTAGTTTAAAGGTCTCCAGAGTTTTAACACTTCACCTGGCCACATCTGGTCGACCTCAGGTCATGAGGATATTATTATTACCACCAATATTATATGAGTACAAACTAAACACTACATATTTCATTCTTAATAAAAGGGGCATTTACATGCAGTTTTATGTGCTGAATGCTGCTTCTTGTTTATGAACAGAACTGTGTTCACTTTTTTGTTCCACAGCGATGCAGTGCCAATCCAGATTACAGAAACAGAGCCAGGTTTACATGGGATCCCACTGACATAGGAGAGGTATAACACCTTACCTTTTTATTAACAAACAACCAGTTTAGGACATTCAGATCTGGTCACTGAAGACAAAATATGCTTATGTTTTTTAACTCTAGGTTTGCACTTTTCAGGCTGTTTAAAATCACTACAAGTCAGAATGTCTCATCGAGGACCTTTAACTGCTGTCATAACAACAGTATTAGGGGCAACCTTGGGAGGGCTACTGATATGGCAAGTCTACCGAACAAAAAGGAAGAGGCTGCCTTCCATCCAGAAGGTGGCTGATCCTGTGGAGGCTCCACATCCTGTGGAAAAGGATCCTGTGTTCACTGCTGTGGAGTGTCAATACATCCAACCACAAAACTTTCCAGAGAAGGAATTCAAGGCTGTGGAGTGTCAGACCACACAACTGCACATTCCTGTACGGATACCTTCCTCTGAGCAGCTGCTGGGGGTGAAACCAGTAATGGTGAGCTCTGAGGAGGAATGGGAGCAGCTGTGGCCACTGATGCAGAAGGAGCTGTCAATCTTCCCTGTGCTGGGGCTTGACTGTGAATGGGTAAAGACTAAAGGCGTAAGAAATACCTTTTGCATGTTTTAAAATACAGAGAGGAAAAATTCACCTCAACTGATTCAACACTGTACCCTGTGTTTGGGTTGTTCTTTGCTTGTTCCTGTGGGTAACTGGCCACACACAGACAAAATCACACGAATATTCTCGAGTGCAGGTGATACAGTCATCCGTAAGTTTTGTATGGTTGGCTCATCTGACAAAACTAAAAAGAAATTATTCATTAATCTGTTATTTACCTCTTTCAGTTATCAGCGAAAATGCTTAACATTCTCTGGTTTTAGCCTCTTAAATGTGACTGTTTCTGCCTTTCTTTCCCATGTACAATAGTAAATTGAATATATTTGATATTTGTTGTGATGGTTAGATAAAAGATGCAATTTGAAGAGAGCACTTTGGGATCTGAGAAGCTGTAATGGGTATTTTATCACTTTTTAATTTCATAGACTGATTGACTGGGAAAATAACAGGCATTTTAATCAGTAATAAAAATGATAGTTTCATCCATTATCACCTTGGGTTTTAGGAAATTTTGATCACCCTTTTTTAAACTATCACTTAATTGTCATATAGGAAAAAAAGTGAGGAAACGGGCAGTCAGACCAGTGCTGCCCAGACAGATCAGAAAGCAGTTCACCCAAAAGTAAATCACTAAACTTGGTACAAAAAGCAAGCTACAGGCAGTCTATACCAATGTGAAGTTATCAGAAGGGTGGAAGTTTCCTTTAAACATTATCCTTTAACGTTTGAAGCAGCTCACGTTCTCTGACCAGGCTGCTGTTTCCTGTTCCAGGTCTCAGTGAAGGGCCAAGCCTCTGCGGTCTCCCTGTTACAGATGGCCTCATATTCAGGTCTGTGTGTCCTGGTGAGGCTGCTGCCCTTTCGTAAGGGTCAGCAGCCATTCCCGCTCAGCTTGATGGACGTCCTCCGAGACCCGTACATTCTGAAAGTTGGCGTTGGTTGCTATGAAGATGGTAAGCGTCTGACGCGTGACTACGGTCTTTCCCTGACGTGTACTGTCGACCTGCGCTATCTTGCCTTGAGACAAAGGTAGAGTTTGGTTCTTGATGTTTGAGGAAACTGGGGACTTTTTGCTCTTGTTTGTTGTTAGTCACATTGTGTTATGTAAATTGAAGAAGATTGTTTTCATTTCTATCTCCATTTTCAGGCAAGCTACAGTGAGTAATGGCCTCAGTCTGAAGTCTCTGGCAGCAGATCTGTTGAATGTGTCTCTAGATAAATCTGTGGAGCTGCGCTGCAGTGACTGGGAGGCAGATCAACTGACGCTGGAGCAGGTAGTAATTCATTGTATTACAGTACAATAAATATACAGGAAACCTGTGTTTCTATGTTGAGTAACACTAAGGAGATCATTAAGAGGAAATTTTGAGATGTGAATTCAGAGAGGGGAAAAATACTTGCCCCCACCCACTTCCCTATACTGTTCCTGTTTTCCGCTAAATCTTTGTTGTCTGCTCACTCTAGATGACTTACGCTGGCAGAGATGCCCAAGTTTCCATTGCTCTCTTCCTCCATCTCCTCGGCCTCTGCTCTGAAGCCGGACCCGCCTCTTCCAGCGGGAGCTCCTACTCTGATTTGGCTGCCCGCTGCCAGGGCCTGGTGGACGTGCCCTTCAGGGGCCGAGGAGATGGAGACGACAGGGCTGCTGATGGAGAGAGGAGGCGAAGGACACGGAAACCGCCCACTTATGAAAGCCCAGAGTCTGGAGATCAGCAAGTCCCAGACCCTCGAAAGAATAACAAGAGGAAACCACTGGGTGTGGGATATTCTGCCAGGTGAGGGGAGTTTACACAGAATCAGTTTGCCACAACTGCTTATGATTAACCAGTTTTTATTAAATCTCTATAAAAAGTTTCATCACTGCGGTACATGAGTTTGGGGCATAGAGTGGGCAGTAGCATGAAAACTGCAGATCCGCGATGCTGGTTCCATACTCATGTCCTTTCTTCTTCTGTTTCATACATGTTTTAATAGAACTATTAAGCCACTCTGCCTGTTACAGGAAGTCTCCTCTCTATGATAACTGCTTCCTCCATGCTCCTGATGGCCAGCCTCTGTGTACCTGTGACAAGAAGAAAGCCAAATGGTACCTAGATAAAGGAATAGGAGGTAAACCTCAATGTGTGAAGATTCTAACAAAATGTTTCTCATTCTACTTTAAACTTTGAGGCTACAACATGCAACTTTATTTTTTTCTCCTGGGTAATTAGCTTGGTTGCAGAAAGTGACAGGAATAGTCTAATTGACTTAATAAAATTAATAATTTTGATTAAAAGTTTAAAATTTTGTGGCTTTAAACTTAAAAAGCCACTGTGATGGTTATTCTGAGGAAGTGGAAGTGTTCATTTATGATTTCTCCACTTGACAAGCCAGGAATCTTTTTCCTTGTATTTGTAGTATTAGTTGCTGAGGAGGAGATTCAGAAAATGGCCTTAAAATAAGATCTGTTTCTGACCCAGTGCTTCAGAGTGAAGATCCTTTTGTTGTGAGGCTGCTGTTTGAGCCATCAGGACGTCCTGACTCCCAGCAGGACTACTATCTCACTGCCAAGGAAAATCTCTGTGTGGTCTGCGGCAAAGCAGATTCCTACATCAGGTGTGATGTGCTTTACTTACCCTATAAATCATTTTGCTTGTTTGGAGTTGAGGCTGTTCCTTTGTGAAATTCTGCCTTTTTATCAATGAATCTGTTTTTTGTTTTTGTTTTTTTAATGTTTGGTTCTTCAGTTTATCATTTAGATCAGAACAGTTGTGGTCCAGAACTCAATATTCAGTTTTTCGTGATATGAAGCCAGAATGAACTAAATGCTCATATGCTTGAACTTTCTTTAAAATTCTTTTACTTGAAGGTTTAACTGATTAACTGATTCATTTTGTTTGTAAATCGCCGTTTAGTTTTCTAAAGGTGAATATTTCATTTTACAAAGACTTTGCAGAAGTGGTTAATTCAACACTTTCTTTGGTCACACAGGAAAAACATCGTGCCACATGAGTACAGACGACATTTTCCCACAGAGATGAAGGACCACAACTCCCACGACATCCTGCTGCTCTGCACCAGCTGCCACGCTGCCTCCAACGTGCATGACAGCTTCCTGAAGCAGCATCTGGCCGAAGAGTTCGCCGCTCCTCAGGGCTGCGAGGAGGGAGTTCGCCTGCTGGAGGACTCGGACCGACGGCGGGTGCGTTCAGCAGCTCGGGCTCTGCTCACAGCTGGGGACGGACTGCCGGAGCAGCGACGGGAGGAGCTGGAGGCTTTGATCAAGAGTTTCCTCAACATGGACAAGAGGCAGGAGCTGACGAGCGAGGTGCTACAGCAGGCTGCCGGTTTGGAGACGAGGTGAGTTCAGACTCTGGCTGTGTGATTCACAGTCTAACAAAATTAATTCCATTTATTTTGGTCCCAAACAAAATGTAGGTTTGCTGTGTTTTCCACTTGATGTTAGCCATGGTTGTTAAGTATTGATAACCATGTCAGCACTGCAATATGACTTAAAACTACAGCGGTGCAAAACATAGATGGGTGTAAAGCTAAAATTTGAAATGCCCCTGAGTGCTGCAGCTAAATTCAATTGTGATGAAAATACTAAAACTGTTTATACTGGGTGAAAAGAAGTTCTGCGCACAGCATCTACCACAGACCATGAAGTCCTGGTAACTGCACTAACTCACTTCACTTCAGCCAAACAATAAAACTGATAAATAATAATAAATACAGGACAGACATCAGTCCACCTCTGTGTAAGGAAACAAAGTGAATGGCTCACATCAGTAAAAGTTTCCTGATCACTGCTTTTACTGCCACAGACATTTGGGGTTTAGTTTTTCTAACCATTGGTCAGTAGTCAGTAGTTTACTGTTGTTTACGGTTTACATTCAACTGTTTAAGTTACAGTCACGCTCTCTCCTGTCGGACACTCAAAGCATCAGAATAATTTTTTCTTTTTTGAGCTCATCATCTGTGACACCTGTAACTTTTGGTTGTTCTTTTTGGCTTTGAACTCGTTTTCAGTCTTCGTGATTTTATTTCTTCTGTGGCAGCAAAACACCTGAGTGCATGATACAGACTCTGCTCTCATCCTCTTACCGCCCCTCTCTCCTCTGAAGGATATTCAACGAGGCGTACGTGCCTCACGGCCTGAAGGTGGTGCAAGCTCACGCTGAGAAGGGCCTGCAGGGCCTGATGGACCTGGAGCGTCGCTGGAGGCAGCACTTCCTCACCACCATGCAGCCTCGTCACCTCCCTCCTCTCTGGTCCGTCGACCACAACCACAGCAAGTTCCTCCGCAAATACGGAGAGGACCTGCCCATCAAGCTCAACTGACCGTCAGCCTCCACAAAGCAGCCACAGACTCACCTGCTGGTCAGAGTGCCAGATGGATTTGAAACTTCCACAGTCACACTGTCAATTTTACAAGCCAAGCTTTGTAGTGAGCAGACGAAGGCACTAATCTGCCACGCCGGACCAAAAAGTTACCAGCATGAGGCGGCTGTCAAGTTCCCGTTCATGATGAGTGTGCGAGTGAACACACTCGGTCTGTGATGGACGGTGGACGACTTTCACTCTTTTGCTTGGTGATGCAGTTTACCTGAGTGCCAGTGGGATGCTGCTAGGCTGCCATGTGGACTTCAGCAGAGACTCTCCCTATGGAGAGGAAAGCCAGCACTGAACCTGAAAACATTTTGCCACACCTTGGTGGACATTATGTAACTGCGTATGGACACTTTTTTTTTTTTACTGTGGAAAATGAATAATTATTTATGAAAACGGTTAAGATATTGAAATTTATGAACAAATTTTTAGAAAAAGCTGCAGCCTGCTCTTACTTTCCCCTTAAATTTAATTAACCCCCCCACGTCCCCCCTGCAGGTTAGCAGCTCATTACCTCCATTAGTCCAAGATGAAATTATTTGCTTTGTAGAGAGAGGGTCATTTTAATATGACCTTAAATTATTTGGCTCCACCCTGCTTTTGTTTCGGTCTATTGTCTGTTTTAAGTCAATAGATGAAGGATGAGTTTCCCAGAAGCAGCTTGAGATCAAATTTCATGTTTGGCCATTTTGCTTTTTTAAAAGAGGAGTTTGGTCTCGAGGTGCCTTTCGGCCTGAATGTGTTCCATCCCGGTGTTTTGTTGTTTTTTCTTTTTCTTTTTTTTTTTGCAGGAGGAGACGAGCGCTAGCAGACAGAGAGAAGTTGGCTCATTTAGTTGATCATTTAAACCTGTGAAGTCCATGTCCTGCTGCTGATTCTCCCGATGGTTGGGACATCTCCATGGCTCATGTTTTAATGTGCCTCTTAATCCCCAAACCTGACCGGAGACTCGTCACAGTCTCAGGACATGACCTCGTTTCAGTTTACAGCAGTTTCACTACGACGTCGTTTTACAGAATCCAAACTGCACAGTGAGGAAAAGGTGCCAACGTTGATGTGATTTAAGAAAATTCCCTTAAAACCATCCCCCTTTGCAAGGCAGATTTTCGTCTTTTGAGAGTGATGAATTTATTTGCAATATATGAAACTGTAAATTATTATGGAAACAGCTGCTTTGTCTTTATTCGTATTTTCCTGGATGTAAGCCCTGAAGCTGTTTTTCCTAAATTGTGAATGTTAAAGAATAAATAAAGATCATGTTTGTATTAATCTTCTGTGACTTGTTTTTCCCTGGTGACCACATCTTCACATACAGCCCTTTAAAAAAGATACGACCACATTCACCTTTTTTTTTTTTTAATTTTATTTCTTACAAAATCACAGTTTAATAAATAGTCTGTAAAAATGAGTACAAAAGCGGTTTTCTTAACATTTCATATATGAATCACTCATGACTTTCAGGTCAAAGGAGTCTTTAGTTGGATTTTTTTTGTCAGGAATGACATTTTTTTTTACAATCTAGTTTTGCTGAATTAAGGCCTCTTGATTTTGGCATCAGAACAATCTGTCAGTCAAATGTTTTGTATCTGAAGTTGAATTAGTGTAAGAGTTATGAGCTCCCCTGGTTTCACAGTTCAGTCAGAAAAAATAAAACACATTTACAAATAAATAACAAAATGGCTCAACATGCAGATGTAATCCCTTTGTCCTAAAACGCTGACAAAACTAATCATACTTCTAATGGTCAGTGTTTGACACTGCATACATAATGCAACGGTAACAATGGCACATGAGGCTGCTTCGCTGAAGGGGATTCCATCAAAGTTGACTTGAGAATTTATTTTTCTTTCATTTTGAGTGTCCTTTAATTATTAAAGAGAAGAAAGTTTGGCAATTTTTTTTAAGTGCTTCTTAAAAAAATTTTTTTAAGTGCTTCTTAAAAAAAATAAAAACATAAGTAAATTTTGGTGGAATTCCCCTTTTAAGAAGTTTAGCGGTGACAAGGAGTGCAATCCTGTGTTTTGAAAGACACTCTGACATCTTTACTGCATTACAGTGAAACCTCTGCGCGGGTGGAAACACACCTGAAGATTTAATCCCTTTTTAAATTCTCCGATTTTTATTTTGGGACGAATTCTGTTAGAGGAATGGACAAAAATGTCCTTTGTTACTGAGAGAGATGAGAAGACTGAAACCACTCTCATATCTGTACAGTAAATATGAAGATATAGCCAGCAGCCACTTAGCTTAGCTTAGCATAAGAACTGGAAACAGGGAAACAGTTAGCCTGGCTAATTAATACAAAAAGCTGAGCTCCTCACTATTTCCTAAAGTCTGTCAGACAACCATCAAAAACTTAAACTTGCATTAACAACAATCTCATTATCTTTTCTCTTCAGTGAACGTTTGGGTCACATGCTTCGTGTACGTCGGGATTTATTTCCCAAGTCTGTTACCCCTCTCACATTATCAAGAAATGTCATTTTTACAATCACTGTTCTAAAACGTTTTAATCAGTGAGCTTTAGAGGAGCTGCGACCTCTGGTCAGAGCAAGGCTAGCTGTTTCCCTTTGTGTCCAATCCTTATGCTAAACTAAGATAAATGTAGCTTTATATTTACCATACAGACGTGAGTGAGTATAAATCTTCTCTCAGCAAGAAGGCGTTACTGAAAGTCCCAAAAAAACAAACTATTCCTTTATAAATCCTCTGGCGTGTGTCTACCCGAACTACTGCAGAGAGTTTCAACACTAAATTACTGCATATTATAACTCCTTTTGTTCATTCCAACAAAAGACAATTTTACATAGAAAAAAATGACTGCGATTTAAGAAATGAGAAGTCCTGTTTGATTCAGCCCCAACTCTCTTTTTTTTCGTTTTTTTCTTCTTCTTTTTTTTTGTAGGGACAGGTTACTTTCACATTTCAGAACACCGTATGTTACAGTATTTTAAACTTCACATTAATTGTCTTTTCTTTCCTCAAAGGTACGCTGAATTAAAGGCATATTCATAACATTTCCAATTAGCAGGTGAAAGTTTGACCCCGTACGGTATCTCCCAAAGCTAAAGTTTTGAAGCTCATTTTCAATTTATATTACAAAAATTAAAGACATTTTGCAGATTTTACATTTCGACCTTGAAGGTAAAATCCATCTACAAAGAATATTTTCCACACATTTCATGAGGGAGAGTCGTCTGGGGCAAATGACCTCAACTCTCTCTTACGAATTTCTTACAAACAGAATTCACATTTTCACTCAGACCGATAAGATTGTCACATTAACATAAGATGTCGCAAAAATTACATATTGCTCCAAAATGGCTGCGTGAAAATAAATCTTCGGCTTAGTACAGCGGGCTACAGAGCAGTAATTTAATAAATAAAGAGACGTCACCTTCGAAATGTGGAAATGTGAAGTGTATGATTCCTCTAGTTTTTGGTCAAAGGCTGCTTGATGATGCAGAGAGGCTCAAGTTTCTGTACAGTGTCTGTCGTGGAAAAACAACTGCAGTTTTGGTGTTTTTCTCTCTCAAACTGGACATTTTTCATGGTCATTTATGCCGTTAAGTGACCCTCAAGCCCTTGAAACATGTTAGAAACACAATTTCTAAACTACACGGGCTTCGATGACAAAATAAGAATCTTTCATTCATAAAAAACAAAATTTGTTTTTGTTTTTTTTTTTAAATCCAATGACGACTATAAGCAAAACAGGCAAAGATCTCCCTCCTCCTCTTCCTCCTCTCCCTCCTCACTGCACCACCACTGCTCCTAACAACCCTAACTCATTATTGCTTGCATGTTAATACATACAGTATGGGAGACCATTCTTGTCTCTGAAAACAGACAGAAAACTATTTCACAGTCAGACTCCAGCATGAGCGACAACAAGGGTCCAAAAAAAGCCACAAAAAAAAGCATGACTCTGCCTAATTTTTTTTTTTGTGCCCCCTCGGGTTCTTTCTGCATTAACAAAGACAGACTCCAGTTTGTGGGAAGAGACACAACACGGACGTTTGCTGGTGTATTCAGGATGTAGCAAGTCACAAATTCTTTGGAGTTTCATTCGTTAAGCCGAGATGATGGAGCCTGCAGGATTTTTATGTAGCGTCCCACCGCAGGATGCAATGTTTTCACACTCTCTCTTTAGATCCACGCAAATTATTTCCAAATGAAGACACACACACACACACACCCACACAAACACTCGTCACACACACACTTGCTGCCTTTCTCAATGCAACTCATCTGAAAACACAATTGGCACAGATTATCAAAATAAATACCCTGGAAGCTTGGCACTATGCAAAAGAAACTTCACATTTTTTTGAAAGAAATCTTATAAAAAACTATTGAATAATCTCAGTCTACTCCACGTTTTCGTTATCCTCACTATTACTTATATACTATATGCTGATGAAGGTTACACCAGTGTCGTAAACCTCTGAATGACTTAACTACCACTGAAACAATATAGCTCCTATTCAAATAGATTTTTTTTCCTCAAACATACATCAAAATGAAGTATCTAACATCTATCGGACCATAGATAGTGCTGTTGTCTGGTATGCATCTCTTTATAGTGCCTCTTATTTTTTTTCCCTCCTCCCTCCTCTTTCAAACAATCAGTTCCTTTAAAGTAAAATCTGAGACCCAGAAACAAAATCTCTTTTTGTTCTGGGAACAGATAAGAAGTCAGGTACATCTTCCTTTGTTTTATCCCACCTCACACAGGTGTTTCTGTATCCGTGCGGACGTCTGTCAGGGCAGGTTACCTCACAGGTGTCCCTCCAGGATGCTGGTGACAGCCTGGTCCAGTGAAGGGCCTGACGTGGCCCTGGTTGGGGCTACTGAGGGGCCCTGCAGGCGCTGGAGCTCCAGGATGCTGTCGATGGCACTCTGTAGATGTTCACTGAGCATGTTGTCCTCTTGGAGGGCTGGAGGCGGCGGGCTGAAACGCGGCTCCGGCTGAGGCGACGCATCCAGCCTGTAACACTTCAGTTTTGGGGCACTGACATCTCTGGGAGGCAACTCGAAGCAAGCGGCCTGTGACTCTGGCATAGAAAGAGGGTTTGGGGCTTTTATTTTGGGATTGGGTGCTGCTGTCTGTGGGACTTCCTCTGCAGTGTTTCCAGGCAGAGCTCCGTTGGAGATCTCCTCTTCACGCTGAGGACGCTGGGCTGCTCCGTTGGGTGCCTGAGAGTGGCGTTCGTTTCCAGCTCCACTGCCATTGGTCAGCTGCCCCGTGTGGTCCCTCTTGAGTCCGGGGTCACAGGCCGAGTTGTGGACCACCTTACGGGAGCCGGATTCCTGCTTGATGGTGAGCCTGAGAGCCCCGCGGGAGCTGGAGCGGTACGTCTTCAGTCCTGGAGGCCGGTCGGACAGTCTGGTCCAAGCTGGTGGAGAGGAGGGGCTGCCGGAGGAGTAGAGGTGAGAGGGGCCGGAGGAGTGGGCACCATGAGGGGAAGACGCTGATGTGGCCAAGGAGATCATGAATGACTCTGGAACAAAGAGAAGTGGATGTGATTTAAGATGTGACCTGAGTCTGACCTCAGGTCATCCAGATTATCAAAGTACCCAAATCACCTTATCCAGCCATGCAGATAGTTTTGGATTCAGCTGGCTACGATTTTAGATGCTGGTCTCTGAGATTTCTGCCCTCAACCTAATACAGTGATGGTGAAACAAATTCTGTTTGTGTTGCTCTGAAAAACTCTTAATTATCTACACACCTCACTACTGTATTTATCATGTCCCGTCATGTTCTTTTAGCTGTTTGATGTCAGATCCTGTCATTTTTCCACCGTTAATCCACATGCATTTATTCTTATAAACATTATTAGTGTCTGCAGCAATGTTTATTATTTGTTTTGGAGAGCATCATATATCTGTTCTATTTTTGGATTATTATTATTTATTCATAAGTCCTGGGGTCCAACAGCAGCCAGGTCTGACATTTAACAGTTTTCAAGAGCTTCCTTCCCCTTTTCCAACTTTTTAATTAACACAACAACCCTGCTTTAATTTGCTCTTAACCCCGCACATGTAATTTTTTTGTCATCACGCTGAGTCTTTCTCAGCACGACCTTGCTCCACATTTACACAGCTTAATTACACATTCACACCTGGGAGCTGCTCTGCAGCAAATATGGAGGTTAAGTGCCGCGCTCTGAGGCTCCGCTAAATTAGTTTGTTAAAAAAAAATTTAAAAAGAGAGAGAGAGTGTCACTAATTCAGTTTTCCCCGTTCAGATTTTCTGTCTCAGTCCTGGGGTTTGAAACAGCATCTTTCTTGGCAAAACAGACGATGCAGCTAAACACACACACACACACACACAGCCTCCATATGATACAGTAGGTGGTAACGATGGTTGTTATCTCCTCCCGGGACACTGACCTGGGTCTCTCCGGGCCCTCCGTCTGTCCTCTGCTAAAGCGTATCGCTCGGCCTGGAGGAAGAGACGCTCCAGCATCACCATCTCCGCTGATGGACTCTCCTGCTGTGGAAATCAATTCATTTCCCATCAAACAAACAGTTTCATCTGACTGTTCCAAACTGGAACAGGCGACTGGGCTGAATGTTCATATCTGGTTCATTTAGGTTCTCACTGCCCATTTACATACAAAGGAAGGCTTTTAAAAGAAAGCTGTCTGGTCTCACAGGTAGCTTGTTAACTGCAGTTATCTGGTAATGATGTCTGGCAATTTAATGATAAGCTATCAGTAATAACTTAGTACATAATTTCATTTAACTCACTAATCTGATGATGTTGTTAGATATAATGTAGAGAATCAACTCTCTGAACTGAAAGTTAATTAATATCCAGACTTGGTTTATATTTATGAATACAGGTGAAGAGAAAGAGAGCAGTGGGCTGTATCTCACCTGGGCCTCTCTAACCAGTAGCTGCCTGTATTTGTTGACCATGTCCTTGGTGCGTTTCAGCAGGAAACCGGACACGGTGTCAAACTCCTGGTCCACTGCGGAAAGAGAAACATCATTCGGCATCAGTATACAGCTGTATATTCCAAGATAAGTTTTGTGTAATGTCTGTAACCCTGTTCATCTTAAATCTTAAACCTTTAAATTTGATAACCCGTTGTCCACCGTGGATATGCAACATTATCCATCATGTATTAGATAAACACTTTGGCACCAGTTGTCCTGTCTCACCCAGGTCAACATGTTTATTCATAGCGCAGCCTTAATTTATGTTAGTCTGTTGTACTGCATGTGTTTCCTTTTTTGCTAACTACGGACTTAAGTTACCAGCTGCTCACATTGTTTTAATGTCTACAGCAGATGGTTCATTTTCATCAGCCAACGCTCACCAACCTAAACTGAAGTCATTCTGAGTTGGCAGGTGACCAGCACAGGTGTGGTACGGCAGCAGGCGTCTAACAGCGTCCTTCAGCGTGGAAAAGGCCGGGCCGGTAAACGGGCGCTGAACGGCTCCGTGGTCCAAACAAAGCTGCTGCTGGAACCTGAAGAACACAGTGGAAACGCCGCGTCAGCCTCAAGCTGCTGTTCACAACAGTCTGGAGAACATTGGTTAAGTACGAAAACATGGTCATTTCATACAGTTTTCTGATTTATTGTTTCTTTATTTATTTATTAAGCACTCTTCTAAGTGCTTTATAAACAAAGTTTTCTTATTACTAACTAGTAATAATAATAAACGTTATTTCATTCATTAATTAACTGAGGTAAGAAAGCTCCTCTGCAGTACATATTTATCAAACAAGCAGCAGAGGTGGAACAAATATTAACAACGCAGGTTTTGTGTATAAAATCTTTATCTGAACATTAACTAGAAAACCTGAAAAGTAACAGAGAAGGAAAATACTCCGTACGAGATGTGTCTCCAAATGCACATTCAATAGGAAGGCATACAACAAAAATAAAACTGCCATTGATTCTTTTTGCCGATGCATCTTGATTATTCGGTTTATTTTAGGTTTCCATTTCAGACAATTTATTCCACATGCACAACATCCGTTCAAAGGTCATTATAGGAGAAAAAGGACTACAGTTAGTCTGAGAATCAGTATTTCTCTCTAAATCTGAGTGAGGTTATCTGTCTCATGGTGACTTTCATCAGTGCAGAGCAGGATCAGAGTCAGTGCTGTGTGTCTCTTACCTGTGCCTGCGCATTGCTGGTGTGAGCCTCTCCTCTCTCTGCTGCTCCAGAGGACCTGCCAGCTGGCAGACACATAACATTTTGGATCAGATCAAAGGACAGAGACAGGGGTGCATTTTGAAGTCGTTAATAATAAATTTGCCGCGTTTAACAAATCATCATTTATGAAGGCTGCTGCCTCTGTTTCAAGGCTGGAGCCGATTCAGCTGAACCCAGAAAAGAAATTTTTTTTGAGTCATTACAGAAATTTTAATGTGTGAGACAAAATAATATAATTAGAGCTGAAATGATTAGTCAGTTAATCAGTAACTGGGCTCACAGAAAATTCATCAGCAACTGTTTTTTTTTTTTAGTAAAAACATGCTTCATTTGCTGGATCTCTAAGTCGTTATTTTATCAAATAAAGAATTACAAATAATCAAAAAGTAAAGTGTTTCTTAAATTAACTGGACGAGAAGTGAATTTCCCACCTTGGTGCCTGTCTGCTGGTTCGTCTGGATGGGGGCACACTCCCTGGGAGCTGGGGCCCCGTGAACCTGGACACCCTGGGCTGCAGGAGAGGGTGGATGGACATCGAGAGTAAACGCTTTACTCTCCACGGCCAAGGCAGCTGTTGGCTCTGATAAAGGACACAGATGACGATAGAGGTCGTGATGATGATGATTGGATTGAAGATCATGATAACAATGATGGCAGTGATTACAGTGATGGTGAAGGGGAATAGAAATGATGAGGGAGGACAAAGTGATAATGGTCAGAGTCACACAGAAAATCTCCTGACACTGTCTCACTGTAATAAGCAGCAGAGGAAACTCACTGGTTTGTGTGTGCTGTTGGACAGCGGAGTCGTCTCCTCCTTTGGAGAGACTAGCAGCCGTGGGATCAGGCTGCTGCTGAGGCACCGAGACGCTGACAATCAGAGAGGAGGGGCTGCTGTGGACTGAAGTATGGGTCGAGGACTGAGGCTGGGAAACAGACGGCTGGACCTGGACCTGGGGCAGAGGCTGAGAAACAGATGACTGGATCTGCACCTGGTTCTGGGCAAATAAGGCCTGGGAGACCTGGAGCTGATGAGGGACCTGGTACTGGACTTGGGGCTCGATGAGAGGCTGGGGAGCTGTGGTCTGGGGGACTGAACTCTCAGGTCCGGGCAGTGTAATCTGAGGTCCAGCTGGAGGGGAGAAATTTGCCGGAGCTGTTCTCCCAGTGTCCTGAATCAGAGGGGAGGAGCAGAGCAGCGACGTGTCCTCATGGTCTGAGTGAAGCGGAGAAACCTCAACGCACTGGTCAGACATCCCAGTGTGGACGTCCTGACCGGGGACTGCATGGGTCTGAGGCTGGGTCTCTCTCTCAGTGGCCACGGGGGAGGCAAGAGACTCCATCGGCACCACTGGCAGCGCTCCGACCAGCAGTTCGGATGCGATGGGAGAGCTAAGTGCTTGCTGTGGTAGAAATGAAGAGAAAATTAACAAGTGGGGTTGGATTGACCTTAAAGATCCGTCAGGAAGCTGTTAGCTAATGGTTTCCCTAGTCAGAACCAAAAACAGTGAAGCTGCATTTAGCTCCTGATGCAGATCCAGCCTGCTTCCAACTTCAGTCACTTTCAAATCCAGATCAAAAACCTTTCACTTTTTCTGTCTTTAAATTTCACCTGGCTGCAAGAAGAATCTGACAACAACATCTGTGTAACTACAGCTATGGTGAGGGCAGAAGAAGGATCAGATCAACAAAATATAATTCCACTGATAGTCAATAAGAAAAAAAACACTGAATTATCACCCAGCCCTGTTAATAATACTATTTTAAACCTGTGAATTACAGTCGCACAAAGCACATAATCTAAACCTCCACCATCATTTAATCTCTACGTAAAAATCAACGTGACTCTCTGACCTGTTGCAGATGTTGCATAAACGCCTGGTTCTGACTCATCGAGTGGGCCACCTCTTCCACTACTTGGGTCATGTCTGCTGGGGGCATCAAAAGTTTGGGCATCTCTGCAGCTGGATCCGGGGCCAGAGGTGGTTCAGGAGGCGGCTGCAGGACTGTAACTACAGGAGGAGAGGAGGTCTGCAGTCCTGCAGAGGTGGGCTGCACCGAGACGTGTCTGAGCACGTGTCCATAGGGCTGCAGAAGGAGAAACCATCAGAGTGAGATGAAACTGGATCAGGTGAGATGAGTTGGCTGAAGTAGAAACTGAGACTGTATCCTGGTGTTAATCTGCTCTCAAATCTTAAAACAACATAGTGCCTCCATGGGATATGATGATTTATACCATCAAATGATAGAGATTTGCCAACTGTTTTTACAGAGAGAGATGGGCTCTTAATATCTCTGGCTGAAATAGGTCATTATGAGCAACGTGGCAAATCAATGAGCAGTAGTTAATTTACAGACATTGGACATAAATGTGACGAAGTGTCTTGATTTGTCAGGTACCTCACTCACTACATTTGTTATGGGAGATTTTATAATCTCTTTATAACCTCCCTCCACAGGTCCAGACCCTGCAGAGGAGGCCGCTCACCTGTGGTAGATGGTGGAACGTCTCCTCTGAACTGGCCCTCTCTTCTTGGACAGCTCTCTCAGGCAGCAGCACCACAGACGCCTGCTGGAGGCTCAGCTGTCCCTCTGTCACTCCTGCCTGAGGAGCCGGGGCCTGGGCAGCAAAAGGCAGCCCCTGAACCACCGAGGGGCCATTGAGGATTGAGATGGAAGTGAGATCTGGGGGAAGCACCCCTGAACTGTTGATCAAGGTAATGTGGTTTCCAAGAGCAGGACTGTGGACCAGGGTGGCACGGTGCCCCTGCCCTCCTGAAGTGTAGGTTCCAGCCAGCTGTGCTGGCATCTGGAAGACAGTAGGGGGTGCTGACTGTAGATGCAAGGGTCCTGAAAGCACAGTGGCCTGGCGGAGAGCTAGCTGCCCAGTGGAGGTGGTGAAGACAGGGCTGAAGTTCAGCTGTCTTTGGGGAACAGTTAGGATCTGAGAGCCGTCTACGAGCTGCCCGGTGGAGGGAGTCACACTGTGGACCGACGGGCCGGGGTGACTGGGAGTCAGCAACGATCGAGCTGCACTGGCAGGCTGCGAGATTGTAACAGGGGACTGGCCTGGAAGAAGGAACTGGTTTTGGCCTTGGAAGAGTCCCTGAGGCTGGAGCACAAAGGAGCCGCCCTGGTTGACTAGCTGCAAGCTGACTGGTTTGGGGAGCTGCTGGGTGGGCTGCGGTGGTGGAGCTGTGGGCTTTTGGCCTGGAGGTTGGGACAGTAAAATGTTTGGTGAGGCAGTCCCAGGGACAAATGTAAGACTTGGAGTGGGTTTCTGCCCAGAAGGCTTGGGGCTAATTTGAACCAGCCTGGGCTGAATGCTGATGGGGAGCTTGGGCTGGATGGGGAGAGGGGCCCTCTGCAGGACTATTCCCGGAGTTGCTGCTGTTGCCCTCAGGGTTGGAGTGATAAGAGGACGAGTGGTCACACTGGGAACAGCCTTGTGGATGATCATACTGGAGCCCTGGGCAGGACTCAGAGAGAAGGAGGTCTCTGGAGAAGGAGCAGGGAACACATTTCCAGGCAGGAGCCCCATCAGCTGAGGGGCAGCGGGTTTTAGTGAAGGGCAGCCAGGCCCAACAGCCAGGAGGGAGGGCTGGGGAGGCTCCACTGCTGCCTGGGTGTCTCTGGGCAACACTGGGGTGACGGGCAAGGTCACAGACTTGGGTACGAATGGTATGGTGGGAGGAGAGAGGAGAGGAGCAGGTGAGTACAGGGACAGATTGTCCCCAGCCTGGGTTAAACCTGCCTCTAGTGCCATGGTCTGCTCAGTGATCTCAGCCTCCTGCAGGCTCTGCTGGAGGATATCACATGCCACCTCCACCTCCTCCGCTTCCTGCACTTCTCCCTTCTTCGCCTCACATCCATCCTCCACAGGTGGCCTACCCTGTGCCACCTGTGGGTCTTCTCCGCCCTCTGGCGATGACAGGAGGGCCTCCTCCAAGAAGGACAGATCCACACACCCAGGTGGAGGTGTGTCTGGGGAATCCCTGCCGTCTCCCAGCAGAGACACAGGGCTCTGGAGGAAGAAACAGTGGGAGATAGAAAGAGAGGTGCAGACGACAAGAGAGAGGAAGCAGAGTGAAAAGGAGGGGAGAATTGTGTGATTAGCAGGAGTTAACAGAAAGCGCTTTCAGTCACAGGAGGAGAGAAAAAAAATCATTCTCCTGGGGAAAATGCTAGTTGTTGTGACGCTGCTGGCTGTGGATCCAGACACTCACCGGGGCATCTGTGAAGAGGGAGGGCTCCCCAGAGGAGGAGTTAATGAGCAGGTCTTCAGTCTGCAGCTGGTGGGATAAAATCAGTCGATTTTGGGTTGGGCTCGCACAGACGTACCACATGCATGCAGTATTAGATTATGACTCTCTTCACACTGTCAGCACTCCTCCACACTTACTTCTCACAAGACCGTGTGCCAAGAAATATTTCCATCTCAAATTTATCATTTGCGCTATTGATTTTTTTTTTCTCTCTATTTAAGACTTAGTTTGTTACCTCATTGGTCCCATGAAGGAAGTCGTTCAGGGCTTGGGGGTCACTGCAAAGAGGAAGAGATGGAGGAGAATATAATCACAATCCAACCCAGTTACATCTTGGTTAATATTTGGTGCAACAACAAGACTTTGAAGAAGATAACAAAATGACATTTTAAGAAACTAAATTCTTCACTGTATTCTCAGTGAATTTTATTGGTGCTTTTTTGGATTATCTGTAAGTTTATGTTTATTCCTGCTGTGTCCCCGGAATAATCAGACAAACTCACCACAAAACATCAAGTAGACAAGTCCCATCTTCATCCTCCATGTCAACTGAGGGGAAGAGGAGGACAAATGCATTCATGTGAACAACATTTATATTACTGGGATTAAATGAGGATGATGAATCAGTGTGGGAAAAGAATCTCATCACACATATTTTTATTGTTATTCTGAGCACAGCCTGTGGTTGTTTTCATTATCAGTTCATCTCTAGGTAACTTTTTACCTAGGAGTTATCAAGGATGGCACACTCGGCTTTAAGAATCATATCTATGGCATCACTAACGTTCCTACTCACGCTCTAAGAAATATCTAAAAAAAATAAGAAGCTTTCTGTCCCACGTTGACTCTCATTAACTTATCCATGCATCTGATATGAGTAGGCTGGACTACTGCAGCTCCATGTTTTGGGGTCTTCCTGCTAAAACCACACCCAGCTCATTCAGACAGCTGCTGCATGAGTTCAAACCAGGACCAAAAAAAAAAAATCAGACTGCATCATTCTGGTCCACAGAAACCTCCACTGATAACCTGTTGCTTTCAGTTTATAAACCTTTTTGTATTTGGTTTAGCATGGGTGTGTATATATTTTGCTATTTGTTAATATTTTTTATTTGTTTACTGTTTGTTATCCTGTAAAGCAGCCTGACCTGCTTTTGTATGAAATTATACTATAAAAATAAAATTTAAGTATCAATCATTTCAGTTAATTAGTTGTTTGAGCTTGAAAAAGCCATAAAATATTTTAGAAATGCCCATCACAAGTTCCAAGAGCCGAATGCGACATATTAACATTGTTTTATCCAACCAGCAGTGTAAAACCCAGAAATGATCCATTTTAAATGATTTAAAACAGTGTGAAGCAGAATATCTTCACATTTTGAAGGAATCTGCTGGAAACAAATTGTTTCAGTCCTGACTGTTGTACACATCACTAGTTCCCAACCTTTTCGGCCTGTGGTGCTTTAAAATAAGGGTTATTAAGTGTGCACATCGCTTTGGAGCAGTTCAACCAAAGAGGAATTTTCCCCTCAGATATTTTCTTTTAAAGGGTTTTTAGAGGCATGGGGAGATGAATCCTTCATTGCAAAAGAAGATTTTTTGGGGGGAAAAAATGAGAACTTATTTTGGGTAACACAACTGTCTGCTGTCTCTCCTGATTCCAGGCTGGGAATCCAGGTTGAAACAACTGTTCATCATCCCCACCTATCGCCCAATGCCATCCAAAAACACCAGGCATCCCGATGTTTCCTTGTGTCCAGACGGGGAGAGAGCATCATATGAACCTACTTCATATGTGAGAGGCCCCATACAGAGCGGTCAAGCTGAGTTCTGGTGGTGGCCTCATGGGAAGTCGTGGCCGGGCTTCAGTGTCTGGAGGCGGGGGGAAGCCAGGCCGAGGCGGCGGGACGGAGACAGATCCTCCCTCTGCTGGGGCATCGCTGCGTCCTCACGGTGCGGGAAGCCGGTGGAGAGGCTGGATGTGAGGTGAAGAAAGGGACACACACACACAAACAGACCACCACATGCCGTCAGGTCACTTGAGGTTACCACAAGCCAAAACACATCCTCATCACACCAGTGAGACATAAGATCAATATATGATTCATCAGTTTCTCCTCAGCTGCGGGCAGTGCTGCTGTGATTTGGTTGCAGACATCTGGGCTGACCGGACCAAATCTGGACCAATAATAGCATCATATTTTTGACTGGTATTGATTATGCCTGGGGCTGATGAGGAAAATGGAAGCTATTGTTGTGGCTATCACAGACATGAGAGGCAGATCTGAACGCCTCAGCTGTAAATAGACGGCTCCCCCTGCGCCTTGGATGTGACTTGTCCTCTCCTCATGGCTGAGAAAAAAAAAGAAGAAAAACCAGAAGCAATGTGGAAAAGCTCGGCACATTGCAAGCCCACTATAACATTACTCACTGCCTTGCGCTTAATTTCCCGGGGAGGTCCCTTAAAAAAACCAAGACAAACCTCCCTCTCCGATCCCGCTGACATATTTTTGTTTACAACACGACAACCGCATTAACACCCTCAAGGTACCGCATCGCCCAATGAAATCCAGGCAAACGACCCTCATCTAAATCTGCAGCTGCAAGTGCATGCTATTCTCTTGCAATAACAGGACCGGGATACGGTGATGCATTTATAGGTTACGTAAGGTGAATGTGTGTTCATGTGAAATTAATGTCCCAAACGATGCAGGGTGCGGAGCCGCCGGTTGTACCCTGTGGTATTTTTCTGATTTCTTTTTTTTTATTATTTAATTTAATTTTTTTTTCCCTGAGTGGGACCACGGCAGCTGACGCCTGCTGTAAATCATATCGCGGTAACAAAAGATGCCTTGTGTTAAATATCATTTCCACACAGCCAGCCCCGAGCGATTCCCTTATCGTTGTGCCATTAGAGTAATCCCGCAATTCAAAAAAACAACCAAGAGGAGGAAAAAAAACTCACCCCTTCTTTGTGGTTTATTGTCCTGTCAAGCGGGCCTCTGCGCCATCGATTCTCACTCAGTGGTCTTTTCAGATGCTAAAAGGAGGAGAGGGGGTGGTGGAGGGGGTGGTGGATGGGGTAGGGTAGGGTAGGGTGGGATGGAGGTGGGGAGGAGAAGGAGGGGTGCAGAGGGGGGGTACCGGGGTGGGTGTGAGAAACAGACAGAGTGGGAGAGCCGATCACAACACAAAGGTGGAGAAAAAAAATCCAACTGAGAGAAGGAGGCGAGGATCCAGCTTCAGCAGCGCGACTGCAGGAGAGGAGACTGTCCGCCTCCTGCACCCCGTCAGGCGGCAGACGCGTCAAACGTCCCCGCGCCTCAGTGCAGAGCTGCTTCATCCTGGTTACACATGTTTTTCATCTGCTTTACTTTCTTCCATGTTTTTAATTCAAAGATCAATTTAATGAAAAATCAATACTTTGAGACGCGTTTGATTGTTATTCCCCCATGCTCTGCTCAAAGAAACCAGCCATCCTTAGCACTTTTCTACAGTCAAACTGATCAAAAGGGAGAAAGAGAGGAAGATGGAAAAAAATGGGGAAAACAAAGAAATGAGGAGTTAAACAATAAAAGAGAAACAATGAAAAATAAAGAGCAAAAGGAGAAAAGATTTCACAGAAAGAACAGAAACCAAAAAGAAGAAAAACATATTGTTTCAATCTTAATCCTATGAAACCTCTATTTTCAAGTCCAGGAAACTAAATATTTTTCCCAGGCTGATGAAACTGTATTTCTCTACTTCCAACTGCATACTGCCCAAGAGAAAAAAGAATGAAGACAGGAAAAATAAAAAAAAGCAAGAAAAGACAGAAGTCAAGGCTGTAAGACAGAAAGGACAGAAGGAAGAGAAGGAGAAAGACACAGACAAAAAGGCAATGAGAGATGGAAATGTTCTGTTTCAAAATCTTATTCCCACAATGCTGCTCTACTTTGAACGTCCAGGAAATTGTAAATATCCTTCAGTATTTTTTTCTCCTATTTGTTGCTGCAGTGAGTGAAAAAGGAGGAAATTGGCATGTGCACATAGCGCAAAGCAAACTGACATCCTCAGACAGAGGAATAAAACAGAAGAAAGACAAGAATGACAGAAAGAAGGAACAAGAAGAGAGATCAAAAGAGAAGAGACAGGACAAATAGACAGGAAAAAAATAACATAAAAAATCATGACAACGTGTCACTGTATTGAGGGACAATGGGGGTAAGTTACCATTTGCAGTACTACAAAGTCAGTTCTAATAATTGGAAGAGCTTTTTTACAGTCCAACAAGAAACTGCTCAAGCAGGAGAGAAAAAAAATCTGCAGTAGGAAAAATACAAAATCTAAAAAGAAATGAGGAATGTGTGAGTAAAGGAAAAAAGGAAAGAGCAAATGGAGAAAGGATGGAGCCAAAAAAAAGGACAATGGAAGAAGGAAAAAGTAGGGACAGAAAGAACAAAAGACAGGATTTATTATTTAAAGGAACGTTTTTATTTATAAGTCAAACATTAAAATACAAAACACACCTCCTCTCCATGAAGAAAAAAAAAACTTTAAAAATTTCTCAAAACAAGTTAGCTCAAAAGTTTTGAACACAAGTTACAGATAGTAAAAATAACATTGGCCCCACCCCACCCTCACTCTCCACCCATCCATTCATCTCCTCAGAGGCTTCACTTTGCTGCCTGCTGGGCCTGACGGCGAAGCAGCACGTAGATCTTCTCTTTGATCCAGTCCTTGTTGTACGGCTGGTACGTCTGTGTGTCGGCACGATACCTGAGGCAGAACGAGAAATTATATGACAGTTTTTTTTTTCTTTTGGCCCCAGTGCACTGGATATTCACTTTTTAATGAGCAATCTCCAATCTGCACCGAAGACATGGGTTTTTATTGTAAAAGGTGAACCACTAATCAAATGAGACACTTTTCGTTCAGATAGCTTCTCTTGCTTGTAGGGTCCCTAGCTGGTAGGGATTGTGTTTTGCTCAAGGGCACTTAAGCAGAGTGGTTTCTTTTACACACAGGGGCTTGAACCTCCCACGTGAAACCAACAAAATGCCCTAAACTGACAGGGCTTCAGGCACAGAGAGCTTCATCTGCTCTGACAGGATCTCTGCAGCGGCTTCTCACTGTAAAAATACAAATGGGCTCTGCCTTGAAAACAAGATGTAACATGACAAGTGGTTTATTCTGATGTTCAGAGACCGGTTTCCTTGTCAAACTTACACCAAACAGCTGAGATCAGCCAGGTCATCGATGAAGTCAAACAGCTGGGAGATGTCGTATGTTATCGACGGACTGTTGGGGTTCATTCTCTTTAAATGCTCCTCGTACATTTTGCACACACCTGTGCAGGAGACAGAAAGTACAGTACATCACGTTTTTCACTATAAATGAGTCCTTCAGAAGAGCACGGCACAAAGGCAGCATCGGCTTACCTTCCATGCACTCGTTCACAGATTCATAATCGGCGTACGTCCTCCCCTCTGGCCTCTTGGTGGGCTGCACCAGCAGGATGGTGTGGGACTGAAAAACCAGACAAAGGTTGTTAGACTGTGGTTAAACTATTAACTTCTATGTCCTGCTGAAACAGTAATCTGGTTTGGCCAAATAAATCTGTCCCAGGTGTGATAATCAATGTATCATGTAGTGAAATCGGACTGATGAAGAAAACAATCAGCAGACCAATGCAGCAACTAGCAACAAAGTTAAAAGTTAAATACTGTTTGAATATTGATGCATTGATAATAATAATGTGGGGTAAACTAGTGTAGAACTCACATTAGCCATTTTTCTGCACCGAGTATTTTTACTTCTTAAACTGTAAGTACATTTTCCGGTTAATACTTTTGTTTAAGTAAAGTTTTGAAAGCAGAGCTTTTACTTGTACTGAAGTATTTTTCTGTTTTGTTTTTTTTTAAACCAGTAAATCTGAGCTTTATTTGTCTGCGACAGAGCGACGGTTTGGTTGCAGCTGTTCCACTGCCAAACGTCCCCCACACTCATGCTAACGTTAGCTGAGAGCTTGTGTCTTTACCGAACACCTGCTCTGCTGAGGTAAAACGGACACACTAATTTGACTTAACACGATCACAAACAAAACAATCTGTTCTGTTAACATTAGATCGCAGCGCACTAACCATGATTTTAGTCGCTTTTTAGTCGCTTTCGGTCGATTTTCTTGGATCCTTGCTTCTTCTTGCCAGTTTGACCTTTGCCGCAGGAAGAACAACTGACCATTGGTGCTGCATTCACGAAATATCAGCAGAATGGGGAAAACAGCCATTATTTAACGCATTAATTAAGTGGTTAACCCTAGCGCTAACCTAAATTAGCTAATTATTTTGTGTTATTTTTATGTATTTGTAGCAGTTCGTCACTAATTAACTAAGTGTATAGAATAAAATGAATTGTTTTAATGTCAATATTAGATTTCACATTGGTGTAATTGACAGCGGTGGTGCGTTTGCGGCCATAGTGTCAGTTTTTTGACATGGCCGTTAGTGGCATTGTAAATTCACGGCTCAGAATTACAAGTCGGAGGCTGCTGTGAACGACTTTTCCCACTCATCCCACACTTGCTCATAATTATGGTTTGATTGAAAGGAACGGGGCATGGCAATTTAAGTTTCTACTAGTTATGATTTCTGTTGCTAATTTCAGTCTGTTGGTTTAAAAGCTTACACTGACTCGTTGGGATCATATAAATACGATGTTGATATATCTGGATCAACGTTGTTATTTTAACGTTAACGAAATAACAATAAAAAAACAAACGGCGTTTTGATCTTGAACGCCCCCTAACCTGTGAGAGCAGGAGGAAGTGGGTAGCGTCAGTTCACACCAGCGGCCGGATGTTCTGTGTGAAGACAGGAACAACAAAGAGAGGAAAGCGCCCGGTTTTTAAACCTGCTTCGAAACACAAAATTAAGGAAGTTATCTGCTGTTCATTGTAGGTAAGTTTCATTCTTTGAAGACGGCTATTCAGGATCAAAAAATTTTGTTTGAGCTATGCAAGTTGAGTAGCGTTAGCCACCTAGTGCGGCCGCTGCCTTGCACTGCCGTTATGACATTATTGGCTAACTAGCCATTTTAGCATCTCGCTAATGATAAAATTTCCTGTGTGTGTAATAAACACAGTTAAATGATTAACTTCCCTTTTTAAATAATTACCAAATATCGTTATCAACAAGTCATATTTAACCTTCAGCAGTTCAACTGATAAAGTACATATGATTTCCCGGCGTTTAATCAGCAACATGAACGTTACATTCCCCCAGTAGTTTGCTGTTAATGGTTAAAGGTCTTATTTTTGATCAGTGTTTGTCAAACTAATGTCCACCGAATGATGTCTAACGGTATACTTAACTACCACTTGACCGGTAATCAATCGACATAGTTGCTATCACATTTTGTCTAGGCTAGTTTCATGTTTTAGCTTGATACAACACTCATATGAAGTGGTGCAAAGTGCCATTTATCTCCATTTTCTGCTTCTACCCCACTGCATTTCCGAGGGACATGTTGTACATTTTACTGCACCACTTTTACATGATAGCTGTAGTTACTAGATGCATTGCAGATGGAGATTTATACTAAAACAGAATAAAATAAGCATATAAAAGACATTAAATACCTTTTATAAATAAAACACTGTGTAGTTGGAAGCTCAGTCGAATCTCAGATCTCCAGGAGACGTTTCTTCTCTAAACCTCTCAAATAGTTTCATCGAAATAGTTGTTTAAGACCCAAAGGGGTTAAATTATTATATTTCACAAATAACAGCAGAGAGGCCGAAAAAAAAACCAAATTTGTGTAATGGAACTTTGTTTGCTTTTTTCTTTCCTTCCTCATTAATCATATCATGACCACCAAGATATATCTTATGACCCTTTCCAGGGGCCTGACCCCTGGGCTGGAAATCAGTGTTTAGTGAAAGGGAATTTCATATTTAGAGGACTTTGGAAGATCCCCACTCGATTCGCCTAATTCAAGACTGTTGAAACCTAATGATGTCAGCTTTGGCTGGTCTTTAAAATGGATTTTTGAACAGACTGTGTTTTGTGGAAAACAGTGGACAAGAGGAATGATCATGGCAACCAGTAACTCTTTTAAATATCAGTGGATTCTTGGGAATTACAACAGACTGTTAACTCATCCTTTAATGTGTCAATCTGCTCTTTTTTTCTATTTTACATCAGTGTAATTTCTTGTTACAATGACCTGGCTCTTATAATGGAAAAGTTCCAGAAAAGTTTCTCTCTCTCTCTCTCTCTCTCTCTCTCTCTCTCTCTCTCTGTGAAATCACTGTTAAGTTGCAGATCAGATCGCAGATTTGCCTCAGAGGGCTTTACAACCTGTACAAAATATGACACCCTCTATGTTTACGCCCTTAATTTGATTTATTCCCACTGATGCACCTTTATGGTATCTATTTCTGGTGCCATAAACTTAATATTGTCTCCAATTTTTTTTCATCAGGGTAAAAGAATTTGGTTTGCATGTGAGGACAAGTGTCTGCCGAGCCAACAATGGCGAACAATGCAGAGGATATTGAAAACAATATGGTGAGTATAAAAGAATGTGTCACAGTCGCTCTAACACAAAATCTGCCTGTGTTAATACTTTGGATAATGATTAGCCAACATTTTAGTTGTTGCTGATAGAGTGTATCAGTGTCACGTCAGTGATGAAAGAGTCATCTGTTTCTCAGACAGCCTGTGACGCCACACCCTGTGGGG
The DNA here is from genome assembly GCA_037833715.1 of Toxotes lorentzi. NCBI lineage: Eukaryota > Metazoa > Chordata > Actinopteri > Toxotidae > Toxotes > Toxotes lorentzi. The sequence goes on from JBBMJY010000009.1 coordinate 3,767,095, forward strand.
GATTTTGAGTCCCATAACTTTAGTTTTATGTGGCCTTTCATATAATAAATGATGATTATGCATAGTTATGTTCTGATAAGGATAGTTGTTAGAATTTGAATGATTAAAGTAGAAACATAAAGAATATGAATGTGAGTACGCTGTCTTTGCTGTCTGCAGTTTGCTGTTACTGTAAATAAAGGTGTTGCCTCCATAGAGTATTCAAGCGATCCAAGTCCCCCTGCTGTCACAATCCGCTTAGCAATCCTACGCCTCGCCAAATTTTCTGTTTAGCCCATAACAGTTGTGCATGTTCAGTACTTCAATATTTTTCAGTCTTTGGGGTCTACATTTCTGTCCTGAATGGCATATTCTGGTCAAGAGGTCATTCAGGCCGTTATGTGATGAGGTCAATACGACTATAAAGGGCATTTAACACACTTTTTGATATACTATTGCAATATCCCTACCCGCGACATCTGGTCAACTTAAGCCTAATTCAGTAGAGTAGTCTGTATCTCTTGCGTCCTTGGTACTAACATTGGCCTTATTCCCAGGGCTGAGAAACAATGAGGCGTACCACACAGTGAGGTCCTTATGGACTGCAGCCTGTTTTAAAAGCTGTGGCAGCTTTCACTATTCAGATCAGTCTCTGGAGATGGCTCCTGTCTTCATTTCTGTGTACCTGGTGAAATTGCCTCATGTCAGGGCTGCCGCGTGTCTGCACTCGCCTGGCAGCCCTGACAGTTTTAGTTCACAAACTCCCCTTGAATTTCTCCTTTATTTTTCCTGATGGAACAAGTCCTTGGTGTGGGTGGGAATGAGTGTTGTTACCCTTTGAGGAACTGGTGTAGTGTAAGTGTTTAGCTCTGAAATGCAAACATGAATGACCCTTTAAGAGTTTGCTGTAATGTTTCTCCAGTCTCTAGGCATTATAATTATATGACGGTCCTGTTTCAATTTATGTGGCAAAATCTGGGATCAAATTTTTCTAATGGCCGGGGTCTCAAAGCCTGAATCAGGGACACAGAGTTGGAATAAGCACTGTCACACTTACTTTTAACACTGTATTTTACACTGTGTCTTAGCCCAAACAGATCCAAAGGTTTTCATAGTTTATCACTTGATGTGGCTGTATTGGACCACGCCTAGAGGCAAGATTTGATCAACAGCCATGCTCTTGTTTATTCTCAGAAATCCCTGGTGTTGTTTTTGCAACACCCAGTCTACTATCTGTGTGTTTGACACTGTTCTTATGATCGCATAAACATCTGCAAGTACATTTTTGTTTTGTTTGTGTTAATGTGATTATAGAAGTACCCTGTTTTAAATTGTCTCTACACCAGTATCATACAAATTCTTTAACTATGAGCTTACACAGAAAATAATGTGATTGTTCTCCCATAGCGACAGGACCAACAGGAGTCCAGTGGGGCCCCTGAACCCACCCAGCAACCACAAGAGGCTGGGGTGACCAGAGTGCGGTCCAGGGGAAGCTCAGGAGCTGAAGGAGGAGGCAGTGCCGGTGGCAATGGGAGTGGACCAGAGCAGAATGGACAGCCTCCCGCCGCTCGTCCTCCACGTGTGGTGGAGACTGAGGAGGACGAGGATGATGAGTTGACCTTGAAATATGGGGCCAAGCACGTCATCATGCTGTTTGTTCCCGTCACCCTCTGCATGGTGGTTGTCGTGGCAACCATAAAGTCCGTCAGCTTCTACACCCAGAATGATGGGCAGAGATTGTAAGTGTTATGACCCTAATAAAATGGATGGTGCTAGATAGGGAAATAATTTGGGACTTGTGCCAGATCCACAGCTCATCTGCTGTTTGAATGAAATGCAATACAGCTGCAGTGCCTCTAGGTGGAGGTAATGCAACATAAACGGCATCTTTCCTCCTTAATTTGAATACCAAGACATTACTTTAATTGCATGGGATCATTATGGCAGAGCCTGAATCTGGCTCAGAGCACATAAACATAACATTTATATCCTCTTTATGTATCTCTGAAATCGCAATAAGCATAAATACCAGGCTTACTAACTTTGAGGTCAACCAGCTGTAAAATGAACAACAGTGACAGCACCTGCACACAGATAATACATGAGAAAATACTTTTGTGTATGTGAAATGTTATGATAAATTCATCATTGTAACGTGTCCTTTTACTGTCTCCCTTCAGGATCTACACTCCGTTCCCTGAAGACACAGACACAGTAGCACAGAGAGCCCTGAACTCCATCCTGAACGCCTCCATCATGATCACTGTGATCATCGTCATGACTTTGGTGCTGGTGCTGTTATACAAGTACCGCTGCTACAAGGTACAGTCTCACACTTTTATACCATTGTCCCATTCACTGCAGACCTGAGATGAATAATAGTTTTTCTTTTTTACTAAGAACATTAACACTGGTTGCAGTTTTATTCAAGTGCCCTAGTAAAACGAGAGTACCGGCATGTGTAAAACCAGGAGTCTAAAACCAAAGCAGCTAAATGGAATTCAGCCATCATAATAAAATGTTGGTATTTACTCCTGTGCTGTGACAAATGATTTTCCTTGGAAAAGGCCTGATGCCAAATCAGGTTCAAATTTCATCACCCACCACCAGCATCTATCTACTGTTCCTTCATGAACACAGCTACATAAAAACAGTGTAAAATCCTGAGGTCACAGTCTGTTACACACCTGAAGAATCAGACAGGTGGGGCTGGTAGTTTAAAACAAACACTAGTAACAAGAATTTACAAGTATTGATTTGTTGAAACAGTCTCATACGTCAGATCCCATGACAGTGATCTTTGCCTTCACAGGTGATCCAAGGCTGGCTCTTCCTCTCCTCTCTCCTCCTGCTGTTCTTCTTCTCCTACATCTACCTCAAGTAAGCCACACCTCTGAACATTTTATCTCATTATCTCATCCAAACTTCCCACAGATTCCCATAAATGTCAAGTCATCTCAGTCTTGGGGTCTTTCCAGGTGTTTCCATCATGTCTCTGCTTTGTCCAACAGAGAGGTTTTCAAGACCTACAATGTGGCCATGGACTACTTCACCCTGGCAATAATAATCTGGAACTTTGGAGTGGTGGGCATGATGTGCATTCACTGGAAAGGACCTCTGCGGCTTCAGCAGGCCTACCTCATCATGATCAGTGCCCTCATGGCCCTGGTTTTCATCAAGTACCTGCCAGAGTGGACCGCCTGGCTTATATTAGCCGTCATATCAGTCTATGGTAAATCTTCTGCTCTCCTCTTCCTTTTTTGCTTTGACCTTTGTGTGCTTTTAAGAAAGAAAGACAAAGTCTTTGCTCAACCTTTGAAGATGTTTTTGTGCATCAGCATTCAGTCATCTGGTTCCTTTTAGTGCTCGAAGAAAAAGGGAAAACTCAAACTGTGCAAACCTTCTTTCTTTCTCAAACACTGTACAGAATTATTTTATTGGGGAAAAATGCACCAAAGGAAAAACATTTTACGACTTTTAGCTTTTTAAAATCAACAATTATAATAATTAACAATTAAAACTGCAGAATAAAACTTTTAAAAACAAAAGCTGCTATGTTATGACTTTGATATATATTCTCATTTAATGTAAGGATTTGTCTCTCTAGTGATATATATATATATATAGATATGCGTGCAATAAGGAGTGACAAATGTCATCACTAGTGTGCTGAAAGGAAGGATGTGTCTCAAGACCTAAAACCTTTACACAAATGCCTTAACGAAATGTGAGGAAACATAATGTACAACATGGAGAACATAAAGTTTCAGAAGTTGTCATGAAGATGACACAGTCAACAGGTAGTTTTCAAAAGTTTTCAACTCCGTTTGACAAAATCCGACAAAAGAATATAATCAAGACATTAAAATGATATGACCCGATATGATATGTCTCCTAGAGTTTGTGAGTTAGAGTGGCAGTCACCTGTTTTATAATTTCATTTTCATTTTTCCACACAGAAATCTTTAACTGGCAACTTTACTGCTCGTATTGTACTTCAGTGTACAGTGAAGTAAACATTTTGCTCTACCTGTTGACCACCGCTCCACTTAGTCAGAGCCAGAAACTGTATTTTGACTGAAGTCCCGGCCTCTTGTTATCACAGATGTCATGTCGGGCTGCTGTTTTTTTTGGCCTCTGGAAGAGTCCTTTGTCTGGTGGCTTACATCACTTGTCTGGCCTCTGTCTTCTTTCCTCTCACAGATCTGTTAGCAGTGCTCTGTCCCAAAGGGCCTCTGAGGATCCTGGTGGAGACGGCACAGGAGAGGAATGAACCCATCTTTCCAGCTCTTATCTATTCATGTAAGATAGACACTATCTATGGACCTACATTTATTAGCAACACATTTATTTTAATTAAACAGTAGAGGCAATGAAATACATTTGGAAGCTAAATATAGAGAAAACACACCGGAACTAAAAGTGCTTACACACCAGCTCTTAAACTCCATTCAGTGCTTGTAAATCAAATACTTCCCTAAAATGTTCTTGGATAAACTCCCTCGACTTTTTTATTTCAAGGAACTCTTAAATCCCTTTCACACTTTCATTTCAACTGACACTTCAGTTACTTTTAGCATAGTCACTTGAAATGACACATCAACTCCATTCAGTGCTTGATCTTCATCTGAAAATTAAACACTTCAAATATTTCTGCTGCTTTTAGAGAAACATTATCTGATCCTTTTAGACACTTCATATGCTTTCAGCACTTTCACGTCAACTGTTCCACGATCAACTCACAATCTTCTTTCAGAGCTTTCACTTCAGGTGACGCTAGAACGTAATTTAGCGCATTTACTTGAATTTACTCTTCAGTTCCTTACAGCACAGTCACATTTTTCATTCATTTTAACTCTCTCACTTCTTCCCCAGCTACAATGGTGTGGCTCGTCAACATGGCCGACACTGACAGGCCAAAGAGAAACTCCACAGAAGCAGCTTCACCTCAACAAGAGACTCAAGAAGGTGAGTGTGGTGTTAAAGGCTTTATAATATGAGTCCAACCTGTGGCTCAGCGGTTTCCTTTTGCACGGTGTGATTGTTGTTCAGTCTGACTGATATCACTTGTCTGCAGCCGTGGCGGCTCCTGCCGTCCCCAGTCCGTCACAAGACGACGGAGGCTTCACCCCTTCCTGGGTCAATCAGCAGGAGCACCAGCTGGGACCTCTTCAGTCCACCGAGGAAACCAGGCGGGAGATCCAGCACATGCCCTCTGCTCGTCCTCCGGTTGAAGATGACGATGAAGAGAGTTAGTGCTGACAGCAGAATGGTTTACGTTCTTGTCGACATTTGTATCCAAACAAAGTTGCTTGGTGTTTTAAAAACATACTTGAAAACAGGGGTTGTACACACACTGTGAAGCAACAGGCTTGTATTTTAAATTTTTTAGTCTTTTTTTAGTTATTCATTCATTCAAGTTATTGTTGCCAGTGAAGCTTTAGTGCCTGTCCTGGCCTGTGCAGCAACGTTCCATGAAGAATGAACCACATTATATCCATTACCACCTTCTTAATTATTCAAATTAATTCATAGTCTTTCATTTGAAAAGAAATTTCTTGTTGTTTTTAGGCCTCATAATGAAAATGGAAACACGTGTTTCATTCCTACTTAACTGTCCGTTATCATAAGTATCACGGATATGTTACACCATCAAACACATGAGTAAAACTAGATTGGCATCATTGTCGATTTACCTCCAGGACCTAATATGAAGCTGAACTCTGTAATTCAAACTCATGAATTCTGCTTCGTCCTCAGTGTGTAATCATCATCTTTCAGTTCCTTCTTCTCTGAGCTCATAAAACATTTTAGGAATGTTTTTATGTGTTCCCTTTTCTGGAAATTAGTGTGTATGTGAATGCGACTACATGTTAGGCTGCAGACCGTTTTTAGTCAGAGCAGATTAGGAAGCGATTATTCATGGCAATTGCTAGGTTTCATGTCTGTACTATTTGGGGGCCCGCGCTCTTTCTAACCTAAAGCTTCAGTAAATATGGGGTCGGAGCTCTTGTTTGTACAATAATTACAGTTGAGAAAAGATTTCTATGAGGGTTGGAGGGTGTGGGGCCAAAGGGAATCTTGTGTTTGAATTGACTCCACCCTGAATGTGGTGTTGTCCTGTGTTCTCAGGGGGCGTCAAGCTTGGGCTCGGAGACTTCATCTTCTACAGCATGCTGGTGGGAAAGGCCTCAGCCGCAGCCAGCGGCGACTGGAACACCACACTTGCCTGCTTTGTAGCCATCCTCATCGTGAGTGACCACAGCTGCTTATTCTGGTGTCAGACTGAAGTCACCACAACCTCATCTCTGTCTCTCAGCACAATATCTAACCCCACTTTATGTGAACCACTTGATTTTTTTTCTCCTCCAGAGCTGTTTGTTTGGTGCACAATAGCCGAATGTGTTATTTCCTCTGGTTTTTATTTTGTGTGTCTCTGCCCCCTCAGGGCCTGTGTCTGACCCTGCTCCTCCTCGCCATCTTCAAGAAAGCCCTCCCCGCTCTGCCCATCTCCATTTTTTTCGGCCTGGTCTTCTACTTCGCCACCGACAACTTGGTACGGCCCTTCATGGACAAGCTGGCACTACACCAGTTCTACATTTAGCAGGACGCTGCCCTGATAACCCTCACCCACATAGCTCTCTGGCCAACAACACGAGAGCGGTCCCTTCACAGTCGGGGAACAAAAGGTAATGCAGGGGCCCCTCCCGCCCCCACATCCCCTCCTAAGAACTCATGATGATGGGACAAAAGTTGTTTTTGTTCTGCCTTTCTTTCTGGCACCAAGAGAGGGTATTCCCCACAACAGCTGTTCTGAAATATTTTATTTCTCTTTTAAACAAAGAGGTGACATTTCATTTATTCATCCAGGGAAGCTTCACAGGAGCTCGTCTGCTCCTTTTTCAGCAGCACCCTGCTTCACATCCGCACACATTCATATCTAGGAGGTGCCCCGTACAACCACAGTCTTGCAGCTGGGGCTTTACAGCAGGTGCCTTGCTCATGGACACCTTGTCGGTAGCTGTTGAGCAAAGGGAGATGGTTTGATTGAATCTCCCCTCAAACACTTAAGTCACCTTTCCTGTCACACTCCCGTTTTTATGACATGCGAGCTACCACCACCCCCAAACCTGACTGAAGATTCAAAAAGCCTTCATCCAACCAGGGGACACTCCATGATATTGATTATAGATTGGTAAATGTGTAGTTTGCTCGTGTATGAGCTGTCAGTCACCAGAGCGTGCTTTCCTCACCGCTGTTAAGAATGGCTAAGAACTTTTTTTCCACCAGACACAGAAACCAAAGCTCTGATGCTGGAGCAATTCACACCCAGGAAGATACAGGATGTTTTGAACATGTGGATCTTTCGCATGTGGAAATGTGGAACGATGTATATCAAGAATTTAAGATCTGAGTGTTTTTTTGACACTAACTGACTGATTTCACCATCTTTCCCACACTTAATTTTACCTTTAATCACATTTGAATTCACAGCCTGCAGACAGAGGGGAGGGGGGAGTTCACACACACACACACACACACGCACACACACACACACTAACACCTGAGACTTGCCTGCCATGTTAGCCATGTGCTGTCAGCCACTGAGCAGTTCTGCTGGAGCAGTTGGAGGTTCAGTGCCTTGCTCAAGGGCATTTCAGTGGTAGTAGTAGATGTTGTTGTTGTCATTGTGGGACAGAAATGTGCTTTTCATTCTCTTCCCTGACTGAAATTTAACGTTTGTTTTTTCCAACCTGTCCAGGGATTGTAACCTGTGATCATCTGGTCACAAACTCTGAACCTTTAGGCTATAGCTGCCCTCATGATGCTCGCCTGGTGCTGTCTTGAACTATGCTACATCAAACATTGTTTCATCTATACACAGATGTTGTTGTGATTTTTTTCAAGATATGCAGAAGAGAAACTTTGTACTTTTTGAAACATGGGGGTAAATGTTAACAGGTTCCTACACAGATCAGGAAAATCTGGGAAAATGTGACAACAATTCTTTTGACAGCTATAATGTGCAGGTATTAAGTAAAAAACACTTCCTGGTAAATGAGGGAGTTGTAGATCTAGTTAAATTTGATACTTGAATTTGTGAACATTTTTGGAAAGCATTATCTTTAGTCATCAAGCATTAACTGACTGACTATTTTAATAAAGTTAAAAACAAACCAAAAAGTCTAAATTAAGGTGAGAAAACAATGGCCTGGCATGAAACGCTGAGATGTGTATGAACCCTCTGTGGCTTCCTCATTTATGAGATGATGCTGAGTGATGAGCTAAAGATGAGCTGCACTGGTTGCTCCTTTGTTGTTGCACTCAAGTTTTATGCTTAAAGACAAAAGAAATCAAGAGAGAACAATATAACACTTGTTGTGAGACTGTTTTTTTTTCCCCTTTTGTTTTTAGAGAATATGTTGGGTGACTGGCTTTTTTTTTCTGTCCTTCACATGCATATGTGTGTTATGCAAGGTTATTCAATTCAGATTTTGTTCTTTTGTAATAAATAATGAGACTGAAATGGCCTCCTTTTTGTTTTTTACTTTGGTTTTTTGTTTCTGCACATGCAGATTCTCTCATTTTTTTAAAATTGTTTTGTCCTCAGACTGTGCAGCTAGTGTGGACAGTATAGCATTTAAAGTGGTAATCTGATTTTTTGGCTGCAGCTTTGATGCCAAGTGGCGACTATGTGTGTATTTTGGCTTTTTTTGTTTTGCTTTTTATCAGCCAGAGTTAAACTGTCCATCAAACTATGGGCGTGTCCAGTGCAGGAGAGCACGGTTAACCCCCTGTAGACAATTTAACTGGACCGGTTTAATTCTTTCACACAGGAACAAAATGCTGTTATGTCTCATGCTTCATCCGCGCTGATTTCCAGTAAGCAATTCCTCAAGGGAATTGATGCACAGCATCTCCACAGACGGTGGGAACATTGTGGAAATTCCTCCACACGCTGAGGCACTGGCATCCCGCACTCGTCGTCCCCCGATGCCAACTGGCTGACGGGGTGCGGCTGGCACGTCGCCTGGAGCGCTGGATGCATTAGCTGTCGCCATGGGGACTGTTTGGCCTCGGTGGCCAGGATAGTGACACAGTATGGCAGTTTACCCAGAATGTTTAGCCTCATACTGTGACTTACCTAACAAGCCCTCAGTGAGGCCTCATTCTGGCATGTGAGACCTGTAGCTTAGTTTGTGAACAACTTCAGAGTTAATGCCATGAGGCCTCTCTTGCATCGATTCCAGACACCTGCTCTGTTCAGATTATGTTACACCATGCACTTGGAAGATTTAATTTTTTCCAGTGATAAGAAACTCCCATTGAAAGAAATTTGAACCCTCTGTTTCTGTTTTGTTAAATTAGACGTCCCATTTCTCTGTAGGCATTTAAGCTTATTTACTGACAAGTGGATGAGACTAGAGAGTGACCATGAATCATTGTCATCCTCTGTATAGATTGGAGACATTGTGACTGTGTGTCACACCTATGTGCGTTAGAGATTTCCCAGGATAGCTCTGCTAAGGGGATTACTGCGCAGGGAGAGATGTCTGCTCCATGTGAGACATTTAAGGAATAGAGGATTAGACTTCAGTAATCGCTCTAGACGAGCAACAAACGCAGACACTCAGGAAAAAAGAGACGAACCTCAGACAAAAACAACAAAAAATCTCTGTAAAGGTGAATAAAACACTCCAAAGAAGATGTCTAAGGACAAGCTGGAGAGCCTGGTGAAGCGCATGGAGGACACGCTCTCAGAGATGGAGCAGCTGAAGCTTCACTGCGGGAAGCAGAGCGAGGAGCTGAGCCAGCTGGTGGTGGAGCTCCGGAGAGAAAACCAGGAGCTAGTGGAGAAGTACAACCAGCTCGCTGTGGAGATGAAGGAAGCCAAGGAGATTATAGAACAGCTACAGGACACAAAATATGCCTTTAATGCAAAGGAGAGGCAAGCACAGAAGCTCAGCCGGCAGCTCTGAAGGCCTACAAGGATGGCGGAAACATGACTGCAGGTGGATGTGATCTGGCTGAGCTGAAAACAGAATCATGGAGAAAAACAAGAACGGACAAGGCAGATGGAAAAAGCCGCTTGTTGCATAAGATTTCTAAAGACTGGGTGGGCATGAAAGCTAAACTGGGCACTGCTGTCTTCTTTAGCATGTAGAAAGAATGTGTTTTCTGTCTCCATATGTGTGCATTTTAGGTCTGGAGGAGGATGGATGTAAAGCTTAGTAATTTGAATGTTAACTTAAATCCTGTGGCTTAGGGCTCCTTTTAAATTGATGGCTAGACTTAATGACCAGGAGTCAAAACTGGAGGTCTCTACGAAACATGGATGTGGAAAATGTGGAATCTGGTTTGAAAAGGGGGTTTTCAAAAGGGGGTTTTCAAAAGTGGGCGAAGATTATGCATAAGACATTGTGCTCATTAGGTTTCTATAATTAAAACAACTACATGCCTGGAAGTGAGGCTTCACAGCGCTTGTAAAGATTTTATTTGATGCCACTGGATATTACTTTTAGTTGTTCAGTGACCAGAAGAAGTGGGTGGTTGCCTATTTTTGGACTTTGAAGAGTCAAGGTGCTAAAAATACCTGATTATCCTGTACTGCCCTCAACCTTGTGATATGTGAGACTTCAAGGTGCCTCCCTCCACACTGGGTCACAGTCCATGGAAAAACAGAAAAGAGAAAATGGAGCAAATGTGGTTTAATGTGTGTAATTGACATACCTCAGTAAAGTGTTGCTAATGTTCAGTGTGTTGTTTAAATTCTGCAGTTGTTAAAATCAGCAGAATTTTGAAACTGAAATTCATCCATTTGAAGCTTTTTGCATCATGTGCTCTGTAATTTTAACTTTGTGGTGTTTACAGGCAAAGTCAAGACTATTAAGACTAGGTTTGGGGCTTGATTAGGATTTTACTGAGCCTGAATTTGGTATTAAATGTGCTTATTTAATCTGAGTGCCTTTGCAAATCTGTGTGGGTTTACCTTTTTAGAAAAGAGAACTAAATTTAAAACACTGTATGCTTCATATGGCGCTACAGCTAGCAGCCGAGTATGCTATGCTGTATCACGTTTGTTTAATCTGTACCAGATTCTGTAAGAACAAAATGTAAAATGAAGTTATGGCTTTGTGGAGGGTATGTGATTTCCATCCTGAAGTCTTTATTCTAAGCTAAGCTAAGTAACTGCTGGCTCTAGCTTTATTTTTAACACATAGAAAAGAGACAGGTACAAATCTTCTCATCAGCAAGAAAGCAAATTAGCATGTTTCTCGAATGCCAAACTGTTCCTGTAAGGTTTTCCAGATATATTTGCTATTTATGTAAACCTCTGTCCTTTTTACATTGCTCTTTGATGAGAGAAAAAAAGAGGAGATAAAAGTTTTAATAAGATTTGTTAGATCCAGAAATGAAGTTTAAAATGGACCCGCTTTATATACATACTATAAATCTTTTACAATCACAGGAAAAAAATCTTCAAATGTAGAGGTGGCTGGATGAGAGCTGGAAAGTCCTTTGGATCATGAATCATGCTTCATCCATCACAGGTACGTCATTGAATTCGTCCCATGACACCCAAAGAAGAGTCAGGCATCATCTCAGCCCACAACAGTGCAGTGCACACACTCACACACACTCACACACCAGGTCTGAACCAGTGGTTCCCAACCATCAAAATAACATTGGTAATGAGCAGCTCAACCAAGGATGATTTTTCCGTGTGGATTGTTCCGTAAATGATTTTTAGAGACTCGAGGAGGTGAAAGTTTTGAGTATTTCAGTATTTTTGTTTGTGATCACAAACACAACTCATGCACTCTTTTCTCCGCCGTCTCCTTAACCCAAAGCCTAACCTCCTTCACCCCACTTCAACATGTGAGGATTTTGCAGTCTTTTTGAGAGATAAGAAACAAGCTAAAATTAATTCTGTGTCCTCACTCTGAGATGAACAGGTGGAATCCATTTTCAACTGTCAACGCTTAGGAAAGTGGTCATCAATCTTAAAAGTTCCACTTGTCATCTTGACCCCTTCCTCACTTCCTTTTTTAAAAGTATTTAGTTTTTTGCCTTGAGGATGACGTCCTGCAAACTATAAATCAATCTCTGTTCAAAGGTACTTTCTCTGCAGCTCTTAAAATGGCAATTGTTAAATCCCTTCAAAAGAATACTAAACCCGACCCACTGGTCTTCAGAAATTTCAAGCCAGTCTCAAATTTACCTCTCATGAGCAGCAAGACCATAGAAAAGTTAGGGTCTGTACAACTCAGTCGTTATCTGATCTTAGAATGAATCTGGACAAAGGAAAAATATCAGTTCTTACTTCTACTTCATACTTAAGTGCTGCATTTTACACCACTGATCACAGCATCCTTCTGACTTGCCTCCAGGAGTATGTTAATATCTCAGGCACAGTTATAAACTGGTTCAGGTCTTTTTGGACAGGAAGAGACTGCGTGGTGTCATCTAAAATTGAGGTCACCTGTGGTGTCCCTCAGGGATCCATTCTGAGCCCCGCTTCTTAATCTGTACATCCTGCCACTAGGAAATATCATTTGAGAGTTGATTCATACTTATGCTGACGATACCTAGTTATTTATTTCCTTATCATCTGATGACATTAGCACAGTTGATAAACTTTCTCGCTGCATCAACCACACTAACACGTGGGTGACACTAAATTTTCTGCAACTTAACTGAGGTACCCGTCACTGGTGCCAAAGAAATGCAGACTGGTTTTAGCGCTCATTTACGACAGTTAGCTGTGAACACAAAGCATGAAGCAAGGAACCTCTGTGTTACCTTTGATTGTGACTTGTCCTTTGAATCTCAGGGAAAAACGTCACTAAAAATGCATTTTGTCTTCTTAACATTATTACAGTTCAGATGGGAAAACTACTTTCTACTCCACTACATTTAAAGTTAGTTTACATATTACAGTACAATATGATAAATTGATAAAATGCTATATATTGTTATAGATTAAACCACTAAACATTAAATACAGAAAGTAAAAGATCACAGTTCTTTCTCCATTACTACTTTGTGCACTGTACAGAAAATATACTGTGGTAAATATGGTCCATGTGCTATAAACCACTTTGACTGTGCTGCACCAGCTGCTTGGGGATGTTGGATGGATATGGATATACCAGTAGAGCTATGAATAGATGGTAAAATGAAAAGGTTGAGGTGGAACTGCAGGAGAAACATGTTTGATGGTCCACTGAATTTAAGTGGTGTTTCTACTGACATGAGACTGAGTAGACACAGAGAGGTTACGGTTACGTGTGAAGTAGATTCAGTCTGGCCTAAAGATGTAAAAAGATCTGTCATTGTAACCAGATAAACAAACGTGTGGCTTGAATGGGTTTTGGTGGCATAGTTGGCATTAAAGCAGTTTGTCTTTGGGTGGTTCAGATGTGCAAAACGTCTTGGGACCACCATGGCTCTCTGGCTGTTTCCACACACCCCTTCTCCCGGGCAAAAAAATAAAAAATAAAAAATCATCAAACATGTCAACAGTAGAATGTTAGCACAAGACAAGTAGACATTACACCCAAGATGTATTTTTGACACGAGCCCACAACTACATAACTAGAACCACAATTTCACTAGTTTTGAGTGTTTGTTTTTAGAGACCACTGGGATGTTTTAAAAAACCTCACCCCCAAAACAGAAGAGAGAAGAGGGGAGGGGTAGAAAATCTGTTTGGGAAACATATATTGGCAGATGTTTAAACATAGCAATGGAAGTGGCAGCGGCGGTTTCCTCTTTAAAGTCCAAAATAATCACTTTTCTCTGTTGTTTTCATGCAATTGTAACATGTTCAGAATGATATAGCAATTTAATAGTCACATTATTTCAAAAGTCTTTGTGTTATTGTTTGATTTGAGATTAGTGCTGAATTACTGACAGACATTCATGGTCCTCAGAGGATGATTCCTACTGACTTTGTTGATCCACTGATGTTTCATTTAGCGCCACAATGAGAACGACATTTTTTTTTTATTTTTTTTTTGTTGAAATACTTTAAGAGCTATTGGATAGATTGCTGTGAAATCTGGAACAGCCGTTTGCAGTGACTTTCATCCCTGACCCTTCCTCTAGCGCCATCATTAGGTCCGAATTTTAGCTCGTCCAATGCTTTAACCAGATACTTGCAAAACAAACTAGCCAGCACTCCCATCAGCTTTAGCTATACTTTGTGTTTACGAACAAAACATCAGCACGTTAGCATGCTGACAGTAGGCCTAACAGAGCAGCTATCATTCGTTTGTTCATGCACAGCCCACAGAACATATAAGACATGAAAGATTCCCTTGCTTGGTGGAATAACAGAAGTCTACTGAGTGGTTATTTTGTGATATGTATGTATTTTGTCAGCTGTGTGAGCCCAGTCAAACCAAAGGGTCACCACCTCAATACTTTACTACTTAACTGGGTTTTAATGATGTCAGAAGTAAAAAAAAAAAACATTTTAAAAGAGAACTTTCAGCACATTGAGTCCCACTGAACTTCTCTTTTAACAGGGTATGGTAACATTTGGGACCCATTTATTTTCAGCTAAAAATTATAGCCCAGCCTTTCCATTAGAGCCAAAGCTTTAAAGGGTTTACCCTGGTATTACATGCACGGTGTGGACAGTGGGAGAGCGTGATAATAACGCGTTGGTTACAGCAAAGTGGGAATGAACTTTTTCCAAACCCTCATCTAGGATATGCTTATGTGGACCTTAAACACACGAACGCACTGATTAACTGTTATTTCTACTGTGTGAAATTAAAGCGCGTAAAGATCCCCGTCTCCGTCAGGAGGGGCTGGATGCGCAGAGGAGGTGACGACGCAGCGGAGGAGGTTTAACCAGCAGGACTTTCTCTTCTTCTCGTCGGTTTCCTGTTAGACGAGAGACAGAAATAGAGGGAGAGAGAGAAGCAGCCAGCTAACCCCCCTCATATATCCAGGACACCGCGGCTCTTTTCAGACTCATCTTCAGGTCAAAGCTCCGGAGTGAAACCAGCTGTCAGATCTGCTGCGCCCTGCACAGTCCTCCGCAAGAATCCGATCCAGCAGCGGTCTGGGAGTCCAAGAACCGCATTTAAAACCACTGAACAGGGTGAGGAGACTTTTGATTTCACCTAAGTAATAATGAAGGTTTCTTTTCATGTCAGATTTTCTTTAGACGACAAGTATTTGAAGAAAAACTCTAAGAGAAAACTTTAGAAAACAGAAATATGCATTGGAGGAGATATAAAAAATAATTCTTAATCTGGGAGAAAGGTTAATAAGAAAGTTCGTATACACATTAACTGAATCCTAGTTCATATTTACATATTTATTTATTTTAGGAGAAAGGAATAAAGAAAGGGATGTCAGGCAGAGAAAATTAAAGGGACAAGACAGGAGGTAAAAACTAACCTGCACAAGGTATAGGGGACATTTGTGCTCATAGGAATAGAAAAGATAAACAATAACCCATAAACCACAATGAGTAGCCCACAGAGAAACTTTAAAGAGGGAAAAAAAAATCAAAGAATATAGTTTGTTTGTTGTTGAAAAAATAGGAGTATTATTAATCCACTGCTGATTTTTTAGACCGACCAGGTGGCCTTTAAAGACCTGCCTTACAGGGTACACAGGACACAAGACCCTGCTTGCCCTCGCTGACTGAGGAATAATTGTTAATTTGGTTGGATAAAAGCTTGTACAGCCTGTGGCTGAAGGCTTATATAATAAAAAGTAAGTGATGCAGCAATCTCACAGGGAATTTCTGAATAGATCAGAGGTTAATTGTGTTCAAGATCAAGAACATCATTGAATCTGAGAAGGTATCAGTGTGAGTGGACAGCCTTTCTGTCTCAGTTTGGATCAGTGCTGGAAAGATTTATGAACCAATTGTTGATTTTGCCATTTTGTTAAGCAGAAATGCCAACCTTTCTCTGATTTCAGCCTCTCAAAGATGACGTTTTGCTGCATTTCTCTGCTTTATATTATTGTATATTGAATAACTGGGTTTTGGACTGTTGTGGTAAATTTTAAGACGACATCTTGGAAACTTGTTTCACTAATTTCTGACATTTAATAGAGCAAACGATTAATGGAATAAAAACTAAAAAAGAGTCAAGAGACTAATCTGTAATGAAAATAATCACTGGGGCAGCTCTAGTCATCAGCTGGGGGACTAGAGCTGTTGGCACAGACAGAAGAGTGCAGTCCCAGATTACCAACACCACCCAGGGGCAATGACACCATTAAGATGCTCAATTTGGGGCTTTTGGTCCAGTGAATGTTTGTGTTTGAGACGGCTCAGACATTAGCCATCCCTCTGTTCACTGTGGGGTGTTCACGGCTGCAGGGTAACTTTCCTCACAGTGGGGGCATTTGGTGGCCACAGCTAACAGCTCAGAGGTAGTTTGGCAGCTCCAGCCAGCCCCCCTGCAGGAAACCCTCCATTTGCCCTGGAAAAAAAAACAAAAAAACAAAAAACAAACAAACAGCCTCTCCTCATGCAACAAAGGATCCAATTTTAGGTCAGTTAAGCAATTAAGTGGTGAACCAGCTGAGGGACATGAAAATTCCAGTATTAGTGATTTTCAGGTTATATTCATCATAATTTTTGATTAATCTGGTGATTATTTTCCCAATCAATCAATTTATTGTTTTGTCTAAAAATGACAGAAAACAGAAAACTGTAGAAACATTTGAGACAATGGAACCTGTGTTTTTTGGCATTTTTGCTGAAAAAAAAACCCTGAGAAATAGAAAAAAGATGAACAAAATGATCAAAATTGATCAGTTAATTGATTAATCAACGATTACCGGTGGGATTGAAAAAAATCTGCAAACCTTCTATTTTCTTCTCCGTATATCTGACACAGACGTCACTACGTAGACTCACAGAGGCAGATCCAGCTGCTGATCATCTGCTGTGGTTGGCGGCTGCAAACCAAACCACAGGACAAGCTGCTGCATCAGTTCATCTCGTACGTTCAGTCTGATGATCAGCGCTCGACGATCGACAATAAATCAGAAGCACCCTCAGATTTATTTTTTATATACTCAGAAACATTTTAGGAAACGCTGCAGGGCAACAACACACAGATGTGTTCAGCATCTCAGCCAAAACTGAAGCGGATTCTTTTTATTTATTGCTTTGTCTTGTTCAGGGGGTTCTTACAGCTTCCTTCTGCCCTTATAGAGCTTTTTTGTGTATATTGGCTTGTGTCTCACATCAATTACTGTTTCCACTCTTGTTGCCCTGGCTTGTTTCCGAAAAAGTTGCTCAATGTGTAATAGCCTCTATTAGTCACAGTGACTAACTCTGGATGTGTTTTTTTTTCTCAGGGAACAATGAAGATGCTCCTGCCTCTGCTAATCCTTCAGCTGCTCTTGGCTCCAGTGCTCATGGTAAACTCCCACTGAAAATGAATACACACTAATAAACAAAATAATGGAAGTTACGTGCAATGTCCCTGTCCAACAAAAGCTCAGACATCAATCTGTTTTTAGGACTGCAGGATTCCCTTCTGTCTCTTAAACCAGTGCAGTTTTTACAGCATTTCAATTTCATGTGTAATTTAAAGCTGATTAATCAAATAATTACCTGACTGAAAAAAAAAATATTGGGACTATTTTCTTTAGTGGTTAATCCTTTGAGTCCCTTTACAAGCAAAAAAAAAAGATGGTTACAGGTTAAAGTTATTGTAAACTGAATATCTTTGGGTTTTTGCTCGGCGTCACATTTTGGGCTCTAAGATCATTTCATTTTGGGCGTGCAGGTGCCCAGTGTGGATTACTGGGACTCCTGGGGTCCTTACGGAGAATGCAGTCGCAGCTGTGGCAGCGGTGTGACCATGAGAACCAGACGTTGTATCACTCACAGGTCAAATCTCCCACCCTTATATTTATCTATTTTTCATCTACATCTACATAAACATGCCTGCATAGGTGTATAAACATACACGCTGCACACACACACACTCACAGCCAGTCTCTCTTCGGCAAACCCCTGAATACACACACACAGTTTTGTTTTGTTCCTGTGTGAATAAAGCTAATTGTGAGGTTCGTGGGCACAGACTGTATCTTCATGGTAAAAGAATGCCTTGAAGTCATGAGGACGTGGGCTTGTCTTACATCCCAAAGAGACTGCAGGGAGGGGCCCTTTCACATTAAAAGGACTTCTCTTTGCTGGGTGTTGCCCGTTGGCTGCTGAAGAGGATCGGATGGGGAGTGAACATTTCTATCTACCCTTTTTTTTTTTTACCCCCTTTGGGCTGAAAAGACTTCAGAGGTGGTTTAAAAAAATCAGTTCATCATTTTGCTTTGCTGCAGATGTCTTTTGCTTTTTTAAAGTATCATTTTGTTAAATTTGGTTTCGGTCCATTTGGGGTTTGGTTTGAAATGTCTCTCCCTTACATCTGACTAAATAGGACAGAGTGAGGAGTCATGAAGTCATGCTTACTGTTGTTGCCAGTTTACATTGTAAATGCTCTGTTCATAGCCGTTATTGCTGGAATCCAGTCGACATGTCGCCTCATGTAACACTCAAAGTGATCTGTGTTAACGAGGTGAGAAGCGGTGTCTCTTATTTTGGTTGCTCCAGAGTATTTTGAAACTTTTACATAAGTAATAGTACCAATAAAATTCAATTCTATCAATCAAAAGTAAAAGACCTGCATTCAAAATCCTACTTAAGCATTGCTGCTGTGATTTCTTCCAAATTAGTTTGATAATTTTCTCTGCAAAAGTCAAGTGTCGTTCATCAGCCGTTGTGTTTGCAGTCTTTCTGGCCATAAAATGTTCACGAGAATGTAGGTGTGCCTCAGTAATTGGGCAATAACTCTGAGGGAATTTGAGAAAAAGGACATTTTTGATTATTTATTTATTTATTTTTTTATGGAGGAAAGATGCCCACCAGACAGAACATGTCTATAGAAATGTTCCCCTAACATGTCCAAACTTTTTTCTGATTCACCTTGTTTGATATTTTAATGCATTTATGTGACAGCAAACTGTTGGGTAATGTAGTTTTTCACTCAAAGTTAGCCCCAACAGATCAATGCAGGATGCCTGATGCACTTTTTCCATTGATCCATTTACCAGTGCTCCCTGAGATGCTGCTTTTCGACATGTCCATGCAGCCAGTCAGTGAGTCAGACAGTCTGTTTCTCTTAGTCTGCTTCCCCTCTTTAGCTGAATGATGAATAATAGGAAACATGTTCTGCCCACTGTTACCTAGTTGAATGAACTCTGTCAACTCTTGTCTGCCAGGTTGCCCTGAATTACACCTTTAAATACTATGATTTGACAGGTTGAATCATTGTGTGCTTTACAGGAACTCCCATTTTACCGTAAATTCACTTTAGCATAAAATGACCTGACCTTCATCCAAAAGATTTTAAAGCACCACCTTCCTGTTATGTGTTGAAAACTGAAAGTACATTTTGATGCTCCATATGTTTTATTTTCCATTCCCAGGTGAAGAATTGAGGGCTGGATGTTGTGAACGACTGTTTCGACATGTTTTAGTTTCAGTTTTGGCGCGCTGACAGGAGCACGTCTTGTTTTTAGGCCTGAGGGCAGGCACTTTTGGAGGTGACTTAATCATGAGTTATCAGCATGGCTGCGAGGGAGGGTGGCAAAACAATCTGCTGTTTCACAGTTCACCGCTGTGCTAGTGCGTGGATGTTTGTGCAAAGTTTGGATTCAGCAGTGTTGACACTGAGGCTCTTGCTGTGCTGAGAAGTCAGTTTTTTTATAAGCACAGATTAAAGAGGAATGCCACTTAATGTCAGAGCTGAAACAGGTTATTTCTGTGCTCCCAGACAGTTTGTATTTGCATATGCAGTCTCACCTAGTCATTAACTGCTTCTGTGTCACAGTGATGACTCATAAAGTTTTAGTTCAATGTTTGTCAGAAAATATGCAAAGCTTTTTTATTTCAGCACCACTGAAGTTACCGAAATTATGTATTTATGGCCTGAATGGGGCCTCTGCTGACACATGACGTTTATTTAACTGTCACAAGGCCACACAGAGTGCTGTTCAGCCTTTGGAATCAATTCTATAATGTTTATAATGTGGCTCTGATGACATTTCCAAGGTTTGGAAAGGTGACCCTGATGATTGGCGTCAAATCAGCTTGGGTTTGAGACTTAAACCTTGTCCAAGAAGAACTGCACCATGAACTGGATGACTGAGAACCTTCACAGATATCTGACTTAAACCTTTTAATATAAATCCTGTGTTACAACCTGGAGGCGTGGAGTTTGAAAAAAGTGGGCATTTGGGAGGTGTAATGAAAGAGGGAAATGTAGGATCTATGGGAAATGTAGGATCCAGTGTTTTAGGTGTATGAACTATGATCCAGTCTAAACAACAGAACACCTGAGCCTTCGCTGCATCGATTTTGACCATTGCTCTTTTAATCTCTCACAGCTTTATTTAAAGTAAAATGCTAAATCACTGGAGAACCATTTTAAAAAGTTGAATATATCAACATCAACATATATTTATTTCACTCAGACAGTCAGCTCTTGTAGCTTCATAAAGACACAGCAGATACTCAGATTTAAGAGAAAATTAAAAGTCAGCATTACGGTTAATCTATGAAAACATCAGCCAACTGTGTCTCATATTCATGCCCTATCTTCTGCATACAGGACTGATGGAGGACACAACTGTGTTGGACCAGATAAGTCCTACCGCTCCTGCAATATCCAGGTGAGCTAACACAACTGAAACTAAACTCAAGCTTAGAATCGGTGTGTGGCTTATGAACACACTCATGGATGAATGAAAACCTTCATCAAACTAAACTGAAGTATCATCGTCTTCCCTAATTAAACAAACCAGCTAAATTACCATTGACCTGCTCTCTTTGTTGGATGCTTTACCTTGTTTTAAACCTGAACTCTTTCTGCTTAATTGACCATTGACCTCCCTGCTGCCGCCTATTGTTCCCCTCAGGACTGTTCAGAGGGGTCCAGGGATTTCCGTGAAGAGCAGTGCTCCCAGTTTGATGGGACTGACTTCCAGGGGAAACGCTACAAGTGGCTTCCATATTATGGAGGTCAGAGGCAAAGTGGAGAGGAGAGGATGGTTCTGGACTGTTAGTTTAGTACTTTTGAACTGACATGACTGTAAAATGGGTAACACAAAGTGGCCGGGGTACATGTACAATAACGTGTAACACAAAGGCTCCATGCCTGTAGAACATTAAAAAAATTAAAATGTTAGATGATTATATTGATTGAAAGAGCTTACGTTCATTCGATAACGACTCTCATCTCTCTGACAGCTGAGAACCCCTGTGAGCTGAACTGCATACCAAGAGGAGAAAACTTTTACTACCGTCACCGCAGCTCTGTGGTCGACGGTACACCCTGTCACCCAGGGCGGAAGGATGTTTGCGTGGACGGAGTCTGCAAGGTAGGCCGCGTGCAAAACAACAACACACACAATATCTGATAAAATGCAAGTGGATAAACTCAGGGAAGCGAAGAGGAGGCATTTAAAGTACAGTGGTCGGAATCAGGTTTACTCTGTCACTGTGAGAATCATTGTATGAAAAATAAAAGCTAGCTGCACTTAAGCCTTAATGTTCAAAATGTATTATCTTTAGATGGAACTGTACAGCACAGACATCTGATGAAAGCAGGAAAGAAATAGTTTGAGATTGTGGGAAATAACTCTATTTCACAGGAACTTCAACCAGTCTTTACTTGTTTCTTGAAGCCAAGAAATAGTTCAGCACATAACCCCATTTTGGTTTTTGTAACGGATTAAACAAACGAGATAAAACATTAATTATTTAACTTCAGTGAGGCTGTTGGATTTTAAAACTGCACAAATACCCACAAAGCACAAACACAGTCTAGACACATGTGAGACTGGTATCGATCGTAGCACGTTTCCCCATATCACCGGACAGAGGAGCTGAGCTGCAGGATCAAAGATTAGTTTCACTGTGTGGTAACATCAAATACTTGTTCGGCTGCTCTCCTCTGTGGAGAGCCGCCGTCTGAAATCCACCCTGTTCTCAAGGAGTTTTGTTGCCTGGTTTTCTGATTGGTACTTTCATCGAAACACTGCGTTCCCACACACATTTTATTCTTGTCTTGTTAAATCAGATCTTGTGTTGTTGGTTTGGCCCTTGACTCTGCAATTCAGTGATTTTTACCGTTGCCTTTTGGAGGATTTATGAAGAAAAGTTGACTCAACACCCGCTGCACATTTTTTATGTGCAAATTTAAATTTTGTGTGGATAATCCTAACTTGGCCACCTCTGATAGACTTGACAGTTTTCATGGTGAAACAGTATCAGGTGTTTCTCAATGATTTTGCATCATTAGGAAGGAAAAACTCTGGTCAGTTTCTGTTGTCTTTGACTCTAATGAAATACTCTGGACACATGTCACACCTGATCATCGGTTTTTCCCCCTCTCCAGCGCCTGGGCTGTGACAACATGTTGGACTCTCCTCAGCAGGAGGACCCCTGCCTACAGTGTGGGGGTAATGGACAATCCTGCTACCACGTCAAAAACACCTTCTCTGTGCGCGACCTGCCAACCGGTACGATGCACGCGCTAACAGATGTTTTCTATCATCAGATTTGGCACCACAATCAAACTTGCACCACATATTACAAACTTGTGTCAGTGATCTTGCTTGTTCTTCTGCAGCAGTAGCAGTACTTTCTGTGTGTGAAAAGAGTTATGTCTCACTTTCATCTCAGGCTACAACCAGATGTTCATCATCCCTGTTGGAGCCACCACCATCAGCATCAGGGAAACAGTGGCTACACGCAACTACCTTGGTAAAAGCATTTGACTTTTTAGAAAAACAAAACTGTCAAGAATCAGAAAAGAACCGTTTGTTTTACCGATGTTTAACTGCTCTGCATGGTCCAGCTATCAAGAACCTGCGTGGTGAGTACTACCTCAACGGCCACTGGGTAATTGAGTTTTCCAGGGCAACACCCATCGCGGGCACCATGCTGTACTACCAGCGAGGTGCTGAGGGTGACAACGTCCCTGAAACCATCATCGGCCGCGGCCCCACCACTGAACCCCTTGTTGTTGAGGTAAATTCACAGACAGCAGATACAAGATTGCTTTTGTCTGTCAAATATCTTTTTTTAACATTACCAATGATATTTTGTGTAGAAGTGAGAAACCAAAAACATCTGGATTCAACCTCTAGGGACCATGAATATCCCCAGCAAATTTACCAGGAATCTGCCCATTAGCCTTTGAAATATAATGCCACGGGCAAAATTTTGACCTCAAAGGATAGATCAGGGAGTCAGAAGAACAGAAGGGTTAATCCTCTGAGGATCACGAATCCGAATCCATGTGCGTGGTTGGTCAGTCAGTCGACTGAACTGATTGTTGATCTTCATGTACAACTCTCTTCACTCAGCTGATCAGCCAGGAGCCAAACCAGGGAGTGGAGTATGAGTATTACCTTCCTAATGGACGCTCCAGAGAGGGCTACTACTGGAGTTTTGGATCCTGGTCTGCCTGCAGCAAAGAGTGTGGATCAGGTTAGAGTCTCATTCAATGTTGCCCACGCATTTAAACATGTTTGGATTTAGAGCCAGAACCTCCTTATTTGAAGGTTCATAGTCCTGCTTCTTTGAAGATGAAACTCAGCTCAGTTTTCCATCTCTGTCTTCATTAGGCTACCAGTCTCGGTTGGTCTTCTGCACCATTGATAATGAGGCCTATCCTGATTATCTCTGTGCATCTCTGCCAAGGCCACAGTCCAACCGTACATGCAACCCACATCCATGCCCTCAAATCCGCAGGTAAATTACACTCAGATTCCACTGATTAAATATGTAATTTTAGAAGATTTTGGCTCATAGCTTTCATTCTTCATCCACTGATCAGACAGAGCTGAGTATTGCCATTGCTGCTTTTTTTGTTTGTGCTCCTACATTTGCTCAAGTTCCGAGAGTAACTGTCAGAGCAGGTTTTTTTGACTGTTGTTGGTGTGTTACGACTGTCTGAAAGGATGGCGTACCTGTATCCACCACAGTTGTGGAGATCCTCAGAAAGACCCAGAGCCTATGTACTCAGGTAACCCAGGGTCTGTGGTCGTAGTGTTAGTTTTAGGTGACCGCAAACACGGGGGGGGGACATCTGAATCATCAATCCATGATTTGCATTGATCACAGCTGATTTTCTGAGCACGCACACAAGTTTTTAGTAAGTCTCTTAATTTGAAAAAAATGTAAATGTCTTTGGCTTCTGGCCTTTAAAAAGTGATGAAATAGTCAAAAAAATAATTCTGAAGTGTAACAAATGATGATTAAAATGTCGGTCACAAACCCTTCCCTTTCACATGTGTTTGAATCTAGCATCTGTGTGTAGCACAAAGCCTGTTCCTCCATGTCATGGTGAGAACGAGGGGCAACAGTCAAGCTCAGTGATCTCCTCTCAACTTTTTAATGATCCTCATTTGTCTTAGACACGGTTAATGTCTCTCCACAGGGAGACTGAACAGTGATTTAATGCCAGATTTCCACCAAAGACCTCTTCCCTATTTAACCTCCCAACCTGTGGCCCCTGTACCTGATCTCTGAGCTGGGCTGCTGCCTGATTGCTTTAGCAAATGATAAAACCCTGTCCACTGATGTAACGGATGTGCTGTGAGGTGTTCGTAGGTTAAAGGTCATCATGCAGGGGGTTGTGTTCATATGAATGGGACACAGCAGCAGTGGTGTGGCAGTAAATAGCTGGGGCTTCACTCAGTGACTCTCTGGTATTTCCTGCTTCTTTTCTTTGATGCTGCTGCTGCTCAGAAACCTGAGATGTTTTTGAAGCTTGACTGACGCTAACTGCACCTTCATTATCCCTCAATTTAAAAATACACTGCATGAAAGACCACAAACATACAGACAGATGTTGCTTTTTGGGGGGGGTTGTGTGTTTGAGCTAAATTTGCGGCAGAGATTTGGGAGATAAATTGTGGGCTTGTGTTTTGTCTTAGCACTGCTTTACAGTAATTACTGCTTCTAGCAATTAGTGAAACTAACCCAGAGGTGAAAAATACTTTCTGTCTTTCAGCTGAGAGCAGCTGGTGGCTGGGTTTTCTCCAAAAGGATGCGTTGTTTTTAACATAATCATGTGTTCAGCAGTTTTTTAGAGGCTGAGGATCAGTTTGGTTAAAACGATGCATCCTGTTAAAAAGCTCTGGCATTGCATTTGAAGGGTTTCATTCCAAAACACTGATTTATATAACTAAGAATAGTTAGCAAATATTTGTTACTTAAAAACTGAGTAACAAAATTGAATTTTTGAAGACACCATCTTGGGCTCTGGGAAACTATAATTGGGATTTTTCTCTATTATTTGATGTATAACAGATGAAACGATTGATGTCCTGTGATGTCTTTGTCCAGAGACATCTGGACTCATCAGATAAAAACATAATTTCTGATTTTGGAATGAAACTCCTTCTTGTGTCTCTTGATTACATCAGTACAACCCCTGACTTCTGTCTCCTGCCTCTCCTCCCTCCTGGTGGGTTTCCCAGCTGGAGAACTGGGGAGTGGAATACCTGCTCGGTTACCTGCGGTGGAGGCTCCCAGGTGCGCACTGTGCAGTGCGTTTCCCATGATGCCTCGGGGCCCCGTGTGGTGGAAGATGCTATTTGCGCTGCCTATGCTGAGGCACCTCCATCTCTGCAGACCTGCAACATGCACAAGTGTGCAGAGTACCGAGTGGGCAGATGGAGTGCGGTGAGTAAACTGAGCCACGGCAGGTGACCACAGCTGTCAAAAACACATCTCTCATGACCTATATAAAATAATGATTTAATACGAATGTAATAATGGTGTCAAAGCTGTGACTTTGCTATCACGTTTGTTTGTTTTTCCAACAAAATATGGGAAAGATCTTTGGGACCAGGTCAAAAATAGTTTTTACTGAGCAGCAAAGTGAATAATTTTAACTCCAGCTGTAAGAATAATCTTGGAAATGTCTTCAAAATAGTAGAAAGTGTTTTCAAATTACCTGTGGGAGTTTGTTTTGTTTTTACTTTTATAAAAATTTAATGCTTAGCTTCTCTGAGGCAAATGCAGTCATCAGTGTACAAGTCTCAAATGTAAAAGTGATAATTACATGAGAAACCAAACTGAGACCTATAAGCCTAAAGCACAGCACTAGATGCAGGGAGGGGACATATTTAAATAGTGAGTGAAATAAATTACAGACTCTTAAAACACAAGCTGGAGATTGTGGTTCAGATTTGTCTTCATTTGTCTCTCATGTTTGCACCCATATTTTTACATAAACTATATTTTACATAAAAACATTTTCCTCACTTTTTACTTTTCTTGAACTTGACTCAAATTACAGACAAGGCCAAAAGGGTTGGCACCCTTCTGCCTCATTGGAACACTCGGTTTTTCCTCAACGTGTCTAAAAATTAAAAGCCCTTTAATCATGCTTTACATTTGCCACACAATAAAACAAAGAAGTTGAATTCTTTCTTATTTTACAAATCTAAAATGCCCTGGACAAAATTACCAACACCCTGTAGCAGTGGTGATAATTAGGTGGATTGTAGTGATATTTCAGGCAGAATATTGTCTGCAATCACAGGTGTCTTCCATCTTATAATCAGTCATACAGCCGGGTGAAAGTTGGCGAAACACTGAACATAGACAAGAGAAAGAAAAGAAGAGAGTTGCCTTAGGACATAAGACAGATTGCAGTGATTGCTTCCAGAAGGTGAGCTACAAAACGTTAGATTAGGGGTCCCAGTATTTTTGTCCATGCCATTTTCATTTGCTCTATTATTTAAAACAATATGTTACTTGAAAAAAATGAAACAGTGTTTGCCAATTACATGTCTGTGAATCTTACAGTTTAACCTTAAGGCCTTAATGTTGAAGAGGAGGTGTAATCTGTGTTATAAAATCTGTGCTATTGTGTCTGCAGTGCTCAGTGACCTGTGGTTCAGGTGAACAGACCAGAGAAGTGACCTGTGTGGGCTCAGGAGGGATGAGGTTGGAGGAAACTTCCTGCAGCACTTTGCTCCGCCCGTCCGCTGTCCAGCCCTGTGAGATGGCTGCCTGCCCGAAACAGATCAGCTGGCACGTTGGAGAGTGGGGACTGGTGAGCTGAGCTGGACAGGGAACACAAACAATACAGTGCAGTTATTGTGGCTGAATGAGAAATATCCTGTCATCATTTCTGTGCTTTGTGTTAGACAGTTTGCACTGCTTTTAATTTCTCTCCATTGTCCCCCAGTGTTCTAGGAGCTGTGGTTCTGGCTCTCGAGAGCGCCAGGTGATCTGCTCAGACCGAGAGAGGAACCTGTACCCTGTGGACCAATGTAACGCTCACCCCAAACCCTCCACAGTGGAGCGCTGCAACACACAACCCTGCTACAGCCCACAGGGTTAGAACATGCACAGCTTGCTCCTAAATTGTTAACGTCCAGTATTTATTATCATACTCTCTGGTTGTCTATTTTTTTCATGCACCTTGTCTTTCTGAATAATAACACCCAAGTTTTCTGTTTGTAAGTTGTTTCTGAAGTAACGGATAAAAATAAAAGAATAACTGAACGAGTCGATAAGAGTTAGTTAGTCAGCATGAGCACGAGTCGCACATTTGCTGAGACAGACAAAGAAAAGGTATCACCTGCAAAAAAATCATCAGTGATAAACACATCACAGCACCATAGTCTCTATCAGTGTCTGCCTGCACCATAACAAGCCAACTACTCATTGACTACTCATACATTATAGACTGAGCCCTTTGTTGATTTGTGTTTTTTTTTGTGTGTGTGTGTTTAGTTGTCCCCAGCGTCCAGGACCCACGAGGACATGACAATACGCAGACTGGCTTCCAGCCCTATGTGGTAGATCACGCAACAGGTTTGTCTCCGTCTCACTGTTTGTCTGTTGATGTTATGATGATTCTACTTTCATGAGCATGACAGTGAGTTCAGTGAACTTCAGTGGTCTCCCCAGTCACCAAATCTGAAAAACAAATCTGCATAAAATGTACGATGCAGTCCTGTCAACAGGGAGCAGAATCTTAAAGGATTTCTTTTTGGAGGGGGTTAAAGCAGTTTGTTAAGAATCTGTTAACATTTACAACTGTTTCTCATCATGGTTTGGACCAGAAAAAAACAAATCGACTGCACCCTGATCATTTTTACCCTCCAGTTCCACTGCACCTCCCTCCTCTCTGCTAATATAACTCCTGTCACTTTGTCCCCATCAGCAACCCCCGTCCCCATACCCTCACCCCCGTCCCCATCCAGCCCCTGTCCCAACACTAATTATCCAGGCCTGATTGACATGTTTTCAGGGGTCCATGGGCATTGTCGGCCTGATTAAAATATTTCCGAGGCACTGAAGTGTGCTAGTGCTGGCTATGGTGTTTCTGGCATGTTCTGGCATTTTTCAGCACCGTGTGCTGTCCCAGTGGTCAGGAATTTCAAGTTTGAGGTCTTGTGTGTGTTCACCTCCTGTGAGATTATTTATTCTGAATGCTTGCACTTCTTGTCCGAATGCGTTCTCTTTTGTATCAGCGTCCTGTGAAAACTCACTGTGTGGCCTCAAGCACAATAGCTTAGCCTATTGTAAATTTGTAAAGCTATGTGTGAACTTCTTTATCGCTTTGTGTTGCCTTGGCTGTTTAAAACATGTGAACTGTGGGGGTCTAGTCTGCATGTGCAATGTGTGAACTCTCCTCCTGCTTGGTTTCATCTCAGTCCACAGGGCAGAGACAGATCAGGCCCAGACGAACACAGTCCATGACCCTCACAGCTCCGCCCCAGCCCTTCACTGTAGCCAGTCTTATTATGGCTGCTGCCCGGACGGACGCACTTCAGCTGGGGGCCCCCAGGGCCTGGGCTGCCCACAGGCCCCAGTTCCCACTCCTGTCGAGCCATCCTGCGTTCAGACCAGGTAACCAGCTCCAACCTGTCATTACGCTGTGGTTGAGGTCACATGTGGAGTCTGTTTTAGAGTCTTTGTCTGGGTGTCATTTTTACGGCTGTGTGACCACTGTAACCAGAGATGGTTTTGTATTATGCATGACCACAGTAATTACGAGGAAATGACCAGGCTGAATTTGAGGTTTTCCTAGAAATGTCAAAGTTGCACATTTTTTGTTATTTCAGGCAGCGTTTTCAGCACAAACCGTTTTATTGTTTGTACTTACTCTCTTCTTGTCGTGTGTCAGTTATGGCTGCTGCCAAGATGGTGTGACGGCAGCTCAGGGCCCCAACAAGGAGGGCTGCGTGGAGTTTGTGGCCCCAGCACCCACTGTAAGCCAACATATATGAAAATCTTTTTTTATGGACAGTTCTTTTGTGCATTATTACACTTTTTTTTTTTTTTTTAGCGCTTTAGACAAGGAAAGTGACAACAACTTTCATTTAGTTCCTTTCTAATGTCAAATACACCAGAAAGGAACTAAATGAAAAACTCATTCTCATAATCACAGTTTTAGTGAACATAATATTTTCTCTAACTTGTTTAAAGTGATGATTTTTTTTTAATGGCCTTTCTTCTAATCTGTCCTGACGTGCTTCCTCAGGTTGTTCCTCTCCCTACTGAGAATGCAGTACAGTGCCGAACCACCACCTACGGGTGCTGTTATGACCGCACCACACCTGCAGGAGGACCCAACGGGGAGGGATGCCCTAACCCACCAAACCACAGTAAGGGACTGAAGGAGCAAATGAACAGTCCCACACAACATCTGGTTTTGCCTTTTTAAAGTCCAATTTGTTTAAACTTTCTTTTTAATTCGTGGCACCAGAGAACTGTTACTAACATTTAGGCCGCCTGAAGGAAGAAGAAATTAACCTTTAACCACAAAAGCAAAGGCTCAGATCTTAATTCCATTATGTAAAAAAACTGTTCTGAAAAAATGGATTACGTTTCATCTTTCCCCATTAACTCATTAACAGTGCCATTATAAAAAGCAACCCCTCCTTAAGATAAAATGATTAAAAACAGCTGAGACTTTGATCTGCAGACAGCCTGCTGGTAACTTCGCCTGCTCTGTTTCTTTGCTGTAGTTGAGCGCTCGATCTGCTCCCTGCCTCGTGCTGCCGGCTCCTGCAGCAGCTGGGTGTCGCGCTACCACTATGATGTCATCACCTCCAAATGTGCGCACTTCTGGTACGGAGGCTGCCACGGCAACAGCAACAACTTCATGACCCGGGCGGAGTGCCAGAGGGCGTGTCAGGTGCCCGCACCGAGCCAGCAGGGCCCGGGGCCGGTCGCTCCCGCTGGAGAGCCGACTTCTAGAAGAGAAAACACTCCTGGAAGGACCACATCTGGAAGAGGTACCACATCTGGGGCAGGCACCTCATCTGGAGGAGGATCTAGAGCAGGGGGATCCACTTCAGGAGGATCAACGGGCGGGCAGTCACGCAGCATGGGGAGGATTTTCACAGTCGAGGGAGGTTCAACCAGTGGCACCAGCAGACAGGCCACAAGTGCTGCCACACATGCCCACAGAGGTAGAGTCTATCTGCGGGGACGCCGGCCTTCACCTGTCACCGCTGCACAGCACAGCGGCCCCGCTGCGAGGTAAGACCCCGAAGACCCAGGGAGCACGGCGATAAGCTCACTCCCTGCTCCAACCCCCACCACCACTGGCCTCATAATGCTGCTTACAGCCTTCAATACCCCTGCTGACGGAGCCCCAGTCAGCACTGCCCTACTCTGATTCTGAGGAGGGCCAGAGAGTGAGCTGAAGGAGATTGAAACGCCGTCCAAAGACAAATTGTGTGCATCATTCACTCAACCCCAGAATATGATGATAAAGTTAATGAAAAAGTTTTTTATCATTGTGTCATGTTAAAGTTAAAAAACAAAGGGCATCTGATTTTTAAACATCCTCAGTAAAACGGATCAGTTTCTAATGAAGCATCTGTATCTGTAAAAGACCAAATCTTGGCTTCTTTTTCAAAATTTTAAGACACTGTTAGCTAACTTTAAGAGTAACTTCACACCTCTCTGAAAACTTGTTTTCACTGACCTCTGGTGGTTTAACTTCTCACCTTGCTGCAGTGATGTAGAAGTGTACTCCAGGTTTTGTCAGTACACGAGACATCATCATTGTGGTCAGAGGTACGACGAAGCACACATGGTCACACCCACTAGTAAAACTGTCTGTGGTCAGAAATGTTTTCCAGCCTTGTGTCCAGTTACTCTTTAAAGACATTAAAGTAAACATCCGTTCCCATATTTGAAATATCTGTGCAACTAAACATTTCATATGTGCTGTGCTTTATTTTATGTAACATGCTCTTTATGTAGACGCACATCATTCTTGTGATGCTAATATAATCTAAACCCTTGCTTAGTAAACACTGCCGCTACTTCCAGCTCCACAGACTCTCACTTTCATGTCTGCTTAAGTAGCAACACCTTGTTTCTTCCTTTAACCTCGCCAAGAAGTCAGAAGTTGACCACCTCACAGCGACTCCTCTGGGACTTTTCACTGTTTGTCTAAAGCTATTGTTGGTCATCGTGTGTTTATTTGCGCCTGCTCACCTCACTGTGTCAGTCTGCGCCACTTTTGGGCTTTGTGTTTTCACCTTGGTGTCATTAGATCAAACTAATAAAGGTTCTGCTGTGATGCTTCATGTCATTGTATGTGTGTCATCACTAAACCCTGTCTTCTTCCACCTTACATTTGTGTAGTTGTGTGTCTGAGCGACATTCAATGCTCAAGCTTTCTCTGGGAGACACTACTAGTCAGCGTCTTGCTGGGAACTTCCTGTGGGTTTTTAGTTGGTGCAGAGAAAATTGTCCTTTGTCTCCTTGTGTGTCCACATCACCTTTTTAATCTTTTTTATATTTGTCGATTTGTAGTGTCTAAATTTGTTGTTTTGAGGGTGAGCTTTGCATTGCTTGTCTTGTCACTTTTCATGTTGCATGGGCCTTTAGTGTGCCAAAGCTGGGTTTCTTTTCTGTCTTTTTTTTCTCTTAGCTTTCTCTGATGAACCTCTGACGCCAGGTTGTGGGCCCTCTTTATGCCTGCTTTGGTGACTACTAATAAAAGTACCAACAGTAGAGCATAAAGTGACTCTTCTTCTTTGTTCTTTTCCTCCCTTCAATCTTCACTGTCTTTGTTCCTTCCTGCTGTTCCTCCTTCCTTCATTTCCTTCCTTCGTTCTGTCCTTGTATCTGCTCGTGTTTCCTCAGTTTGACCCTGGGAGAAGTGACCATCGATAAGACTGACCCCTCCACGGTGGAAGCTTTAGTTGGTCAGACAGTTGTGCTTCCCTGCAGAGTCAGCCCGCCACCATCCTCCACTGTCATCGTGGAGTGGAGAAGAGATGGCATCCCTCTGTCTACTCACAGGTCTGTAAAACACACACACACACACAATCAAAGGCTTGATATAAATTTAATTTTGCTCTCTGTTTGTGATTATTCTTGATGGTTTTGTTTAAACGTTCATCAGGCATCACCAGCAGCCTAATGGCTCCCTGTTAGTCGGCCCTCTCACTAAGTCAGACTCTGGTTGGTTTTTGTGCGTGGCCACTCGGGAACGTGAGAGAGACCACCGTTACATTTACCTGTCTGTCTCAGGTAATGTTGTACATTTGCATTTTCTACGATGAGATCTAAGCATACACATTTTGTATCTGCGCTAAGTCTTTTGATTAAAGAGCCATTTCTGTTTACATTTTAATTTATGGGATTAAAAGATTTATTGCATTAAATCCATGGTCAGAATTTCTGAAACAACTGTAGATTACTTTCAGGACATAAATGTTTTGTTATCATTTTCTTTTATCATCAATTTACAATTTCTTATTATATATTTCTTATATAGATAGATAGAGCAGATAGTCAAGTAAATTCCAGATTGTATCAGTAAAGATCAGAGCACTGATCTGATCCCTGCTTCTTTCACCCGTGTACAATCAACTAATTGGGGCCAGATTCGGTCAAAACCCTAATTTGACCGAGTTTAACCCCAATTAGTTTATCACACGTAAATCCTGAAGCCTTGATGTCACAGATGATGTCAGAACGTGCTGAGTCTTCATGCATGATGTGTTCATGTGACATTATGTAAGTGAATTATGACCAGGAGCACACACTTTGTGTGTCCAATTGTGCGTGTGTTTGTCACATAGAGGGATCATCTCAGCCGATTCCTACCTCACTGCCCAGAGATGGTCCATTACCTCGGTAAGAAAAAATTCTACTGTCGGTCCAAGTTTCACTAAATGTCTCGTCAAGGAAACAGAAAGTGGAGTAATTGAAGATTCTGGACACAAACACTTTAAGATGTGGACAATATCAGTGAACTTTAACATTCTGAAGTCTTTCTGATGTCCTGTCTCACGTACGTTGAATCTGAGAAGCTGTAAATGATGAAACAGTCACTGACATATCAGCTCTCTGACCATTTCTCTCAGGTTCAGTATCGACCGCTCAAGCTCATCTTTGCTGGAAATGCGAGAAGGACAGACTGCCAGACTGCCCTGCACGATTCTCCCTCCCTCAGCTCTGCAGTCTGTCAGCATTCAATGGACAAAAGATGGACAGCCCCTCAGTGACTCCAGGTATTTCTCATTCTGCTTTACCAGTTTTTATAGTTCATTTTAATTCTGGTTCAAAGGCATTGTTAAAATCAGGATGTGCTAGGTAGTAGAGGACAAAAAGATGCTCTTGTAATCACAGTTAATTGTGACACCAAAGTATAAATACCATAAGGAAGAGGAGCCACGGTCGACTGCTTTCGCTGCACATGCCATCAGCGTGAGTGTTTTCCTCAAACTTCATTAATATTGATCTTCTTTGTTGTTTGCTCACGATAAACATGCAGCTGATATGTTAGCTGATACGATAGCTTTTATGTTAGGAGCATATGCAATATAAACATTATAGACAATCTCTGCTCCATAGTTGTACATATACAGAAGTATTATTAAAAAATAACAGTAAAATCACAAAGATTACTACCCCTTTTTGCTCTAGATGTGAGTGTGGACAGGGCCCTGACTGACTGCTGTGTTACAGGTTTACCCAGCACTCAGATGGCACCCTGATCTTTGGCGCTCTGAGGTCCGATGACTCCGGTGTCTACACATGTACAGCCTCCAGTCAGCAGCAGCTGGAGCAGAGACAGCTGCAACTCAGAGTCCAAGGTGCATTTTAGTAGTAGTAACACCCAATTACTGACATGCTCATCACTACATTATGTCCACTGTGAATGCCAGAGACTGAACTTCAAACGCCTGCTGATGTTGTAGTTTCACATAGGTTCCAGCAGATGGCAGTAAATGTCATAAACTCATCATTGAAAGTGTCAGTGTGAGGGTCACTCCCCCCAGGCAACATCCAGAATAATAGTGTATGAACACAGTGTATGAACGTATAAAGACTTTTAAACAGAAAGAAATAGATTTTTTTTTTTAAAGTTTCTTTTATCTGATCTTTTTTTCTGGCCTCGTTGTCCAGCGGACCTGAGGATCACTACAGCTCCTAACAACATCCAGGTGTCTGAAGGCAGCACAGCTCTGCTTCCCTGTGTGGTGTCAGGCGACAACATTAATATCGGCTGGTCCAGGTAATGCAGTATGTGGATTATAGGGGTTATCTTATCACAATAACATTAGCACAACATGGAGCTGCTTTACTTAGAGTTTGGTTTAACATGCAAAAAGTCATATAGTCCTCTGTGGAGTTTCTCAGAAAGATATAAGAACATGATCTTTATAAGGCTGAAACAGTCTTTTTCTTCAACTGAGGTTTATGCAACCTGATATTTGTAAATGCCACCTATAAATATTAATTTGAGTCAAAAAAAAAGATCCAAGCAGTGCCATAGTTCTCTTACTTTAATTTTCAGTGTATTCATTCAGAATCTGACTTTAAAAAGAGAAGCTCATCTTTGATTCTCCTGAATAATGAATTTCAAGGAATTTAAAGCTGCCATTAAACAAAACTGGTTAAAGAGGCTACACAAAGCTCATGGGGCCTTAACTGACTTTTCTGTTTATTCTCTTTTGTGACAGAAATGGTGTACCGGTGCGTCCAGATGGTCGCAACATCCTGATGTCATCTGATGGCAGCCTGATCCTGAATAATGTAAAGCCGTCAGATGAGGGTACCTACACCTGTAACGCTTACACGGGCATCTACTCTGTGAGTGCCACGGCTGAAGTGAGGGTCATTAAAGACACACAACAAGGTGAGAGTAATAACGTAACTCAGCAGGCTCCTGAGGTTTAGGTGATGTTAGAACGAAACACAAACTGTTTTCAAACAACTCAACATGTAAAAACTCAGATCTGTGCCACGCAGGTGAACAAACAAGGAGAAATAAGGATCGACATGGTGATTCTAGCTTGATTCAGTCATTTCAAGATTAATTTATTACACAGGAGCACCACGTGAAAAAAACTGAACAGGACTGTCTTCCATGACCACAGGTGTCGATGTGCCGCCAGAATGTGTGGACCAACCCGAGCTTGCCAACTGTGAGCTGATAGTTTACGCCCGACTTTGCTCCAACCCGTACTACTCCAGTTTTTGCTGTGCCAGCTGTGCCAGGCACTCGCAGAGGAACGACAGGTTCGGTCGACTAGGCTAAAGCCGCAAAGGGTTTAAAAATGATGGGACAGGTGTTTTGGAGGACTGCATTTTTAAAACCTGAACTTTCAACTCTGAACTGCTGCATTTGCCAAAAGGACTTAAAACACTCGTATCTGAACAGGTTGTGCAGAGTCATAATTCTTAAATCTATGAACTAGGAGCTGTTCTACAGTGAGTGCTTTGTCCAGGGAGTCTGTGCCTTACAATGTAGGTACCATATGATCTTGTAAAGTCTGTTGAATGTGATGAGGCAGAACTCAGACTTCCTCCATTGTTCTTCTCTGCCACAGTTTTAAAATTAACTTATTACTCACTGGACCTACTGTACACGTTCTCTGTTTTTAAGAGAATCATATAGCTTTTCCTTTGAAGTCATTAAAAGGATTTAACATATTGTAAAACTACTTCATGCCTGCTGTAGTTTTGGCTACTATTTTTTTAAGTCATATTTTGGCATGTCATTGAGACAGGATTCTGCTTGTTGCTGATTCTGTGACATACAAGGAGCTCCTACCAGACTATGTTTATTTTTATGTAATTATTTGATAATAAAAATAATATTTTGATTAAAAATATTGTGGTTTGAATGGCTGAATGTCAAATCTCATCTCATGTCATCCAACATGCGTTTTTCTTGTATCTGGCTGCTGAAGTGTGTTAATTTACATTAATCAAAAAACTATTAGATTCTATCACAGTCTTACATTTAGATAAGTTACTGTTTCCCATTATATTATAGTAATTTCAGGCTGGTGTTTCATTGTAACCTACTCAGTGTTAAATTCAGACAACCACAGAGCCAAGTTGTCAACCATCACTGGGAGGTTGAGGTATCACTAAATTGCCAGGTGTGCCAGATGTTTTCTGAGCAGCGTGAACAGGCTGCTGATGGCAAAGGGTGTTTTGTTACACTCACAACTATATGAACAACGTCATTTCTTTCAGAGGTTTCAGGCCATTATGTTTGTTGTCATGCGGTATGTGCCTTCACCATTAGACCACTGGGCGCCCCAGTAATGTTTATATTTGAGCTAAGGTGCAACTTTAATGATCTCTATAGGCGATTTACAGCAATACATGAAAAAATCTGAAGAGCTATCAAGATAAAGAAACATTAAAACTAGAAGGGCACTCAGAGAGCAGAAACTTTGCTCATGCAGTTGTTGAAAATCAGTAGAACTTTTAACTGGTTTTTGAATCGTGAAAATCAGCCGTTTCTCATGACAACTTGACAACGCTGACCTGTAGATGTGTTGTTGTCTGCTGGTTAGCCTCAGTGCATTTGAGTGTATGAAGATGTCCCAAAAACTATTGAACCACAGGAAGTTGCAGCCTGGGCCAATACAAAAGTCCCATCTGAAATTTTTTAGATTTATAACTAACTGCATCTCAGGTTGTATGTTGCTCACTGTTTTTATATCCTAAAATACATCTGATGGAAACTATTGTGTGACATTTTGCACTGAGTTGCCATAGTCCTGTTGTTGTGAATTAACAATATAATATTTTTTAAATTTACCTGAAGGTGGTAGTTTGAAGATTCACCATAGCTTTGAAAACTGACTCTAATGTGCCTCCTTCAGCATTGCATGACACAAACACTGCTTTGTCTGAAAAATGTTAAATGACTACGCAAGCTTTGTTTTGTTAGAAAATTTGTTTTCTGACAGAGATGAAGCAAACAGCAAACAGAGTTTGCAGGAGGAGATGCAAACATCTAGATACGCATACATGCTTTTGTTGTTGTCTCATGCTCTGTTTCCTGTTTATGTGACTACAGAGAGGAAAAACATGTTTTTCAAGGAAACAGAATGTGGTCTTCCTCAGTTTGAGTCCCACCGGACTCTTTTTTGGTAAAAAAATAAATTTACAGTTTGATGAGAGAGGAGGTGTATGGCCAGGACATGTTTTAAATGTAGTGACATACAGAATAGTATGTCATGTGGTGGTTCACATGAATGACAGCATTACAACATAATCTACACACTCTGACAGAGTTAAAACCTTCATGTGCAAATTTGTGCACCAGATCACAGTAAACAGCTGTTGTACGTTACACATACTTAAGTTAATTCTGTTGCTTCAGTTGACACAGAAATGGAGGACGA
>JBBMJY010000009.1:3812105-3824497 GCA_037833715.1 Toxotes lorentzi
AAAGTGTCCTGCTGTCCCACAGACCTTCAGAATATTGATGTTTTCTGCTCTATCAAGTGTCCCAGGTTACATGTTGCATGTTACACAATGGGTGTTAATGGGAGGAGGTTTTTGTACGGCGGCTCTATAGGATTGTATCACCGTGCCCCCCCTGTCCCCACGGTGAAAAAGCATCACACAAAAACCTAAAGTCTTTTTCTTTCTCTCCTCTTTCCTCCCCCCACCCAGCTTCTCCGTATCTCAGCCTCCATCTCTCTCTCTGTGAGAGCAGCTGTGCAGGTCGGGCTGACTGACGGCTGAAAGGGCTGCAACCTGACTGTTGCTATTTCTGTGTCAGCTAAGAAAAGAAGCAAGAGGAAAAGAGAGACTGGCTTTTATTTGTGTGTGTGTTTTTTTTTTGTTTGTTTTTTTTCTTGTAGCTGCTCAGAGGAAGTGACATCTCATGGTCACACCTCTTTATCCACCCAATGATCAGTGAGCTAAGGAGGCTCACATTTACTCACATTTAAGGACTTTGCATAAAAGAGAGTAAATTGCATAAATCTGGCTGTTTAAGTGTTCCATTGTAAATTTAATGTCTAAAATGATTCTTTAACCAAATGATGGGTTGTACAACCAGTGAGTGCTCATTCTTAAAATGAAACCTTTTCTGTCTTTTCACATTTGAAAACATTATAAGATTTTATATGATGTTGTACTGCAGAGATCACTTATATCACATGTAAGTATGTCACATGTACATTTTACCTCATTTAGACTTCTTCTTTATTATATTGCCATTTTAAAAACACTTCAATTGTTTGACTGGCTCCCATTCAACATTCTATCCTGACTTCAAATGTAATCCCACAAATACCCTGTAGAGGTCGGTGTGTGACCTCTACGGGGTCTGACACGTTTACGTTCTTGTCAGGGTACAGAATTTTTTTTTTTTTTTTTATTAATTCCAGACAGCATTGTCCCATCAGAATTTTAACAGGTTACAGAATTAAAGTAAAAATAAAGTAGCAGAGACTTAATGTGAGTGTGACACAGATGAAAAACTGTTCAGGACAATATTACTGCAGTTGAAAAAATAATCTTTACCATGTTAACACCTGCTCATTTATCTGAGCTGATCAGGTTTGTGGTGTTCCTGCAGGATTGTCACTGAACTGCAGAGAAACTGTTTTTCTACCTTTAATGAATAAATAAATAAATAGATCATCATCAAACAGCTTTTCTTCCATATATTCATGTCATGTTGATGTTTGTTGTCAAGTCAAGTCAGCAAAATCCTGCTCTGCACCACACACATACACACACATACAGTCCAGCACATCAACCCTTCCTACTCATCCCACCTCCCTGTCATCTCTTCCTCTTGAGGTTGTTGTTTAGCTACTAAGGCTTTCTGAACCATTGTGCTCTACTGGAGGCACAGTAATACACAGCTGAGTCTCCAGCCTCAGCAAGGTGTATCTGCAGGGAGGAGCTGAGCACTGAAGGCCGGGACATGGTGTACTTGGATTTGATGAACGGAGCTTCTATGTTCCATGTATCTTTATTTAGAGAATATGTTACCAGCTGCATTGTCTTATCGCTGCTTTGTCTGTACCAGAACATGTAGAAATATTGATCGTCATCTTGTTCACACTGCAACGTTACAGTCAGGTCCCCTTCACGACTGAATGCATGCAATGGGTGCTGGTGAATTTTTACACAGTCGGACAAATCTGGAAAACAAGGAAAAAGTCAAGAAATACATTAACAACTTTAACCAAGACATCTGTAAAGAAAAAAATACAGTTTTCTCTCAGGTGAATTCAGATGTTCTTACCAGTGAAGATCAGAACTGCAGTCAAGAGCAGCTTCATTGTCACAGTGATCATACAGGTCACAGTCATAACTCTGTCTGTCAACTGAAATAAGCTCTGATCCTCCTTCTCTACCCTGTTTCTCAGGAGGAGTTTCACAGAAAGCTAGAATCTCCTAGTGGCCACTGAGCAGCAACTGCAGCATGAGACATTCAGATTGCTGCAACACAGACAAACATCCGACTGTTAATGTGAGAAAACATTAACTTCTCTGAAGTCTTTTCGGTTGTATAAGAAATCAGCAGTTATAACAGAACCATGACCAAATATTATTGTGAGGCTCAAAGAGCTGCTAGCTTGGTTGTGGACTCTGGGTCCTGGCTCACCTCACTATGACAGTAGGAAAGCAGAGATGTTGACCCAGTTTAAATTCTGGTTTTTACACACACTTTACTCCTTTGAATTACTTGCCCCCCGCCCCCCCAAAAAAACCCAAAAAACAATTTCCATGTTATGTTGTAATCTGCCAGACTGTCCATAACGTAGCTATAGCATTCCAGACACACGTACCTGTTTTTACCTCCTGCTTCTTTGTGGACTTTTCCTTTTCCTTGCTCCTTTGCCTTCTTTTTTTTTTGCATGGATCTCCCACTTGGATTTTGCTGACTATTGCCTGCTACCATCAGGCAAAACAGTTAACTTCACCTCAAGTTTATCCTCGACCGCCAAGACTAAATAAAGATTGACTGTTTTTGAACTTTTTGCCAGTGTCTCAGAGATGTGCATTGTTTATTCTGAATGGTGATGTCTTTAAGATTGTTTATCTTTTGATGCCAAGCGAAAGCATAACTCCTCACGAACTCTTCATGCACAATCGACCACTATCTGACATTAAAAATACAGCCCAATATTGGCCTAATATATCAGTCTTATCCTACATTAATATGAAGTGTGAAGCTTTGACAGCTATGAATCTATCTTTTTTCCACTTCCACTCTGGCAACTATCTCTGTCAATTTAACATCAAACCAAACAATCCACAGCTCCTTCCTGCCTGCATGTCACCTGTCACAGGCAGACTCGTTATTTGAATGACTGTCTGCTCTCTGTGCATCACTGTGACTGGCAGCACAGTAGTAGGTGCTGCTGTCAGTCAGGAGGAGCTCACTAATTTGAAGAGAGAAGTTGTTTTTCAGTGCATCGACAAACGCCTGGAAGCGCCCCACAGTTTTGACGTACTCTGAGACGACAAATTCAATAGGAGCTCCGGGATGGTTTTGCCGGTACCAGTACATACTACTGCCGGCCATGCTGAACCCTGGACCCAAGCTACACTCCAGCATCAAATTGCCTCCTGGGTGAGACACTTGATCTCCAGACTGAAGAACATTAATTGCGAGACCTGCAGCACATGAAGAATGTTTCACCTCAATATACAAAGCAGTGAATTTTCTCAGATATGCAAATTTGATGGGAATTTGACTATTTAGGTGCTGGTTAACCAGTACGTCCATCATGAGTAAAAATAAAAACCCACCTGAGTTTAAAAGAAGTGACAGATAAACCACTGTGACAAGCATGTTAGCAACGATCTGTCCTCCAGTTGAATGATGCAGTCACTCTCTTCAGCACAAAGGAAACACGAGGTCACATGATCACATGATTGGAGGGCAAGTACTGTATGTAATTCTCGCTCACTGATTATCAGCCGACACTTTGACAACTACACAACTATGACATTATTATATCAAATATGTAACGGCTCTCATGATTTCACTATTGTTGTTTAAAGTAATTAAGAAGCACCCAGGTTGTGTTTATCTATACATGATTACATTTCTGGTACATGATTATGTTTATGATATTGAAAAATATCAGCATTTTTGCTGTATATACAGTAGTAGAAGTTCCTTGTTCAGTTCCTCAGTTGTAGATTATATCCAGTAAATAACTAAAGACCACATCAATTATGTACAATACAATACAAACTGATCAACTCCCAGTAAACAGCATAATATTTTCAGCTCTTTAATGAACTGAAACCAGGAGCTGTCATTAGTTTACCATAGGAGGTTTTTAGTGCAGCAGTGGAATTAAACCACATCAGTGTGTACTAGCAGCGCAGAAATACACAGCTGAGTCAGATGAACTCACTGTGGGAATGATCAGCGATCCTCTCAGCGTGTTTTCTCTTTTTAACTGGAATCTGTCTTTAAACTGGTCCTCATAGACTGGGTCACTCAGGAGGACTGTGTACCCTATGAGGCTCATAGACTGGCTGCTCTGTTTGTGTTGGTACCACAGCATTGTTTGAAGGCTGCTGCCATCATGACTGCAGTTAATCCTGAGCTCTTCATCCCCTTCCCTCACAATCTGAGACGAGGACTGTTCAAAGGTAACACTCTCCGCTTTTCCTGTGAAGAAAGTCATTTAATGTGAGCTGAAGTTGGAATTCAAGTGTTGCATTTTGAGGAATTCATTTCGGAGACTTAGAAAAAATATCAGAGTTGTACCATAAACACACAGTGGTACACATGTTACAGATACAAGTGTATGTTATTTAAAATTATTATAATTTAAAAGTATTTAAAAAGTTTTATAGAATTAAGTCTGACTTACCTGTAAACATGAGCAGTAAAAATCCACATGTGTATAAAGCTGGAGACATCCTG
This sequence comes from Toxotes lorentzi, assembly GCA_037833715.1. Lineage (NCBI taxonomy): Eukaryota > Metazoa > Chordata > Actinopteri > Toxotidae > Toxotes > Toxotes lorentzi. The sequence continues at coordinate 3,816,574 of JBBMJY010000009.1, forward strand.
GAGACTAAACTTAAATCAACAAAGACAAATAACAAAAACAAAATTTAAATTGTTTTTCCATGTCAAATTTACGATTACAGCATATACTGAAATCCAGTATTAGAGGTGGAGCATTTGCGCATTGCTCCAATCTGACAAACCCATTACAGATCAAATGAGATATGACTACCTTCTCCACACATCATACCTCCCCTTCCCCACCTTCTTCCTCTGCCCAGAGCTGATCTCATCAATAAAAAAAAAGAATTAAAAAAAAAAAAGAAATCTGCTCTCTGTTTCTTTGCTGAACTTCTGTTTCTGATCATAAATAAAATAAATACAAATTTGTAGTTGTTGTTGTTTTGTGGTGGATTTATTGGTGCAGTGGTTTCAGGCTATAAACTCACCAGAAGTTGCTGACTGTAAAGCTGACAACTGAAAAATGAGAGGTTTTGTAATTTCAGAAGTAATTCTCCTCACCAAAAAAGATTAAATCAAAAACCAGAAATGGTTTTAGAATATGTCAGTCCCAGTCACTGCTCTGCCTTTAGTCTAATTTTGCCAGCTATTTCCCATCCTGATTACTTTGTGTGGTTTAACTCTTGACATTACAATATGATCGTTTATTGACAACGTGAGTACGATCCAGCTCTTATACTGCACCGTGGCCAATTCAAATCACCTGCTGACGGGATTGGATGAGAGCCCGCTGACTGATGGGCCTCGGTGCAACATGATTGGTCACCGCCTGATTGCAGTCTTTTTAAACCGACTAAGCCCCGCCCACGCGTTTCGCCGTTTGGTAGTTGCTGCGCGCGCCGTCCGTTAGCGGGCGACCGGATAAATCAGTAAATAAATCGCAGATATTGTTTGTTAAACATGAGGACGACTGGTTTAAACGCTTTAAAAAGCTAGCTCACTGCCAGCAGTTTGATAATGTGTCTTTAGGACGAATGTTTGGAGGATTTATGATTCTTTCTCAGTCTTTTCATTGCACTAATGGTTGGACACAAATTGTTTTTCATGGATTACGGTTTTTATGCCCTGCGTTTGGCAGCTTGGGACTTTCTCAAAAGGTGTTCTCTTCTCTGAAATGCCGGGAATCACAGCTTCTCCTCACCAAGGTAAGAAATTGCAGCTAAATGTTGTTATATAAACTGTTTTTAGTCCTCCTAGGCTAAACATTAGATTTCAAGGCGTGGGAGTAGGCAGAGATAACTGGTTAGGGTGAGGATAGGATCATGTTAAGCATCATAACAAAGACTGGTTCGGGATAAAGTTCGGTGATGCTCTGGACACGTTATTTTTGCAACTTTAATGCCCTTAAAGCACCTTTGAATTTGATAAAGCCAGCTTCAGGTAATGTCCTGTGGGCCTCAGTGGCACATGATTGGTCAACGCCTGATTGGCGGTCTTTTTAAACGGACAACGCTCCGCCCACTCGATAATTGCTCCAGGCGCGCCAAGGGTGGGCCACAAATGGGTGCTTCAAATCTGACTCAGATTTGTGAATCCTGCTATACCTAGACTTGATCTGGGTGGGAGAAACAGGGATATTGTAGAGACTGTTCAAAACGCTGTTCCGGATTTGTAAAACCTTTATTCTATTTGTGAAAATACAAAGAATGCAGTTTCACTTCTTTTGAGCACATCAGACCAAATCAACAGAGAAACTGTGATTTTTAACAAACAGAATCTGAGATTACTGTCTACTAGTTAATCATGACCAGTTTTTTTTTAAATGACTGAAATATATTGGCAGAAAAGGAATATAACAGTCATACTTATGTTTACATTAGTTCATCACCGTTTTTGCTTTCAGAAACGACACAAAGTGGGTTTCAGACAGCATTAATGCTTCAACTAAGAGGTCTAACACCCGCACACAACGAGTGGTGTGAAAAACACAATCAGTTTGTTCATATTGTAAAGTTTAACTTTACTTTCCCCTGAACTGCTGAATTTGAAGGTAACTTCCTTGTTGTGCTGCTGGTTAATGTTATTGCTCTCCAGATGGGATTGTGCAGTAGGCATGTGTGGGCTGGGTCCTGGACTTGACATGAGTGAATTTTTAATAATTTCCTCGAGTGGCTGAGCTTTTTCATTTGGTTGTTGTTTGATGCTGTTGAACTGGTGAAATATGAATGCTCATGTTTGCGCTCATTGGTTGTTTTGGGGTTGAATTGGTTTTGCAACACATTTCCTGTTGTTTGTTAATTTGCCAAACTATGTTCTTATTTATCACATTATTTAGTCACCTTTTCTCTAAATGGCTGCTCTTGCTCACTGCAGTCGAGGGTTTTCTATTTGGATCTTCACCTGAACTTGAGTTTGATAAACTAGGCAAATCTGAAATAGCTGGGATATGATGTAGTGAAACTGATCTTTTCGTCTTATAAATTGTTTGTAATTTCCTTCACTTTATGCCTGTTTATTGCAGCCTTAAATTCCGCCCCATTCCATTGTGTGCTTTAAATTTTGCTAATCAGTCAGAGGTTTTGAAAGCTTTCATATGTACATGACTCTTGGAGACTGTCTGACTGTGAAGGATCACATTATTATCCGTCTGGTTAGTTCAGTCTCTGTCGTTAATGTCAGTAATGAACAGTAACTCCACCAGCCTGCCTCTTTGCATCTTGAACAAAAGAACAAAGGGCAAAAAAAGAGAACAGGGTTTTTAGTCATGGGGTGACCTTAAACCACATCACTGTGTACTGGCAGCACAGAAATACACAGCTGAGTCTGATAGATCCACACTGCGAATAATCAGGCCTCCTGTTAGGATGTCCTTTCTTGTAATCTCAAACTGATTCTTGAACTCCTTCTCATAGTTGGGCTCACTGCCACTGTAGCTGAATCCAATCAGGCTCATCAAACCTCCCTTTTTTTGCTGGTACCAGAGCATTAAATAGAGGTTGCTGTCATCATGACTGCATTTAATTTCTACCCTGGCAGTTTCCTTGACTATTCTTGGATGAGAAGGCTGAAACGTCACACTTGTTGTTTGATCTGTGGGAAAAACACAGAGTTTAAAGGTAGTCAGTACAGAAGTCACAGTGGAAAAAGCATTGACAGAATTTCTGTACAACATTAGCAACACAATTAAACGGTTCTTTTTGTAGCTTATATAATTACATGGAAGCAAGATGAGAAGAAATACGACCACAGCAGGAGACATCCTGAAGGTTTCTGCTGCCTCAGAAGAAACACAGCTTCCTCCAATGAGAATCTGTAAAAAGAGAGACAGTCCTTCTTGCGCACATATCTCAGGCACAGGAAAAAGATCAGGGTGTTTAGTGAAGGAGTGGCGTTAAACCACATCACTGTGTACTGGCAGCACAGAAATAAACAGCAGAGTGTGCCAGGTTTGCTCTGTTTATAACCAGAGCTCCTGTTGCCGTGCCTTCTCTTGTCAGCTTGAACTGGTCTTCAAACTGACCCTCATAGTTTGGGGGGTTTCCTCCATATCCATACCCAATGAGGATCAGAGACTGACTGTCCATTCTCTGCTGATACCAGAGCATTACTAGAAGACTAGTATCATCGTGGCTGCAGTTAATCTGCACATCAGTTTTCTCCTTCACTATCTGGGGAGGAGATTGCTGAAATGTTACAGCACTCACCTGACCTGTGGATAAAGCAGGTTTTGAAAATGTTATGTATATATATACTTTTTTTTTTTTTTAAACACGACTGTTCAGCATTTTATATAATAAAATAATATAAATAATGAGTACTTTCACGTAATTTAGAAACTGTACAACTTACAATAAAAACAGATGAAGAGAAAGGCAAACGGTGACTTAGGAGAGGACATTGTCAGGCTCCGATGTGAGAAAAGTCTTACTCTGAGGAAGAAAAAGGCTCAGGCTGAGGAGGAAGGGTGTCTCTGTGTCGGTTAATTCATCACCACATCCTCATGATGAAGGCTGTATAACATGTGCTGTGCCTCCATCTGTCGGTTGAATCTGTTCTTCAGGATCCTGCTGTACTGTATTTTGAATTCTGAAATATAATTAACTGAGCTTTAGCAGACATTGCATGCCCAGGCAACCACCTCAGTGTCCTCACTAACACATGACAATGTCAGACAGGACAGTCATTATTTGCCTGACTGTGAGGGGTCAGTTGTCCCCAACACAAACACATGTAATATTATTGTATAAGACATCTATCTTTCCCCCAAAAAGTCTGACATTATTTATGACATCTGAAGTTCTCAACTCGTGATGCTCATCGTCAGTTATTCTTCCTCTCCATCAGTTGTATCTCGTTAATCGATAATCTATTAATCATTTGTTGCTGTATATTACATTATTATTACATTTTGTAAATGTATGTGTTATCACAATCTTTATGATTTGCTTTTACTAAGTAAATTTATGCACTGCTGTGACATAAAAGGAACAAAAACATATATTCTAATCAAGCAACATACATGAGGAAGACTGTTTTTCAAAGCTTTGATGTAGTGTCACATGGTTTCAGTGGTTTCCTGTTGGTGTTCTGTTGTCTGCTGCATCACTATGGAGGTTTTTGTACGACAGAGTCACCGTCTTTATTACTGTGCATACTTGCTGCTCCAAAATATTCTCCGCTGTCAGGGTGCATCAGGTTCTGGATGTGAAGAAAAGCTGTATTCTCTCCATCTCCAGTCACCCTGAAGCGACTCTGAAATGGTGTCTCAACGCTTGGAGTTGTATACCTCATATAGCCAATCAGCTTTAGGGAAGTGTCTCCTGCTGAGCGCTGATACCAGAGAATCGTGTCATAGCTCTGGATTTTATGAGTGAGGTTAATTTTGACTTCAACATTTGGTTTTATTATTAGGTCAGTTGGAGTCTGAAACACCTGTTTTTCTTTACTGAGGTAAACACCTGTAAAGAGAAGACAGAACAATTTTAAGTTGGGCTCTGATTTCTTGATAGTAGTGGATAAAACCTTAGTGTGCGCTTAGATTAAATTTCTGGGAAAGCAACAGTAACAAATAAGCAATCAGTGAAAGTGGATGTAAAATATCTTTTATATGGAAAAACTGGCTTAATGAATGAATGATACCTTTAATCCAGAACACAGGGATGATGGCTATGATGAGACGAGATGGCGTCATGTTGAATATGAAAAACCAACTAGAGTCTCTGTTGAGTTTTGTGGCTCGGGAGGAGGAGCAGGAAGTGATGAGGAGAAATCGGAGCCTTACACAGAAAAACTGTACATCATCACCAGCCTTTCTGATGAGAGCAGAGGAATAGTGACGGACCCGAACCTGCTGAACCCCTGATCCTGTTCACCTTACCTATACGATGACAAGAAATGAAAATAACACATCATTTCGATTCTTTGCCCTTACACATTTAATTCTCTGTAAAAAGGATAATGATGATAGTTAGGAGACTTCTCTTGCAAAATGACTGTACTGAATATGACAGAACCCAGCAGAGACACGAGGAAATGATGCAGAAATAACATGACAGAGACCTTGACTGCAGGTGGTTTGTGAAGGTGTTTCCAAGACTTTACTCGAACCCACATTTGATAAAGGATGGTGTTTAGTTTTTGTGTTGTTCTAAGGAGATCTACCTCAATGTGTGTATCGAGCAGCACAGTAGTACACTGCACTGTGCTCAGACTCTTTCAGGTCCAGTATATACAGAGAACCATTCTTTGCTGTATTTCCACTTAAATCTCCAATTATATTGAAATGTTCTTTATATGATTCTTCATAGCTTTTTTGACTGTATTCCAAATATCCAATGAGTTTTAGAGTCCGGTCTTCAGGTGGCTGCTTGTACCAGAGCATCACTGTGTAGTCAGTTTGTCCATGGGTACAGACAAGCTGCACATCTTCACCAGCCTTTCTGATGAGAGCAGAGGGAGACTGATGGACCTGAACACCCAGAGAAATACCTGCTGGAAGCAGAGTTGGACAGATTGTTCATTTAAGAAATAAAGATAATTGTGGTACATCTTATTTCTTTAGTGAAGCAGTTGTTACCTGTGAGGAAATAGCAAAAGAGAAATCTAATCATCATGTAGAGACGTGACGTGGAGCACTGAGTTTCTCTAAAGTTATGAATGAAATGCAATATTAAGTTATGACAGGGTCTCTGCTACTAGTGATTTCTCATTAAACTGAGGCATTTAAGGGGGAAGCGAACGTGATGTAGACAGGAGGCGGATCTATATTCAGTCTTCCTGATCCGCCCCAAAGCTGTTTTGCTGTGGACAGATTTCATCACACACTAGAAATTTTACAGGTCTCATTTAATTAGCATAAACCAGAAAAAAACTGAAACACTATTACTTTAGCCTGTGATGATATGATTGTGTCAAACCAAAATCAAACCACAAAAGCAGGTGTCTGGCAGCAGTTCATTCAGTGTCTTATACAAAACCACTAAGAGTTTTTGTTTAGTTCAGAGGGGATTTTTGCCAGGGTGTTTCTCTTGCTGCACAGTAGTAAACTGCACTCTGATCTTGTCCTACATGTTTGAATATAAGAGAAGCATTCTTCGCTGTACTCCCACCCAAATCCCCAGAGATTTTAAAATCCTTTTCATACGAATCTTCCATTTTGACATCTTTGAAATACAAGTATCCAATGAGTTTCATAGCTGTGTCTCCAGGTGAGCGCTGGTACCAGAGCATCACCCTGTAGTCAGTTTTATCATGGCTGCAGAAAATCTGCACTTCACCACCGGGTTTTGTGACGAGATCAGAGGGAGACTGACGGACCTCAAGACCCAAACAAACACCTAGACAGCAAACCAGAAAAAAAAGAGAACAAACTTAGTTGCATTTTGATAGATCATGGAGGAAATTGTTTGTACACACATAACCTAGTTCTGTTAGAAAGGTTTTTACCTGCCAGACAACAGAAGAAGAGGAAGCAGATCATTTTGTTCCTCAAAATAAAGGACTTTTTGAAAACTCCTACACGATACATCAGACTACATATGACAAAGTGCTGCAGATGTAAGTCGCTGGACTCATCATCATATCACAATGACTCTGATACCGATAGTGATGGAGATTCAACGGATGCTTTTACTGAGCTGGCCTCCCAAGACGAAAAGGAAGTGATTAAAAAAAAAAACACCATTACTGTACATCTGACAAAGATGGAAGCTTCAAAGAAAATGCAGCTAACTGGGAGGGGTCTGTTCGAGGCCTTAAACCATGAATGGTAATGGGGTTAGCAGTTTTTGTATAAGGGAGAGAGACAGTAGAGTCACTGTGCATAGCTGGCCGCACAGTAGTAAACAGCACTGTGCTGAAGTCCAGTTATTTGAACTTTGAGAGAGCCATTCTTTGCTGTATTTTCACCCAAATCTCCAGTGATATCGAAATGTTCTTTATATGGCTCTTCCATTGTGACAGCTTTGTAATACAAGTATCCAATGAGTTTCATTGCTGTGTCTCCAGGTGAGCACTGGTACCAGTACATTAACCTGTAGTCTGTTTTATCATGGCTGCAGAAAATCTGCACGATGTCACCAGACTTTGTGATGAAATCAGTAGGAGACTGACGGACCTCAAGACCCAGACAAACACCTAGAAAAAGAGAGAATCAATAATCGCCGCAGAAACTAAAGATAAAGTGTTATTCCTGAAGGATAAAAGTGATTACCAATGAGCCAAGATAAAAAGAATAATATTGGCATGTTGACTTCCTGTCTGAATGAACACAGGACACAGAGGGGCTCCGTTTGCTGTAGATTCTTTGTCAGAGTCTTCTTATGAAATCTGCATCAGCTACATCATAATTTATAGTGCTGTGTGTGTTAGTGTGTTAAGCAGAGTATTTCTTGAGCCCCAGTGCCACCTACTGGAAGATGTAACAGTCAAAACACTCACCAAATTTATTTGCAAGCAGTTTTTGTTCAGCTGCTCAAGCTTCTCACATCACTGTGTTTACTGACAGCACAAAAATACACAGCGCTGT
>JBBMJY010000009.1:3862921-4014162 GCA_037833715.1 Toxotes lorentzi
CTGTTTTTGTGAACACAATTAGTTTCATGGTTTCTCCAGGCAGCTGTCTGTACCAGTACATCTGGAAATAGCCAGCATCCTTGGTGTGGCTGCAGTGTATTGTTACGTCTTCACCCTCTTTTTTCCACAGTATGTCGTCCTGGGTCACATCACTCCCATCAGTTAGTCCTGTGTGTATAACAGCAAAGTTTTTTTAACTCACATAGAGCAGGGCATTTGCAGTGATTCTGAGCCTGTTCTCTTTTTCCCTCTACTAGATTTTTTTTTTTTTATTAATGCAGTGTGCTGTTCTTCTTGTACTTTACCTATTATCCAGAGCAGAAATAGTAAGAAGCTGACGAGACCGTGTTTGATAATGTCCATGTTAAGAAAGTCAGAGTCAAACACATAAGTGTCAGAGTAGTGACAGAGTTATAAAGAGCCACAGGTGGGAGTGTCATGTATTGTGTAGCTTGTGAACAAAGAGTGAGAACTTGTGGCACTCGAGGTCCCCCTACAGTACATCACGTTCATTTTTTTTTTTTAAGTTGTGCCAACAGTGCATTGAGGTTTTTGTTCAGCTTTCACATGTGTCTGTGTCACTGTGTTGACTCACAGCACAGAAATACAAGCCTTTATCTTGTGGCTCCAGATTGTTCACTGTGAACGTCCCAGTCTGAGCATCAGGCTTAGTGGCTGAGAATTTCTCTTTGCTGAAATCTCCAAAGTCTTTTGTTGTTGTTGTTGTGAACACAATTAGTTTCATGGTTTCTCCAGGCAGCTGTCTGTACCAGTACATCTGGCTGTAGGCTACACCCTTGGTTTGGTTGCAGTGTATTGTTGCGTCTTCACCCTCTTTTTTCCACAGTACTGGGATCTGGTTGACATCGCTTCCATCAGTTAGACCTGCGTGTTCAGCAACAGACATTACACATGTTATTTTTCTCTGATCACTTTCATTTCAAATAATAAACTGATGATTATAAAGGTAAAGCATTAAAAAAATAAAAGTTTATTTGAACTTATTTTTGTAATCCAGAGTCTAGAGTTTATTTTATTGTTAATTACCTGAGGTCCACAGCAAACAGACTGACAGTCTGAGGAGGCCTTGGGTAATGATGATGTCCATGTTCTGCTATAATTAAACGAACAACGTCTCATATCATGAGAGAGATATGAAGATGTGCAGGTGGGAGTGTCAGTCCTTTGTGCAGTGTGATGTGATGTGTAGTAAATGGTACGTGGGCTCCCCCTGCAGTCCATCACTCCCATCTGCATTAAGTGTAATTCCAATCAGTAACACTGACAAGCTGTTTTTCAGTGATACTTTTTTTGCTGATGAGAAGATGAAACACTTCTGTGCTCACATCACTAAACATAAAAAGAAATAAACTAACATTTAATAAAGTTTGGTTTTTAAAATCTTGACAAGATGGTTTCTCTGTCAATACAAAGACATGAAGTGGATTAGAAGTAGAAGACACCTCTGAGGTTTCTGTATTTTACAGTTTTTTTCTGCTCTTAAGGGGACAGAATGGACCTGATGAAGATCCAGTGAGTCAGTGAGTGAGTAAGACACAATAGTACTGTAGTTTGATTTCCTGCTGCTACACAGTTTTGTCCAGTAGGTGGCACTGTTTTCATTCATTTGAATCTAGACAGAAATTAAAACACACATGCAGACCTTCCCTCTGAATCAGACGTAAACTGGACTGTGTGTCATGAGGTATTAGAAGCTGGCTTTGAACGAACAAGTACAGTGATTTACATTTAAATGTAATTCTGCCCCCTGGTGTTTTCAAACCCAAAGTTGTCCTCTGATGTCCTGGCTCCTCTCCCTCTGCGGTTTCTGCGAGTTACTGTAGATCATATTGGCTGCAATATTTATTCACACAGCTGTGGTTGGTTTTCACAGACATCGTACAAGTGTACACAGTTCAGAGATATGTGAGATTTCACAGACCAATAATGAACGGGAAGGCTGCTGTGTCTGTGCATCCGGAATATTCACTGGGGAGACTGGTTCGAGGGGGGAACTGGTACATTTACATTCACACTTACTGTATAATTCTGTTTAATGTAATCAAGCTTAGACACACTATGCAATTTAATATCTGAAACATGATAATCTGATTAGATCAATCACAAAAACAACATTAATGAAAATAATTTAAACATAAATTATTATTAATTTCATATGTTCAATCAATCAAAGTCTTTTTTTTTTTCTTCACCTGACGTTACTCAGTTTTACAAAAAGTCAGTAAGGATCTTGGCCCACGTGACTTAACAGGATATTTATTTACAAAAATGACAGCGACATAATGTGGTAGAGACACAAACTACCATCTGCAGCCTCTCCAAAACCGTTTTGTCATCTGAACTCAGTGAGACAAATGTGTATCCTCAGGATTTCAGATGAAAATGATGACACACGGGAAAATGTTCCATGATGTTGTGGTCCGTGCGTCATAACACTATTTGTGTTAAAAACAAAGCCAGCTGTCAAATAAACTTTTGTAAATTTAGTTATTAGGGAGAGAACAAATCCAATTTTCGTCCTCATAAACTAAAGGAAGAAAATTACTGGGAGCCCCCTCAGATTTTTTCCCTGTTTAACTGTTGGAAAGTGCCCAACAATGAAAAGGTCCTTCAGCTTTACACACTAACAATACAATGATTACAAAATGCCTCAAAACATGCAGTATAAATATCAGTCATTGTGTCATTATACACTTTTAATCTGATAATCATAATAACTTTGGAAAACCAAATTAACTGAGGCCATGTCAGCTTCTTCATGACACCTGGTACCCTTGAGGTAAAATATCAGCCTGTCCTTTGCCATGAACACACACACACACAAATCTCCTTCTAGAAATAATATTGTGGATAGGCACCATAATTCCCAGGCTGTATTAAGGACAGTTTTTGTTACATCTTGATTTATGGTACTCTGAATAAAACCTGTTCACAGTTTAAAGAAAAAAAAAATTGGTTGCATACCACAAATATTTGGTAAACATTTTAGTTGATTGAGTTAATTGGGTGAACTGACCCTTTAACAGTATGACTATGACCAGATTTAGTAAGGGTGAAAAGGTCCGTCAGTAGAAAGTGTTGAATCCCGTCTTATTGTGCAAAGGAATGCCCTCTGCCCCTCTGAACTCCTCGGCTATGTCATCGAACGTGCGACCTTTTGTCTCAGGGAGGCGGATCCAGGTGAAGGTGAAGGCGAGCAGAGCCACAGTCATGAAGAGGAGGTAGATGTACTCACCGCAGATTATCTGTTTGTAGGAGAGACAGATTGAGATTTTTTTTTTTTCATCAGGTTTTGACCTTTATTTAACAGAGAAAAGTCTCTTAAGATCTAAATCTTTTTTTGAGAAAATTCAGGTGCCTATGTCTTAGTTTCAGGTTGACTGCCATCTCTGTAGTTTGCCAGATGTCTCCCTTGTTTACTGTTAATTTAATCACTGTTATTTAAACCAGATTTTAAAGGATTTAGCAACAGATTTATACAGCATTTAACAAATTTATGTCTTTTTTTTTGTTTGTTTTTTACAGTCAATACATATGTATATAACAGAGTGAACAGATTTATAGTCTGTATTAAACAGTCCGTCTCTAAGGTGCAAGCAAAGTGGCAAAAGCAAACAAGAAATCCACCTCTAAAGTTTCCCCTGACATTTAGCTCGGTCATACAGCGTGCAGGCCAACAGTATAAACCCACCAGTAATGGAGGAAAGAGGAGTGCCAGAACAAACTTCCCTCCCCAGTTGAGCATGCTGGTGAAAGCCATTGCGATGGGCCTGCCAGGTTGGTCGAACAGCTCAGCAGCGATAAACCAGGAGATGGGGCCGGGGCCCAGCTCGTAGGTGGAGATCAGGCAGAAAACCAGCAAGACCTGCAGGCTCCGCAGCTCTGGGGCCAGGTGCTGTGCAGTGCATACACAAGTTACTCTTGGAAGGATGTATGTGGGTTTGTCATTGTAAATATGTAAACATGTAGACTGGTGTTAAAAGTGACATTTCATTCTTTTTTTTATTAAAATCAAATCTTCAGTATTAGAATAGAATCAGACTGAAGAAAATGATCTTACCAGGACAGAATCGACTATAGTCATGAGTAAGTTGCACACTGCTATGGAGATGAAACCAGTCAGGAGCAATCTCCTCCTTCCTGCCCTTTCCATCAGGAAGAACTGGAGAGGAAAAAACAACACAGCGGTGACTCGCTCACATTTCATCCCACTTTTTTGAATTCAAATGCAACAGTATCCTCTTGTGGTTCGAGCTGTAAAATCATTCACGAGGAAATGCTGACAGCACTTTATCTCTAGTCCAGGATTTTGTGCAGTTTGTGACAAAATCAACAAAATTTGCCTCAAGTTACATTTTAAGTAAATTTAACGTTCATTGATCAGACTCCTTATGATGAGCAGCTCGTATAATAATGATATAAATCACATTACACTAAAATAACATATAAGGGGAATGTGGAGCTGTAATATAGAGGCACACCACTAGCTTTTGTACTTACTGCTACCAAAGTGAAGGTCACATTGACAGCCCCCACACCCAGAGTCAGGTATTTGGCCTGGTCAAACTTGGCCTGGAACATTCTTGTGGAATAATTGATGATCTGGAAGAAAAGAGCAGAAATTGACTTCACTTTATTGGGTTCCTGGGACGTCTTTGTGTTTTTAGGAATGGAGGTACTGTATTGACACACTGCCCCAGAATCTGAATGCGGAGGAGAAAGTGCTGAGGGTGAATAATTTATAGAACTAATACCACAGAGCTGTGGCTGAATATTCATTAGAGAGTGAGCATGTCATGAAAAAAACCGAGCTTCACTTACACAATATTTTTGTTTTATGCTCACAAAGGCCATTATTATTGAACTTTTATTTATTTTACAAATTATAAATGTCTGCCTTCAAATTCATGAGCAAAAATAAGGTTAAAACAGTAGGACGTTTCACAAATTCACGTCATGCGACTCACCGCGTTGAATCCGGACAACTGGCTGCCTAAGTTGACAATGAGGACGATGATGATCGGCTGCTTGTAGCTGCGCTTCTTGAAGAACTCGTGGACGGTGACACCGGTCTGAGTGTGGGCGGCCTCCTCCTTCATCTCTTCCAACTCAGCAAACACCTTCTCTGCTCTGCCTCTCAGCCTCAGCAGGGCTGCAGGGTTAAATCAACACCTTCTATAAAACCTCAGATACATGTTTTGATTGCTGGACTTCAGCCATGAATCTAAAAGGCTGGTAACAAGGCTTCTTCAGGTCGCCCCTGACGACCTCTGTAGTTGGAGCCGCAGGAATTGTTAAATAATGTGACCAGTAAAGTGAATTTTTTAAAAATTTTTAAAATAAAACTCCAGAGACAGTGGTACCCACCAGCCTCTGCCTTGCTCTCCTCTCCCTGGTTGATGAGCAGGTATCGAGGGCTCTCGGGGCAGAAAGGCAGAACCATGTACTGTGTGAGGGCCGGGATGAGGGACAGGGACAGCATCATGGCCCAGTAATGCTCTGTACCCAACACTGTATCCAGACCAGCCACCTGCAGCAAACAAGTACAGGGCTGTTTGACAGATTGTTTCACAACTCTTTCAGTCAAAAAGGAAGATTTCCAGTTCAGTCCTCACCATTCCCACTAGGATGCCCGAGGCAAAGGACACCTGGTTGAGTGTAGCAAAGGCCCCCCTCAGGTTGGTGGGGGACACTTCCTGGATGTAGAGCGGATTAAGACTCATCACCAGTCCACAGAACAGGCCAAACACCAACCGTCCCAGGATGAGAACTTCAAATGACTCGCTGGCTTTGGAGGCGGACATCAGACATGCCCCCACCACAGACAGACAGTTCACTATTAGGATGGAGTTACGCCTGAGGGCGAGGACAGGGAAAATTAAAAGACAAAAACAAAACAAATATGATGGAAATTATAGGAAAAAGAAGTCATTTTTCTTTCTTTCTTACCTTCCATAAGAATCTGCCACATATTTGACTCCCAGTGAACCAAGCAAGGCTCCAAAATCCTTAATGCTCACAGAGAGGGACCACAGGAGAGTCAGACTGTGATCTGGCATCGACTGGTTGTGTCTCGCTCTCCAGGTGTGATTGAAGAACTCTTCGATGATCTAATTAACAATTGTAAAGAAAGGCAGTCTGCATCATTAAACACTGGATAAGCTGTACCTGAAATTATTGTGAAATTTACTTTAAAACTGCTTTTTATTTTATTTTTCTCAACAAGCGACCAAACAAGTTTGTAATCAAAATGTTATTTTAAAAATCTAAATCATATATTTTTAAAAAGTAATTTAATTCCTCCAGAATGAAAGACCCAGAGTGGGTCTCAAACCCATGACCCCGAGAGATTGAATCTCGTGCTCTACCAACTGAGCTAACCGGGCAGTGAAAAAATGTTTGTTTAAGCCTAAATTCAAATAAAAATAAATAAAACATAGACAAAAAATGTGCCTCATTTGCAAAAGTTTAGTCTAGATAACCGATGAAAAATCCAAACTCTGCCAGGCCTGGAGCTGAGCCGCAGAGTGCTAAGTTTATTCACTGCTTTACTGAGGCCGAGAGACATTTGTTTGGCGATCAGCAGGTTTCTCAGCTTTCCTCTCTGCATGAATGATGTCTTGGGCTGATATTGGCCTTTTACTGAATATCAGAAAGTCAACTCTGATTGTTGATATGACGGTTCTGTGGTGTACTTCTAAACCTCATTTGCATTTAACACTTTGTGGCTTTGCTGCAAAGTTTCCATGAATGCACATTCATATTTAGTTAGAATTATTATTTCAAATAGTTTGTATTGATTTCTTAATATTCATGGATTTTCTTTTTTTTTTAATGTTTTGTAGATTCACCACCAGACTGAAAATGCTAAAAAAAAAAAAAAGTTGAGATATCATGAACTTTCAAACTAAATATTGTCATCAGTATCAACAAACGTAATGTCATGTTTCCCCCTCAGCTCCTGACTTTCCTGCTCACCTTGGCCGGAGCGTTGACGTTGCCGGTGTGGTAGCCAATCTGCAGGGAGCCCAGCACCGCTGCCAGAATGGAGGTCAGGAGTGTGGCTGTAAGATGGCTCTGTGTAGAAACAGTGTTGAGGGTGAGTGACATTCAATTCTTCAGTAGTAATGAGTTAACCCTTTCAAGTATCACTGAAATGCCTCATGTAAGTAATTCTTATCAACTTATTTGAATTTTTTTTTCTCAAAACATAGACATAACTTCACAGTACAGACTTAACCTCAGCGCCCACTCATGGTTCTTCCAACATAAGCAACCCCATGACTAATTGTAAAGGTGAAGGGTGGCAGGAACCACAGTATTTTCACACACTAACAAGATGTCAGAATTTTAATTACCACAAGGGAGTGTTAGTGCCCCTTCTGTCAGACTGTCATTTGTAGAAAAAGGTCTAAAACAAACAAACCTCCTGGGACACCATTTGTTTGGGTGAGACGGGGTATCACTCCCTCAAGGTGTAGGTGCATTTATTTTCTTCTGACTTCCTGTGCTTTAACAAGAAAAAGAAACAAACAAACAAATGGAGCCAAAATTAGAATGCATTAGAATGTACTGTAGATCTGGACACATGCAAATATTTCATATTGCATTTGTGCACAAATACAGATTTTTTTTTTTCATTTCAATTTTAAAAATACAGTTTTATGAGTCTAAATTAGTTTTCTTGAATCCAGACAGAGAGGTGTTTTTGCTTTTTTGAACATCAAATTAAACATCACAATTATTTACTTGTACAGTTTTTTGTTGTTCTTTCTAAATGTCATCTTACCTGTGCTGAGGAGTAAAGCAGATTGCTCTTGTCTTGCCCAAAATGTAAATAAAAAAGTGGAGAAAAAAAACCAAAGAAATCCGGTTAGTTGTCGTTGTCGTCTACAAGTTACATGCACATTTTTGTGCATGTAACTTGCAGACTCTGATGTTAACAGCACAGCTGAATCACATATTTAATCTTAAAGTCAGATTAAAAATATGGTTAAACAGGATGTCAGGAGGTTTTGCTCCCTATGTGCCTGTAGTTTCATCAGTTCATTTGAAAAGGGGCATCATGACAGGTTTATTCTTAAATATCTCCACTTGAAAAATCTTACATATACAAAAACACTAGGATAATTGAATCCATAACAGCTTTTACTCACTGCTCGATGTTAACATCCATATCTATATATACGAAAGTTCTCACCACTGTTCCTGAGTGTCACACGTTGATCCCTTCTTCATCCCTGAGTTTCAGATATGACTAAATTTTCCTGACTGAACATGCAAGTTCAGTCAGGAGACACCACCTCTGGAAGCTGTGTACACACACACACACACACACACACACACACACACACAGTGGACCAGTGAGTCCAATGATGAAGTCACACCCAGCTGGTGAATTTGGGGCAGGCCTGACAGAATGGCAGCCGTGGGCCTCCTCTGGTTCTCATGGACCAGCTGATCGGCATCCTGAGTTCTCACAGACTGAGGATCAGTTTATCAGCTACATCCAAACATTAAGTTAACTCTGTTTTAAACAGCAGGACTGTTCACAGGTCACGGCTAAATGGGAACTCTCTTCCATTCGGAGCATTTTGGCAATAACTTAGCCACGTGCTTTAACTGAGATTGTGTGTGTGTTTACACATGCATGTATGCGTTTTTGTTAAATCCGCTTGTCAGGACCAGTAGTCCTCACAGGGACCAAAACTTGGTCCTAATGACATGAAACGTCATTTCTGAGGTGCAGGTTAGGGTCACGGTCAGGCAGGCAGGGTAGGGACTAGGCTGTCAACAAAGAATGGAAGTCAATACCATATCCTCGTGTGTGTCTGTGTGTGTGGAGTAGTGCGAGCTGTGATGATGCTCAGTAAAAAGAAAAATTCAACAGTGTCCGGTGACCTCACATCTCCAGGTGTCTTTCTAGGGACTAAGAAAAAAAGCATAAGTAAAAAAGCATATGTAATTGCACATTGTGGGTCAAGATGTTTGCTGACAAAGATATCATGTGGAGCTTTCAAGGATAGTCTTAAAAGACAACACCCATCACACAGTGCTGTGACAATTTAGAGCCTCAAGGATTTACCGGGATAAAGTGTGTGTGTGTGTGTGTGTCCTCCTCCTGTGACGATGATCCTAACGTTGGCCTAAAATGCGACCCGCTATGTGTCAGCCTGTTTGCGTATATGGAATCTTTGGGTGTATCAGTTTCTAAAATCCAGATTAAATGATTACATGAGAGGGATCAATGGCACATTAAGGGTTGAAGCCATCTTGGCCTTATATGTGTATGTGTGAGTATAGTTATTATAATCTGGTCGTTCATGTTCGTAACAGTAACATTGATTGCATGAGTTAGTTTTCGCACACGTTTGAGTGCAAATTTGTGCGTGGGCCTGTGGGTGTTTTGTTTTTGTGTGGTCACTAATTATTTATGTAGTGTGTCGTATATCTTATGTAGGTAATATATACTCCTCGAGTTTCCCATCTGTAAAGTCACACCATACTTAAAACCTTTAATCTCATTACTTCAGTTTAATGGGTTTCATGCTTTAGTTTCATCTGATGAATTGCATGGCCCAACTGGTATGTGTTTCTTTGTTCACTTCTTCACATGGAGCAGTGACATTTAATCCGATTATCAAAGGACTACAGTTAATGTGTGTGTTTGTGTGCATGTTTGAATTTGCAAACCAGTATAGGCTATATGTGTGATTTTGCAAAATGAAATCATGATGTTAGATGCACACACACATACACACCTGCCTCCTGACTAAATCCAAATGAGCAATAACAGCCTTTCCCTGCGGAGATGCACGAGCCAAATAAATAAAAGTATTGAGGAGAAAGATGAACTTAATCATAACGTTGGGTGAGGAGACATTCCCCAGCCTCACCACAAACCACATCATTTGTGCATGAAAATAATCTTTATCATAAAACTTAAAAATATGTACAAATAAATATTAAGTGGCCCCTGAGGCCTGGAAGTGATGAAAAGCAGATTATTTCAATCCACAGAATAAAATGTGCGGCACTGACTCATGTAAAGCAAAGACCTCTTTTTAAACTTTATACTTCAGAAACAGTGCTAGTTTCACGTTTCAAATTTCTATCCCTTATGAACTGTGTTGTAAATTATGCATAGCTTTTTCCAGACTGTTGATAGATAGCATATTTTTCAAATATTGTACGTCTTATATTTCATACTTGTACTTTGTGTGCCACTTTTTTTGGTAATTTATTGTCAAACTTTAGAGAACATAAAATAGTATGCTTTTAAGTCACCTATAATAAAACTGAATCTCTCTGTAGCATAAAGTAAACGAGAAAGTCCCTCTTTATTCTCATTTCATGGAACTGAAAATTTCACTAGCAAGTTCAAGAAACTGGGATTTATTTCTGGTTGGACTTCTTGCTGTACTTGTGACAGGACAGTGTTTAAAACCAATGCTGAAGCTCCGCAGATATTCTTCTAGTACATGAGAGCAAGTATGAGCACAAAAAAAGAGAGGAAAGAATAGTTAGCATCAGGGGCTAAAATGCGTTGTCCACCTGCAACCTCTGCTCCTGCAGCTGAGTTCTCAATCAGAATGTGGATACGCCTGTCTGGAACATGACCTTTGACCCCTGAGCCCTGGCCTCCTGGCAGGCAACCCCATGACCCTGTGCTCAGGCTGCCGGGCAGGTGCTGTTGCAGGCGCAGAGGGCATCAGGCACAAATGGTGAGCAGCGTACACTACCATCCCCCCACCGCTAATGTTTAGCTATCACACAAGCTAATGGTGCTCTCTAATTACCTGTAATGGTGTTTGATCTGTTTCTAAGTGTTTCAATGTTTTGAAACACTGTTTCTAAGCGTTTTCAAAGGAGAAAACAAAACCACACAAAATTACTCACCACTACAAAAATGTGGGAAATAGTAAGTCATTGTACTGGGGAAGCCCTGCACAGACTTAACCTCACACCTATCTGAAAAATCCTGGTTAATTATTTCAATTTTAGTTTTAGGAAAAATATTTAATCATTAGATCATCAATGAAACTCATTGTATTTATTTAAAATCGTGGACTCTCATTGTTTTGCTTGAAATACATCAGAAACTGTGATTTTAAAAGTTTCAAAATCACCAATCAAAAGGACCTTGACTCTACAACTGCTTTTCAGCAGTTTCATTAACAATGTTAATCCAAAAACATCAAATTTACAGAGATATAAAAAGAGATAAGGACAGGAAATCCTCATTGTTTGTGGTTGTCTGTCCAACCTGATTATTGTTTCACCACTAAACTCAACTCTTACAATTTTATTAGAGCAGACGATACATATCTTTCTTCATATCTAGTCATGCTGAATATTTTTTATTTTTAACGGGAGAAATGATTTTAGAGTTAAATCTGTCAATAACACCATCAAGTTATTCTCACAGTTATAAATCTCCTTAAACATCATGCAGCACCTGCACTGCCCACACGTCACTTTCAAAACCCAAAAGTCCTCTCTTCACCTATGAAACCCCATTGCCAAACCACCTACCCTCCACCCCACCTTCAACAAAGGCGAAAACACACACGCTCTCCCTAAAACACACACATGCACATACATCTCTAAGCAGCTGCGTCATTATAAAACTCTTTTGAACTTCACACTGGAAGTCAAATGCCACATGTGTCAGTACAAGACAGATGTACTGCAGCTGCCTCTTGGCTCAAATTTCATCTGTGATCCAACCCCCCACCACCACCACCACCACCACCACCACCGCGCACACACACACACACACACACACACACACACACACACACACACACACACGCACACTTCCAAACCACCCCCATCACTAGCGACCTCACCCTGAAGCCCTCCGCCTCCCATCATGCACTGACAACATCCGCAGCTTTGAAGTCTCATCACTAAATCAGAACATCTCACACCACACACAAATCAAACAGTGCATCATCTTTATAGTCAGGTTGTGAAATTCAAACAAGGGGATAATTAACCTCAACTATTTGTAAAGCAACTAGAGAGTCTACTCTTGATACTTCTTAATGTTAAACTATTGGTACCTGCTGGTTTCTTCTGAGTTTTCCTGCTAAACAAGTTTGAAATAACTTCCACATCAGAAAGTGCCATGTGCAACCCCAGCAAAAAAAAAACAACAACACAAAACGTTTCTTTAAAAATATTTATTGTCAGTTCATGAAACTCAATTGGCTTGGCTGATGCTGTGTAGTATGTGTGTGAAAACCTGGCTAACAGGGTTCAGTGTGTGAACTTGCAGCCTGCAGTGAACTATCTTCACCATTAGGGGTCAGTATTAAACCCCCTCCTTGTCCCCCCTCAGAGAGCTTGTCTTTTGTTACAGCTTTCCCACAGAACACAAGAGGTCCAAACTGAGCATAGTTTGAATAGATGTGATACAAAACAGGATCAGGATCAGTTCCATATTATTGTTGCTTTTGTTTGTTTGCTAGCATTACTTTACCACATGTACAAGTGGAACAATGATGGTTTAATAGCAGTGGGAAGAGAGGAGAAACACTGTGGTTCTGCAAAAGAAAAATCCATCTGAACCTTGTTCCAGTCTCCGCATGAACAAGCTTTTTTTTTTTTTTTTTTTTACATTTGTAGTATTGCCAACTTGAGTCAAAACAGGTAGTTGCTTGGACAATAGTGAACAGTGGCCCTTTCATTCTCTTCATATATCTTTCCAAGAGATAAATGATGGCTGTATCCAAGATTAAGAGTAAAACGGTATTTTACAATCGGTCAGGAACTGGGCCCTGTATTACAGTGGACAAAGTATTTTAGTTTTCATTGCAGAGCCAAACAGCTGCACCTCAACCCACATAATTTGCATCGACCAATTTCAGTCAAAGACAACACTCGGTCTTGTTTTCCAGCAGATCTAATTTCTTCAGCTCTGAATAAGAAATATTGTCAAAGAATCTTGAGATGGTCTTGACAAAGCCAGCCAGGGCTTTTCAGCAATTTTAGAGCAAGCGAAGGAGCAAGACAATCTTGGCTTCTTGCTGTCAGACTGACAGTCATCTGTAAGCCTCCTTCACCATACGTCCCCCATCGTGATTAGCAGTGATTACTAGCCTGTTATGTTGTTTTAGATCTTGCATGTAATCTGCAGCTCTACAGCGTCTGGAAACACTTCAGCAGACACACACACAAGCCTAGTGTTCAAACCTGGGCTGAAACCGGCTCTCAGGAGAGACTGCACAGCCCTCTAAGAAAGACAGGTTTCTTTTCTCATTCTTGGCATAAC
Source organism: Toxotes lorentzi (assembly GCA_037833715.1). Taxonomy (NCBI): domain Eukaryota; kingdom Metazoa; phylum Chordata; class Actinopteri; family Toxotidae; genus Toxotes; species Toxotes lorentzi. Next base: position 3,876,222 of record JBBMJY010000009.1, read on the forward strand.
TGTCCGGTTCAAATTAGACACAACTAGACTTGTGATTGTAGTGGATTAAGCACCAGATACTGTATACATTCTTGACCGTGTATAGTGATGATGACAGGAATCGTAAAACACAAGCCGAAAAAGTCAAATAACCCCACCACAGATAAAATAAACACTGTTCTGAGCTGATAACATACAGTCTGGTCTAAGCAATTCAATGTTGTGAATTAGCTACTGTAATAGCCTAATGTTTGTCATGATGTAAACACAGAAAAGTAGATTTTTTTTTTTTTTTTTACAATAAGCCAGAATGACAGTGAAGTAAGTGAACACAGATATGCCCCCCACAATGCAATTTAGTAAAACAAACAAACAAAGGTTATTGTACATATTTACAGGAGCCTTTTTTGTCTTGCATTCATGGGCCACTGCAGTGACTCTTGGGAATATGGTAAGAAATACACAACTCAAAAACAAGTACACAAGCATTCAGACCACAATAGCAACTCGCAGTTTCTCCTTTCTTGAAACTCGATTGTTCCCAAATGTGAGGATGAAATTAAATTTTTCACATTCCAAGACTTGTATATAAGGTCTTTCTCTAGTGTTTTTCCTCCCTGCTCAGTCACGTTCCTGTTAATCGGACAGGGGGTATTTCAAGACTTACTGCATTGTCTTACATAAGGTGGCAAAGCTCCAAGTATGTGCGGTGGTAAGTGTTTCACAAAGCAGGTCTGACATCAACTGTTGGAGGACAGACAATGAATTTGCTTGAATACACAAATTGTACTCTGATATTACTGGGCATACTCAAATATTTATTTTAGGGGCTGGCATTTGTAAATGCCACAGCTTGTTTACAATAACAGGGATAAACGAGAATATGACAGCTGTAATGCGCTGATATTAATGGGGTACTGGCCCATGTAAACATCTGACTTACTTACATTTACTGGTTGTGTTCAGTCACCTCTTTTTCTTGGTACTATTAAGAATATTTTAAACTCTTGTTCTGGACTGTAATCCAATTTGGGAAAATAAACCAGGGGGGCAGCGATTTGTTAATGTTGTTTTTGTAATGGGAACCAGTAGAAGCCAAGGAACTCTTGATCACCACACACAAAATTCAATGTCTTACAGAATTCAGCATAAACATGCTGGAGATGCCAGACTCTTTCACTGTTTTTCAGGTTTGACAGTGTAGAAAATGAATATTAATATCAGTTTAGCCGAGTGAGAAAACTAGCATAGTAAGATCCATGTAAAGCAGTGGCCTTCATTGTGGTTTGAACTTAAAGCTGCATTAATCAACACTATCAACCTCTTTTAGCTCATTGTTTTTAATGGAACTTTACTGTATAGTTCAGTCTCAGTGCTCTCTTCAAACTGCAAAATAAATCCAAGCTAAGCTGTAAACTTCCAGCGTGTGAACAAAGTGGAGCATTTAGCTGCTAATAAGCCAGATATTTTTTCCCAGGAGTTGCTGGAAACCAAAACAGGGATGGGATGATGACGTTGTTTTGTGTTGGCTACGTCTCTCAGAGGGGACCCGGTTTCTAGGATGTCAGCCATAATCATTTTATAAGGCAGTAATATTTCAGGGTTGTCTCTAGTTTTGGAGTGCGTCTCCTAAGCTTTGAGCAGCTTTAATATGTTCATACTGCCACATCTTTTAAATGTTTTTATTTTGTTTAATTTATTTGTTAGCACAAACTTTGTAAACATGAAGTAAAACAACCTCAAGGCCTCTTGCGCAGACAACATGCTAATAACTGAGAAAAAAGTACACACAACATGATGGCCTTGCATTGGTTTTGGACTGCACAAAAAGTACTTTTAAGTTAGCTAGTAAAGTAACTACTTGCTAACAGCTAGCTTTCCCCAACACTGGTATTTAGTGAACAAAAAACAGACATAAGACGTCAGATTTTGTTGAGAAACATCTGATTCTTGAGCCAAAACGTGAATCCTTCTAAAAATGACAGGGGGATTCATACAGCTAACTCTGTGCTGATAGATTTGACTTTGTGATCACAGTTTAGTTCTAATGCATGTGGTTCAATTAATATTAATATTGCAAGTTCACATACATACAACATGATGTATTCTTTTGAACTGGTCTACATCGCCATAGTTCTTCCTTTAGGAATTTGTGTGTATCAAGCAACATTGGAGTGAATGAAGCTCAATGTAAGCTCCTCTTTAGTGGCTGCCACTGCCTGTATGCTGCTATATGTAACAGGGGACATGTATGTTTAACTGTAGAGCCACTAAATGTGGCAGGCTGTGAACATGGGGAAATGTGGAAACATGAACATACTCTCTTGTTCTTCCAGCAGTGAGCCGGTCATCTCTTTACAAATATATTCTCATTCTTACCAAGACCTTTTCAGTCACTTCAGGAGAAAAACAACACGTACAAACAGATAAAATGTCAAACATAGGGAGGAGAAAGTGCAAATATTTTGGCGCCGCTTCGTTTTCTTTTCTTGTTTTTCTGTTCATTTTTTAAAACTCAGGAACTTCTTAATTTTTCTGCTCCATCTTTCTCTTTCCTGTCAGCAAGCGTACAGATGCCTTCCCTCTGTGCCCTCTGCTCTCGTCTCAGCTTCTCGATCCTTCTCTTCTCACACCAGACGACCTACTGGGAACAGAAAGGCGAGGGAGGGAAGGAGAAAGGAAAAGACAAGTAAATGTGTTCACTCGTCAGTTTAGGTGTTCAGGCTGCAGATGCACTGTGGTATGACAAGACAATGGCTCTCAACAAGCATAAGCCTGCTAGGATGGACCCACAGACTTTAAATAATATATATAATATAATATACTGTATAATATATATATATACTGTAAATAAGTAAAAATAGTAAATGTTTCAATGTAAATTTCCCATTGACTTTATCCTTGTTTTGTTAACACAGCAAAAGAAGCACAAACACAGTAGTTCTGCTGTAAAGACTGAGCAGCTGTACACCACCAAACGAACCATGTGTACCATCACATGTGCTGACGTTATGCTACAACGACGCTATAACTCAACAGATCTCCGATGTTGTGTGTTGTGCGTGTTGCATCCGTGCTGAAACTGCATGGGACAGTCACAAGGGATTGACTGCTCACTCATCAATCGACCGGTGGGTGAGAGGGGCAGGCAGAGGGGGAGAAGGGGAGAGAGAATGAAAGAAAGAAGGAAAGGCCTGGGAGAAAAAGAGATGGGTAAAGAGCTTAGATTGCTTACAGATGGCTGTGAGAGGGGAGCAGAGGTTCTCCTGAGCACTCTGAGAGTTCAGGCTGTGTGTGTGAGAGTGTGTGTGTCCGTATGTGCAGGTTTGTATTTACCTCGGTATAACTGTATTTGTTGATGTGCATGCTTGCATGTGGAAATGTGTTTGTGTTTATGTGTATGGTATTTCTATCTTTCTGTCTGCATGTGCTATGTGTATAAGGTTGTCTTTGAAAGTGTGTGTACATGCAGTGTGCGTCTAGACACCAGCCTACATGAGTGTGTGTGTGTGAGCGCAGCAGCCTGTGGGGGTGGGGATATGCAGGTGCGCTCCATGTCAGTGCTGGTTATGTTAGCCATGAAATAGAAGTCCAGCTGATTTCACTACACACTCTGGAAGCTTCTGTAGTCTGAGGCGAAACATTTACTCCAGAGTCAAGTATTCTGTTCAAACTTTAAAGCATCACAATCTCCCCACAGCTCCATAAATCACAGATTACATTCCACACGAGGGAGCCTAGTAGGGAATGTTTTCACTTATGCTTTAAGTGTATAAGATAAAGACCAGAATAAAATATTACGGCCACCTATTTGTACTGTGGCTGGTTGGATCCAGGTGACTGCTGTTTTCAGCTTCACCTGTGACATTTTTATGGAAATAATAATAATCACATTTAATTTAATAATAATAAACACAAACATGTAAAATCCTTGCAGACCAGCCCCAGAAACAGCAATTTGTTTGGCATGCAGTGCATAAACATACAGTATAACTGGCTGCACCATAGCTTGACATTTTATGTCTTAAAAAAGTGACTGGAGGGCAGTAGATAAAAGCTCTTGGGAGAGACTAAAATTAAAAGCATTTCTCCTGTGGAGCATGAGATTGCTCGACAAACTTCACGGCAGTTTGCCCTTTAGAGTGGAAGATGTGGCCTGATCATGAACGACAGCACAATCTACCCTCTGGGGACCATTAAACAACAACAACAAACAACAAACCTGCCGGCCAAAACATCATTTTAGCTGAAAACAAGTTGTAAAGAATCATTTCGATGCTGTGAAATGTAAATCAGCTCTTATCTGTCTGCATCTTTGCCACTGTGGTGTTAAAGGATTTTGAAGTGAAGGAGCAGCTGAGTATCAGTAACTGAAGTTATGTTCTACCTGTTAAGCTATGCAGTACCTCAATATTTCCTGATACCTCTTTCCAGTGAAATCATGCTGTGTCTCTCCTTAGCTCAGATAAATGTCTCTGTTGTAAGGAGCTGAGCCACAGTAGTGCTGATGAATTGGCTTTGCAATTACCAGGCTCCAGAGCAGCGAATGGTCCTCTCCCTCCTCTCCTCCCGTCACTGAGGACACTGTCTGTGCCATTAACAACACAAAGCTCCCCGGCCTCTCCCTGGACACCTTGGCCCCACTTGTGATAAAGAGCTGAAAGCAGATCCTGTCTAGAAGTGAATCGCCTTACCTCACCTGGGACTGGCCACTAAAGACACTTGGCTCAGGAGCTGGGAATCATGGTATACCTGTATATGGTGGCGGAAGGGGGGGGGACTTAGCTAACAGGACAGATACAGACTTAAGTTTGCTGTTAGCTTTGTGGAGCAGCCCGTGAAATAAGGATTTTTGTAAGAAACTCATCACCAAAATTACAGGTAGTGATGTTGAGCAAAGCAACACTTATCTAACTATCACCGTCCTCTCTGTTGACCTCGGTTACCTTTAACAGTACAGTGTGTCGAGCTGATGTCACAGTAATTAAAACACGAATGGCGTGGAGTAATTGCTGTTGGCTCTGAGAGGACAGGGCTCTGGGCTCTCTAATGGTCCTGGAGCCCCGGTGCCAGGCCTGCCTCATAATGCCCCTCTTTCATTCCTGCCTAATGACGGACACAGCCAGGACAAACAGGTGAGGAAGAGAGGAGCGCAGGAAAGGAGACGAGAAGGAAGACAGGAGAGGAGTTTGACATAAAACAGCAGACAGGACACAAAAAGCACAGCACCATGCGCACATCTGTTTTTGTCAAAGCAAGCTTCAACTACAACAGAGGAAGTTTAAAATTCTAGAATTCAAATTCTAGAACCAGAACCTGAAAAACCATGATGTAATCCATCACACTCTTATACTACTCTGGCTCGTGGAGATACGCTGTATGCTCGTGCTGCTGTCGCTACCCTTAAACACTGCGAGTGTCCATTTTTGATGCCGAGTTTAAGAACATCCATCAGTTCATCCACCAATCATCCACCGGCAAACTGATGCAGTGGCTACAACAGCAACAATCCATTACTATCCATCATTCAACCTCAATATAAAACAAGGAAGTTGTGCATGTTGTGTAGCTGCAGTGCATAGCAGCAAAAAGTCTTTGTTACAGGAAAAGGCACCCAGTTATCAAATACACAACTACTCATGCTTAACGACTGCTGATGCTTTCCGCAACGTAAACCTTATGTCTAAAACTTCTGTAAGCAATCATAATCAATTATTTAATATCTTATAGTTGTGTATGCCATGTTTGGTGTGTTTTTGTGTGTGCAAGCATTCATATACGCACACCCGCATGTGTGTGTACTTATTCAAAAGTGTGTTTACGTTTTTCTAAATAGAATTAAGGCTTTTGAAAAGAACATGAACCCTGCTGCCAAAGCCCATCGCAGGAAGTTTAACACTGATGCATTTTTTTCTCATCACAGTGAAGGAGACAAAATGCTGGAACCATCTGAACTGCCAGATCTGCTGCTCAGCCGTGGCCTCGCTGAGAGAAGGGTTTGCCGAGAAAATCACTGCCCTGGGCTTCTGTTGCATATCTCACCTATAATGAGGATTCCAGTCTCTTCAGAGGATGGATGCCACCCTCTCCGGCACTTCAAAACTCACACAAGGTATTCAGATGTTTTCACTTGCCTCATACAGATGTGCTCCGTGCTGCCCCACATGCTCACAATCCTTCACCTAAAAGCACGTACTGTAAACTGTAAATATGTCCAACAACACTCCTGTGACGATCCAAAGCTGCAACAGAGCATGATAAGATTTAATGCCTGGCAAAGGGCAGCTTGACTTAAAGGGATCCAGGCCATTAAGGATCCGTTAGACACACCTGAACACAATGGCCGTCTATCTTAGTCAAGGCAGAATGCTGCCATATGTTCTTACAGACTCCTGCTTCTTTCATGCAGGCTTCTCGTCTCTCTCTTTCTCTTTCTACATACCTCACTCTATCCACAATCATCATGGGCTCAGAGCACCCGAGTGGCAGAATAAGGAGCCATATAAAGCTGTCAAGCCATTTAACTCTGGCTCTTAAGCATGAAGGTGAGAGATTCAGTGACTACAGGGAAAACAGCCGAATGGGGCTCCTTCTCTGCTCCTCCAGCACCGGAGCTGTTTATCCTGGCAACCGTGCCCTGGGTCCGAGAGGTCTGACGTTATGCCCGCTCTGAGCCGCCATTCTCCAGGCACAGCGGGGCAGCGCCAGGGTAAACACATGACCTCAGTGCTTTGCGGTGCTGAACTAGCCAAGTGGCCAGAGTCAACAGCATCAGTGGGACCAATAATCAGTCAATGGGGGGAATCCCCGCTGATTGAAAAAAGAGATCGAGATGAGAAGGAGACAGAAAGATTGAAAGAGAGTGAAACAGACTAAGCGATAGAAAGATAGAAAGAAACCTCTTTATAATATTTGTTGGCTCTCGATCATTTCCCACTTGTTCAGCCAGTTGTTGTCCAAGACAAATATATCACAGAAGCATGGAGCTGACACAATACATTTTTTAAACAAAACTGCCAAACATTCTCTGACCTCTGCTTCTAAAAGGTGAGAATTTGCTGCTATTCTTTGCCATTTATGACATATAAACTAAATATCTTTTGGATTGCTGCTCAGATAAAACATTACATTTGATGATGACACCTTAAACTTAACCTTAACCTTAAACAGTTTACAATGTACATTATTTTTCACAATTTTCTGCAGCAGTCATCTTAAAAGTTCACTTAATTTGCTCAGGTCTGTCAATCAAAACAAACCCATATTTCTATCTTCTATCCTGGTCGTAACATGTGGAGGAGTGTCCCTCACCAGATACAAAGTTTAACTCTGACTATTGAGCCACTCTCTAAAATATCAGCAGGTCAGCTGAAAGCACGCTATCTTAGCCATGAACACACACCTCACAAAGGTACACATGTATACAGGTGTCCATGGACAAAGAACTCAAACTTAATTAAGTGTAAAGCTTTGCACGTAAACCAAATGCTGATTTGCAAACCAGCTGGAACTACTCCAACCTAACACATTTCATCAAAGCTCAGGTTAATGGATTACACCTTAAACCAACTACAGCACTCAAAGCCAGAGCCATGACTAGTGAAAGCGTATTAGTTTGCCTTACTGAACAAATTTGTCCCTTGCCTTGTCCCCTGGTTGCCACTTGTTGTTGAGCTACCTGCAAAAGAGGAAAGAGCACAGATGACTGAACAAAATGGAGGCGAAGAAAAATGATTATAGCAGCTTTTCATTAACTACATCAGTCAATATTTATTTTTTAAAATCCTATGTATCAGTGCAGCTTTTTGTAAGAAATGATTTCTATCTTTACATTACAGTCATTTTTCTGTCTTGAATTGAAAGCTAACCTGGTTGTTAATATGCTGAATGGGTGTCATGAGGTCGGATGAGCGTCAGTAAGAGCATCCCTTTTCTCTCTTTGCTTCATGATGTGTGGATTGTAGCTGGCAGCAGCCTCTCACAGTAAGCTCCTTTGACAGTTGTTAATGATCTATATTAGGACCAGTCTGTAAACTCATGATGAGTAGTTACAGTTTTCCGGCGCAGACGGTGTCTGGGAGCCACGAATACATTAGTCTTGTGTAAATATTCATCAGTGAGTGCTGAGTGGAGCAGTGCACCTTATTTAGACTGCCAACACATCTGTTTGTCACTTGCACCAAAGTTACTTCATCCTTTTCTCTAAATGAATGACTGTGACTGACTTGATGTTTTTTTTTTTAAACCATGACATGATGAAAATCTAATGTGGGAATGGATGGAAATGGTTCTGTGTGTTGTAGTTTACATTTGAACACTTATTTAAACCCGTGGAAAATGATCATCATTACACAAACAAGTACCAGCATTTATTCTTGTACATCCTAAATTTGGTGTTTTATGCAAGAGAACTAATTCATCATAGCTGTGAACTGGTTCAGAACTAATTTCCACTGGTTCAAGATTTATCAGATCTGAACCATGAGAAAAGCTGATTAACTGTTGAAAAGGAGTTTTGTGTGTCTAACTGGCTGCGGAGGGAGACTCTATATGCAGATCTTCCCAGCTGGTCTGAGGTTCATACCAAGGTCATGACCCTACTCCATGACCCTGCCCACCCACTCTCAGCCATCCTGTTTCCTCCCTCTCAGTTTTTCCCCAGCTCCCCTCTTCCTCTCTTACCCTCCTTGCTGACGCCCAGGCAGCCTTTCAGCTCCTGCAGGGAAATGGCTCTGTCCTTATTCAGGTCACAGTAGTCAATGAACTTGCGGGAGCATTTCTTGGGTTTGGCTTTCTTCTTCAGGTACTTCTTGAAAGGTTTCAGTTCTTTCTTGTTTATGTCATGGCTGCCATTGTTATCCAGCTGGGCGAAGTACCAGTGCACCACCCTCTCCTCTAAAGTGTGACTGGGATCAGGCTCAACAAACCTGGTGGAGGCCAGAGAGAACAGATTTAAGTAATTTAAAGGCAGTAATACCTTTTAACCATTAATCATAGCAACTACACAGCATTATTTCAATATAGACCAGGCCAGAATAAACTGGAAATACAGAGGAGGAAATTAACATAAACGCAGTAAAGATAACATGTTGAAGTACATCTGAGATGGGCTGACAAACAGTTCTAAATCCTGCGTGACACACTCCTATTTGAAACATGATCACATCACTTCACACTCAAAAGACTGGTCCATTTTGTTGATTTGTAAGGAAATGAAATTGCAGCATCCTGTGCAACAAAGATATAAATCTGGTAACTGAGCAGTTTGGTTTTATGGCAGAAACTGACAGCGTGGTTTATTGCAGTTTAGCTTGCAATAGAGTTATCTTAAATCACATTTCTGCTTTGCTTCACAGAATGGATTCACCTTTTCAAGCAATAACTAGCTCAGTCTATACAGATATATTCCATGATGTGGACAGCTGTAATCCAAAATACCTCAGTCCCATCTGTATGTATATAACTCTGGCACTGATGGAAAGTGAACACTAAACCCTGTCAGTGTCTGTGCCAAAACCTGTGCATTGCATGTCAGAGAAGAAATATTAGCGTGCAATTCAGAAAACCAGTGGGAAGCATTATTTGAGAAAAACCAGAAGAGGTGGCAGTTTTCCATGAGGACTCAGCCGTGAGGTGTCTTACTCACGTACAATACTCCTCAGTCTGCTGCGGTACGTGACACCACTTACCTCCCACCACCAGAGGGGGCTGGTGAGTTTATGGCCTCCACCATGTCTGTGGTGAGGGAATCTAACAAGCTTGTAATGAATTCCACTTTTTTCCCCTCTGGGCATCCTGGCACAAATCAAAGACAAAAATACACCAGAATTACCTTCCACAACTAATTTGAGTCATTATGGCACAGTGAAGCTGAAGTGCCTCTAAAGCCTCAGCACCAGTGAACCAGGATGACACATGTCAAACACAAAACGGCTGTTACGTAGTAAAAGAAAGCATGCAAACCTTGTCCAGAGCTTAATGACAAACCAGGTGTATCTGTTAAATGGGCTGTGTTCACAATTACTGATGGATCATTATGAATACATTTTAACGGAGGTGAAATACATAGTTTGGCTGTTCCGTAAGACTTCAGAAAAAACAGAGCGGAGGCACATGGTGAGAGGTGGAACAGAAGTGTGCGGTGATGAGAGAGCTTTGTTGAGCAGTGCAGACCTGTTAACTTTTATGACACAATTCTGAACACCTTGGGTAGCTCTTTTTAATTGCCCAGATGTATGGTTTTAATAGCACACTAAACCAGTGCAAATTTTTCCCTCCTAATTGTGTCTCTTAAAGGGAAACTTCAAACGCAGCTGCATAGTAAACTAATCTTCTCATTCTGTCTTTTTTTTCAGTCTCTTTCTCTCAAGCTTTCTTAGTCAGTCCCCTCCTCCCCTTCCTCTTGGCGTCTGTGGCCTCCTTGTCCTCTGCTCTGTTCACTTCTTTTCATTCCTTTTGTTCTGGCTCAGGACGTTCTGTGGGAGGTGGTCCTCCGCCCTGCCAGGTGAATCCAATTAGCATTTCCTACGACATGACAAGCTCGGAGAAGCACTGCCTTGCTGCGTTTAATCCAAGTGTTAAATTGGGGTGTTATGAAGCGCAAACTGTTCTGTTGTATGGAGCCTATGTGGCAAGGTGTCAAGGGCACAGTGTGGTGCAGTGGACCTGCACCTATCTGGGCCTATTTAGATATGATCCTGTTAATCTTAAGACTTGAAAACACATTAAAGCATTAGATCCTTTTTCTCTTTGGTATGAACTGATTGCTGAGCAGCTGGTTCAGTCAGCATTAAATCCTATAACCTAAAACTGACATGGACACAGAACAGGGTGGGCAGTGGGCACCCACTCAGTTCTGTTCAAACTACATCGGGTGTCTGCACGCGTGGGTGTGTGTCACACCTTGTACAGTCGTTGAGTCTGTAGACACACACAGTCCACAGAAACGTGCAGCTGGCAAAATATACGTCACTCTGACCCTTGGTAACTTCATACATGTGGAAAGTGTAATTTGGGCTTTAGTGTGTGGTGCAGTTTACTGTTACCACATTACAAACATTTTTGGGTGCTAAATTTATTTCCAACTGCCACTTCACCACTGTGCAAAGTTAAAATTCAAGCATCCAAAAAAATTATCTCGAATGCAGCAATAAAATCTGTGGGTGTATTTCAGTCCTGGTCTTTATGGTGTTGTGACAGAACATGAGAAAGTGTAGACAGAATAGTTTTTTGTGCCTTAATGTTACATTATTTGTTGATAGACTAGATAACACCAAACTATTCTGTTTTTATATAAAGGTTTTGAACTGACTGAACTAGAAGTTAACAGATCCCGGCCTTTGGTGTCAGGGGAAGAGCTTTTGTCTGCTCCTGCTGACAGAGGTGGTATTGTGGCATTTTGTGTACAGTGAGATTGAACCTGTAGCTGCATGCTGTTAACAGACAGCCCTCTCAAGCATTCCTTTCTCCTCCTGCCTTGATGTCATGGCCATGAAGCACTGTGCTTTGTTGTGGCGGTTCAGAACATCCCTCTACAGTACATAAAAAAATCTCCACTCAGCCGCCCGCGGTCTCCATCACCCTCAGCAGCCCCCCACAGCCTCGCCGCCGCACCCTGCAACACTCACACCTTCTTAAAACATGCCACACATCTGCTGCACAGTCAGGAGTCATGCTTGACTCTGTAAACTCACCAGATGGGGAATTAAATAAGAGTTACAATGCAACCTTAAATGATGGGGAAACAGAGGGGCAACAAAAGTAAGTGAGCAGAAACAGGGGCAGAGGAGTATGAGCCGAGGTTACGACCTCTGGTTTAGAAGAGAGTCTCTGATCTTTGCTGCCAGGAAATCCAACACCACAAAGTGTGATTTGGTCGATTGTTCATCAAAACTCTATCTGGTCAGTTAACATAAAGGCGTAAAAAGAAACGTATGTACTGTAACAATAATAAACATACTTTCATGTCTCCAAACTGTAATCCAAACAGGGTTATGTTGCCTTTTCCATTTTCATACTTTCATCAGCTGATGCAGACTTTTTTTGTCTGGGACATGCAGTTTTAGCATAAGTCTTTTAAGAGATGATGTGTATGCAGCCATCATGTGCTTATTTAAGACATTCTCACAGGGTTCTTGTTTTAAAAAACAATGGTAAAACCAGTGGTCACTAGCTAGAAAGCACAAGCCTGATATTGTTTACTAAAATTAGGGCCCCACTGTAACAAAAACTAACAATTTAGGGAAGCACAATTACCTTTGTAAATAAAATCTGCTGACTGAGAACAGAAAGCTTTACAGGCAGAGCAACAGTAACCAAGTGGGGTGGGGGTTAGCAAACAACATCAGGATCATGACAGGATTCTTTTTTTTGTCAGTATCAGTGTGCTAGTGATTAGTTTAGCCTCCTGTTAAAATATTTCTGTAGTCCCAGACCCAAAAAGTAGATTTAACCTGTCAGGTCTCTACCCTGGAAGGGATCCTCTGTCTCTGAGATGCGAGATCGTGCAGCACTGTCGCACTCCGGCATCTGGTACCTGTTACACAGAGGAGAGACGACAGCGGGAACATGGGCGCATTAGACGAGAACAAAAGAGGAGGCTGAACAGGGAAACCTGAAACACTGAAGGAGATACTAGTCCATGTTGAATTTTGTTTTTTTTTTTTCAGCCCTAGAAAATAAAAGAAATCAAGCATGGCTTGTGGCCGAACACTCAACAAAACAAAAACACCACAAAAGATTTTCCTGTTGTGCTTCCAGGCCTAAAATCAGTCTGAGGTGGAGCTTAAAACCAGGAGATGTTATTGGTGCTGGAGAAATGATGTACTGATCAGACTATCACAATCTTTGTCATGATCACATGCAACCTGCTTAATCTCAGACCTACAAACTACAGCCTATTGCTTGTGCTGTGGCTTTAATCTGCATGTCTGCTGCTGATCTATAAAGAATTATTGACAGTGATTAATCTTTCTTTTCATAAACGCCTTAATAAATAAATTTGATTCGACATGCACAGAGCTTTGTTTCAGAGCCATAACAAACTGTTTGGCATTATGTGTGGCATGACTCGCTTTCTCCTGGCTATTGTATCACTGCTTCTTGGAAAATTGACCATGTGTGTCTCATTTGGCAATTTTTTTTCTTTTTCAAAGTAAAAAACGCAAGTTGCATGGCCACTGATCCAAGATGGGATGTCTGATACATAACTGTGCATTTTTCCAGAGAAAAGAAAGTAAAGAAACTGGTATGAGTGACATGAGGTCTCGTTCAAAATACAATAAATTCTTATGTAAGGATATAATCACCTCAAGTTTGTTGTTATAATATCTAAAATGCAGGTGAGAATTTAGTCTATGAACTTTACTTCTGTGCATGTGATTTATTTTAAGGTTTTATGGGCTGTCAATCATTTTCATTTGGTTTAAATATAAAAAAAAACTATCGTATTTATTTGAATCTAAATTATCTATTATCCAGAACACACAACCTCTGTTATCTGATTTGAAAAAAGTCCATAACTCATCCAGTAAAATGTAAACCCTCTTGTGGAGAGAGAATGATGATGCCCCTTTAGGAATCAAAACAGTTCATCCATTTACGGGCGCATGCTTACAGTTTTTCATCATCTAATCTCTTTCTCTTTGTCTGGCGCTGTTTCACTCTACAGTATTCATGTTCTAGATACAAATCATAAAAACTTTTTAAACAACCAAAACACGAGCAATGGGCATCATTTATTTAACCTTCTTTGCGCTGCCTTATCTCCATCCCTCTGACATACAGCTCTTGCAAAAAAACCCACTGTGTCTTTGCCATTTCCCCGAAGGCAATGTAAACAGTAGCAACAGCACTGAAAACAAACGTCATAAGCACTGATTGTTTATGGCCAGCTAAATGATATTCCCATCAGGGCTTGAAGCTATTTTTATTTTTATTTTTATTGCAAAATGAACTGGCAACAGCAGCTTAGATACAAAATTCCTTGAGAAGTTTAAGGTCTTTGCAGCAAAAGTAACTTTTAGCCGTTGGCTCTGGGGATGATTGGTCTTGGTTGATTGGTCTGTTGACCACTTTGGTCCAGACTGAAATACATCAGCATCTATGTGATGGACTGCCATGAAATTTGTTTCAGACATTCCTGTCCCCCTCAGGACTGATTGGACAGATAACATTCTTATGATTTTATTACCTGGTGGAAGTTCCTGGAATGGGCCGCCCCGTGTCCACCAGAACACACCAGCAGTAGCCAGTGGACTGGTGGCACTGGACCGGTTTGTAGAGGCCTCCGGGTCCACAGTCGGGGATGAAAATGGCCTCACGAGGGTTCTGCCGATCCTCCTCCAGGGCGCTTTGTCTCTCCTGGTCACAAGAGGGAACTTTATCTAAAACCATGAGAAACGCACTCAATACAGAGAGACACAATCGGGAAACCAGACACACACTGCACACGCACAAATGAACATCAAGCATCTGTCTAAAACAAAATAAAATCTTGTGACTCATTATCAATCCATAGCTGACACTTTATCATTGTTTCAACATTTTTATACAGTTCCCTGCTTTTTGGCCTTGGAAAATAAATTTTTGACACAAAACTCTTAATTTGTGATCCACTTTTTGGAGTTTTACCAAAAAGCTATGACCATATTCGACCACCTGTTATCAGGTGACAGAAGTTCCATCTGTCTGTCTCTGTCAACTAAGAAAAACATCTGCTGATGACTGAGAGATGTGGTGGAAGCTCCAGAGTGGTTTGTTTTCACCAAACAATGTTTGGGTTCCCAGTACTAGGCTTCAGAAATCCTTGTATTATGTCACAAATGCGGATGCTGTATGTCCCTGTTCCTGTGAAGTCAAGCAATTTGACTTCAACATGAAGGACTGTCGCCATAAAACCCTTACCAGTCCTTCCTCGGGTTGTATTAGAAATTCATTACCCACCACAGTCTCTCATATTTGTTTGTTCAACAACAGCCACTCAGCCCTTGAGAGAAGCTCCTGCAGCACCTTGTCCTTCTACAATGTATTTACATTCACATCCATTTAGTCCATTGCTCACTCTTAAGCCGAGTACAACAGAGCTGCATGGTAAGCTTGTTACCACGGAGATGAAGTGTGCTTTTACCACTGATCCATTCCTCATTTTACATTCAAGTACGCTATGAAGCACTAAGCTACAATAACAGGGTCACACTAACCGTGTGGAGAGTTTTCGACCCGGTGATGATGTGTGGCATTTTCACATCATGGAGCCGATTAGTGCCACAGCGAGTCTAGTAGTCTCAACTCACACGCTTCCAGTAACCGAAGCGTAATTAGAACAACACGGCACAGTCACTGTCTGGTTCAGGACTACATCAGGAAAGGAAGCTTGGTGAAATTCGATATTGAACCTCTCTTCTTCTACACAACTTTGAGCATATTTTCTACCCCGTGATCAGGGTGATAGATGTATTCACATCCTTTACATAAAGCTGCACCAGCCAATATGTTAATATTAACAGATGAAATGAATATGTGAAGTGAGAAGAGATCACTTGTTGTGATGATCCCAGTTCCCCTCACCTCTGCAGAGTCTTAGTGTGTTTTAGGTCATTGTTTTGGTTTGACAGCCAACTTTACTTCTCTGGTTCAGTCTCACCGCCCTCATGAGTGCAATGCTAATTAAATTCATAATTGATTTTGAAACTTTCAATCAATCCTTCTCTAAATGGGGTTTTTCAGGAAAACTGATGAGCAGCAGGTTCAGCAGCAGGCCCGAAGCTTGGCTGGGAAAGTGTGTGTGTGTGTGTGTGTGTGTGTGTGTGTTCATGTTTCCCTAGGACTGCTGCCAACACAAAACTAAACGTGTCCCTGCACCACTGAACTTTTTCTTCTGTGAAGGCTCACGCTCAAGTGTTCTTAGCGCTGTGCTGTGGCTCTGTTCCCCGCCAAGGTTTCTTCACATCCAAATTATTTAGCACTGTTTATTATACAGAGGTTATACTGGCGCCAGGAGCTAGGATTCCCAAAAGAAAATTGTTTTTATACATATAAATGGAAAAAGGCTGGACGCTTGCAATGTAATCCTCTGTTTTGTGTGGACTTGAAATTCAGTCTACAACTTCTTTGCCTGCCTTGGATATATCTGCAATTCTGCTCTATTTATTTTTTGTTTTTGTTTCTTTTTCAATTTCATCTCTTTTCCTCTGGCAAGAACTGAATGATGAGAAACACAAACCCTCGGCAAACAAATATAGTCCTTAAAAAAAAACAAAAAAAAAAACACACAAGTGGTTGTCGGGAACAGTTGTAATGATTTGCTTGTTGTGGTGGCGAACTGATAATGGACAGAACACGACCATCTGCAGTATCTTTGATGAGAACAGGCCTGCCCCATTTAATGCCTTTTGCTTTGGCTGTTGTCCTCCAGGCTCCAAGCCAAGTGAAACTATTTTTAAACCCTTTTCTACTTTCCTTATTTCCCAGTTTCTCTTTATCATACAACCTTCATCACTCAGCCAGTCCCTTTCTCCCACCTCTATATGCCTTTCATTCCTTCACCCCCCCGCCTCCCTCCATCCTAATACCCCCCCACCCATCCACCCAGCGCTCTCTCCTCTTCGCTTCACTCCAATGGCTTTCAGCTGTGGAGTAATCACTGCAATATTGTCTCTAGCAAGCCTTCTCTGCAGTTAAAATAGCGGAAATGTCAGTAATAGGGGAACTCTGTGTGGAGGTATGTAGGTGCATGTGTTTGTCTTTATGACCTAGAGTGCAACAAAACCAGAGAGATGATTGAGGGTTCACTCAAAAAAAAAAATGTAAAAAAAAGATGTGTAAAATTTTGACACACATCATTCATCAGCGTGTTTGGTCACAACGTGCTACTTTTGTCGCTTATTGCGCTGAAAAGTAAACACTCCTTCAAGCTAGAGACAAAAATAGGATTAGAAAAACAAAATCCCCTTTTAAGACTGCAGATTTTTATACAAAGTCATGATCTTAGCTGACATGATCGCATTACATCCCTTCAACATTTTGTTTTTCTGTTGTTTGCCTCGCCACAAGTGCGGAGCAGCGGTTAGCGAGTTTCTGGTTCTCTACACTTTCATAAATGAACCGCGTGCTTCCCCCTCCTTGCAACGCTGGAACAACGGCACGCCAGAGTCTGGCAACAAAGCATCTGTGCGAAAATCTCTACGCTGCTGCTCCAGTGGTCAAAATGATCTCTGGTTTTGTTGATTGTTGATAGTTTTGTCTATAAAATGTCAGGACATAGAGAAAGAAGAGCGTGTGTTGCAGTTTTATCCGACAAACAGTACAAAACCCAATAATTCAGTTTACTAACCAAATGGTTTTTGGCATTTTTGACTATTAATTTTCTGTTGACCCATCAATCAGCTAATAAGTTTAGCTCTAAATGAGTATATCAGTGAATGAAACATCAGAGGTAAAAGTACTGGCTGTGAAGAAGGGTTGGTTTTCTGGATTTTTAAAAGATTTATAGGAAAGGAAAATAAGGATGCAAAGCAGGAAAGAGGCCGAAAAGAATGATGGTATCGTTGCAGCTTAAGTAGCTACTGTAGTAACTACAGGGAAAAGGTTCAATAATTCTTTCTGAAATGTAGAGGAGAAACAGAAGAGAGGTCTGATGATTAAATACCAGAACATCACAACTATGCTTCAGTACAGTATTTGAAGAAATGTACTTCCCAACTTTGAATCACGCACACATATGCAAGAACGCACACATCACACATTTTCATGTACATATACATATTGTTCATATATATACATATTCACACAGAAACAGACACACAATCTTTCCCTTGTATGATATGGACATCCACATCAATCACAGCAATCACATACAGATGCACTGGCAGACACACACACATACATCGCTTATGTCTAAGACGTGATGACCCCCCCCCGCCCCCCCCTCTCTCTGTCTCTCTCCCTGTCGCTTGTCCTTTGAGGACACCGGATGCTAATTGGAAACAGGAAGCTGGTGTTTCCACAGAAGTTTCAAAGAGCTGTCACAGCGAATCTCTCTCAGCTAAAATACAAATCCTCAATGCTGCCCTGACCACAGTTTCCCCTGCCACATCACCATCGCTCAGAAGAACCCTTGTACTACAATCAACTGTTTGTGTGCTCTGTTGTGCTGTTGGGAGTCTGGCCTGTAAATAATTGCCTGAGGTGAATCTGAAACCGTAAAAGACAGTGAAGCCAGTTTGAGCCCTGGCATGCACCCAATGAAAGTGGGCACCAACATTTATATTTTCTAAATATTAATATACACACTGGTCCACTGTGGAAGATTTAAAATGCCTAAAGTAAAACAAATCAAAGAAATGAAGTGAAATATAATACACATTGTTATATGTATTTCCTTCTTAAGTATGTATTTACTGTGCCATAACTATATGAAAAACATCTGTTCAAAAAGGAAAATTATTTTAGCCTTTGGTTTTAATAACTGAAGCACTTGTTATTCTATATTTCATTTTAGCCAAATCACAGTACAAAACACAAAATGAGCAGGTGCGTTTGATTTTTTGATGAGCCTTAATCATGAGAAAGGATCTATCTTTAATATACCTTCTCTGTGGCAATCTAGTAGAGAGACTACTGAATATTGAATTGAGACTATTCAATAAAAGACAAGCATGAATCACATATATCCAGCCCTAACACACACACACACACACAGACTCACAACCCCCACCACTTTCACTCCCTGACTTGTTGCAGCAGCATCAAAGGCGTCCGGCTGCCCAGAGGGTAGTGAACATGTTGAGGCGTAATTGAAAAGGAGACAGAGAAAGCTAAACAAATTACACCAAAGGAAAGAAACCAAGAAACATAATCAGTGCCGGGCTGTCAGAAACGGTTTACGATTCATCTTCGAAACCGTGTGACACTGGAGACATGTTGATGTACACTTTATTTGAGCTTCACGCTTCTTCTCTGGTGTAGTTTTCATAGTCGTCTCAAGATCAATATGTGGTTAATAACTGTATCCTGGAAACAGTGCAGTGGTGAGATTAGAGTAGGTGGTTAAACTGGGAGGAGACGTTATGATCAAGGACACAATCCCACACACGAAAACTAGGAACTCTTGAGAGTTACTGCAACACCCTGTCGTTTTAAATGCTTTTTAAGCGTTTGACTTTGAATACCTTGGCAGAATATGAGTGTCCTTATAAGGAGGTGTTTTTCTTTCTCTCACCTTGCTTCCTTGATGTGGAATTGTTCTGCTTACCCAACAGCGTTGGAGAAGTCATCTCTGCAGTGATAGGAGGACAGATGGAAGATCAGTTGCTTTCACACTTTTAAATGATCTCACCTTGGCTCACCACAGTTAAATTTACTTAACCTCGCCGGCCGTGCAGACACCATCAGTAGCTGCATATTTCAAACACAATTTGTACAGCCAAGCTTTGCCCGCAAACCTAAAATTAAAACTGCATCCAAGATCCCATTATTTCCAAAAAAATATCAAATATATCATCTAGTATTTTTGACATCTGGACTTTTCCACTTGATGTAATGGTGCATTCTTTAGAAATGCCATCTTTGGTTTCAGTATTAAATTCAAGAAATACTGTAACTTCAGTAAAGTCTTGGAAGAAGTTGTAGATTGAAACCCTAAAAGTACACAAAGCAGAAATAAGATGGCATGTGGCAGATGTGGGCCAGCTTTTAAACCAATGACGGGCAGCATAAATACACCGTAAAGACCTTAGCTAGCAAAGTGACCATCCTACCACTGTGTCACAGGTGGAGAAGTAGTTAGAGGGGACTTACCATCGCCCTCAGGTGGGACGTGAGTCTCCATGGTGGGTGTGGGCTTGGAGCCATCATCTGGGTTGAGGGTGAGAAAGAAACGGAAAGAGACTACCATTATTGAGGTTAATACAATCTACTCTCCAGAACTGTTGAATGGTTGGGATTTGCACATGGCCCGGCCAAGACAGATAGAAAAACAGACAGAAAGACAGATTGAATAATACAAAAACAGAGAACGACCACCCACATGTGGCTCTACATCTCTCTCTCTCACACACACACGCGCGTCAGTAAATCAAAGTCTCACACTCGCATTCTTACACCAACATCAGCCTGCACGTTTAACATACTCCTTCACAATCGCACTGTAAACAACACACACAGACACGTACATACGCTCACATGAGGAGACCACCCCCCATCAGGACCCGCATGGTTGCAGTGCAGGTGTGGGGTGTGTTGATAGGGACAGAAAAGCCCACCCATAACTAATCCAAACACAGAGGTGAACAAACCTCTGAACAAATAATGGAGTTTGAACTTCATTATCCTTGATTGTCACAAAAAGACGATTTGTCGATGTTGGTCCGGTCAGGCGGTCAAAAGGCTGGTCTCCCCAAACCGCTGGTCCACAAGTAGACACACTGCACTGAAATACGGCAGTAGTGATGGTTTCCAGAGAATAATTTTACCTTTGTCCTAACGCCATCGTCGCATCAAAAACTGTCCTTTACTCACGCCTTTGTCCATGAGGAAGATGTCTCAGAATGTCCAGACTTTGCTGAAATTTCTCGTGGATTTTCATGACATTCAAAGGACTGAATTAAGGTCTTTTTCAGTTGTCCCCCTCACCTTTCCTTTAGTGCCACAGTTAGCTTTGAAATCTCAGCCTTTGCTTCATTTTTCCATTTGTACAGAAGAAATATGAAAACTAAATATTCATCGCTACAAAACTGTAAAGTCGCTTTAAAGTTTGGTCTTGTTTCTAAGTTGCAGACTGAATAAACCGTCACTATCCTTTTGTCATCCTCTGTTTTCCCTCCCACTGTTGGGGAAAAACATTTTATCATTAAGAATTTTTAATTATTCAGTGCTTTTGGCAACCAAAGATATTTTAGAAGTGTGATTTTGTGGGAACTGGAATCTCACTTTATTTAAAAAAAAGATAAGATCTTAGTACAAACCATAGTAAATCGTATAGTCCCACTCTGTCCATGTCTTGTCACAGCTATAATCTTATGTGATAAGAGAAACTCTACAAATTTCAATTATAATTGATTAGACACAATTTGTGAGTCTTACTATTTTTTCCCCTGTGTAAAAAAACACAACTATTTCTATCAGTGGTTTGGCAGAGGAGGTGGATACAACCAAATTAATAAAATTAAAGCTAATTTGGGAAACATTACCCATACATGACTTCTACCACGGGCTGAATAATATTCTGAGCTGAAAGAATCAAGGTTCTGTCAAACAACGGATAAATCGTATATAATGCTGTGGATTTGAGCTGCCTAGAATACTCACCCATGTGAAGTTTTGAGGCATCTGGAAAATCCCTTTGGAAATGATTCAATCAAAAGCAAACCACTGAAAAACCTTGAATGGAGTCAGTCTACAAACACTAAAATAAGTCCTTAAATTAGATAACATGTCAGTATATTGAAACACTGTAGGTCAAAGTGACCTGAGCTGGTCAAACTGTTAATACAATAGTTACTAAGCTGGTCGAGTGCAAACCTGGGTCAAACACAAGACAGAAATACCAGTGTTTCTTACAGTCTCCTGCAGACATGCTACTGTTTTCTTTTTGACCACTGACAGTGTATGCAGAGCATTTTAAAGCAACTTGTAACTTAAAGCATTTCTAAATTACTGTTTGATCCAGGTCTGGACTGTGAGCCACAAACTGTGAGGGGAAAAAGAAAAACAATTAACCCTTCAACGATCACTCATTCCCCCTGAATCTTTCACAAGAGCTCTCTACTGAATATACAATAACACCCTGGGGGCTTGGAAATAACTAAGTAAGATATTTTACAAAAGAGAAACCCTGAGATGCTGCCCATCTTTTCTCAGTTAAAGTCACTCTACATGTATTTTCAGTGAGAGAAAAGTTGGTCAGATGATCTGTGAAGACCCAGTAAAGAAATCTTTAGTGCATTAGTTTTTCTTTAACTCATTAAATAACTTTTAAGAAACTAGAGGATAATGATAGAACCACAGTAGAGTCCGTAGAGAGTACCATTTCAGCACACAGCCTGAGAACTTAACTGGAGAAAAACCAGTGTGTACACTTGTTGTGTCTTTCTGTCTCTCTCATACAAACAGAAACACTCACACACATGCACACACCACATACAGCAGATCTCGGCTCACCTTTTCTGCCAGAGTTCGGTGGCCCAGGTGGTTTATCGGTTACTGACCCTGTGAAGGAAAAAAAAAAAACACAACATGTACAAAGCAAAGAAAGCTGCTCAGGAACTTCTAAGAATATGATTACAAAATGTTGTTTATCCATTTTAGAAACAAAAAAGTGGCTTAAATTTACCACCTTATTGAAAACTAATTAAATCTGATTGATCCCACTGAGCACAGGACACACACCAACAGAAAACCATCAGTGCCACAGATTACCCAACCCACTGGTGTCTTGTCTTAGAATTAGATGCTGAGGTTTATCAAAGTTTGATGAGTTCATTCTGTTAGTACTTCATAGGCACACAATGAAAACATTTGGTTTATTGCATTATCTTAGTGCTGACTAATGTAAACCTGAGCAATTTGCTACATCTGAGGAAGTTTGTACATTTCCAAATATCATTCTCATTTGGTGCATGCAGATAGTTGGTGTCATGCATGGATGCATGGAGGAAAAGAGTAAAATTAGATAAGTGCAGCCAATTACAATAGAAGGACAAAGGGGAGTGAAGGCAGCCAGAAGGAAATTTACTACCTGACAATCCACTTGTCGCAGCATGAGTTCCCATAAATTCATGGAAGTTTCCTGCAAATGTATGTGAGATGATTTATTTGGGTCATAGTGTACAGGGGCGTCTGAACATGTCAGTAAAAGTTATTTGTTGTCGACTGTAGCTGCTGTACATCAGGTTTATTGTGCCCAGATTCTGGTTCCAGTGTGTCATAAATACCTTTGCAAGAAACAATGAAGATATCGGATCTTATGCAGGACAGAAAGGAGATCGCTAGGGATTGAGCCACAAACTATATTTCAGAAAAGGTATTTAGTCATGTACAACTGAAAATATTTCCTCCATTGTGCTGCAAGAAATTAGTGTTGTTGATTATCTTGACAGCTATTATATTAGCTGATTCAAACAATCCAGTCTCATATAGTCCTGTTCTGCCAGAGTATAAACTGCTCCACAAATTAGATGGTTTGTGGAAGTAGATATAAAAGTCAAAGGTGTCCTGGGTGGTTTCCCTGGAAGCAAAATTTGGTCAGCTCTCAGACTGCGGAATAGTGTGAAACCATCTGAAGAAAAAAAAATTATATCTCACACAAATAAAGAATAACTTGAGATCTGCACTACATCTCATTATGTTTTTCAAAAAAGGAAAAGTTATGTGGTTTCCTGGTATGAACGGACACACTGTATATGTAAACTTTACCAGTTCTCTTTCTTTGAGGGACTATAACACAGCAGGTGCTGAGGGCTTCCATAGAGGTGATTAGTGGGAAATGCAGAGGGAGCAGAAGATTGAGGCAGAGAGAAAGATAAAGAAACTGAGAGAGAGAGCAGGAAGCTTCTGGCCGTCTCCTGAACAGCTTCAGAAGGGCATGCGACCGTTCTCGCCACATTTTCTGCACAAAATTTGCTCCATATGCTCTAGTGACTGTGCAATCCAATTCTGGCAAACACCCCTATGTATTATCTTCTGAGGGAAAATGATGGTGATTATCATAAAGTGTTCCCATCCAAGATGAGTGTGCAGAAAGCCGTGCTCTCTCTCCTCCAGCCTGCTGAGAGCACTTAGACAAGTGGAGGGGCGCTGGGGGGGAGGCCCCCTGGATGTATGGCCATTAGCTGTCTCGTTGACCTTACACCTGCTATATGCCACATGACATGTAATACACATGTGCCCGTAGTATGGCAAGGCAGACCCTCTTTAACTGTGGCCCAAGGATCGTGTTCACTCTTAATCTTTCATCAGCACAGCAACAAGGTTCCTGAAAGTCATTTATTTCAGATGTAGGGTCAGTTCACTGATAATTTACTTAATTCAAGTTTTTCCTCAAATGCACTGCGCAATATACTAATCTAACCCTCAGTCTTGTCTTTGATAGTGAACTGAAGCTATAAACTATTTCCAGTGGTTTTTGAATGCTGAAGTGACTGAAAGTTAAATGGCCCAGACCTCAGTGACATGGCTTGCGAGCACTCTTGGCTCTAAGTTCCTACACATGTAGCCACCATTGAAATTTTTACATGCTTGTTATTCTGCTTCTCAGCTCTAATAAAGAATTGTCAGGAAACATCCGACCCTGCTACCACAGCTTTAGTCATACAACCTGTTTAACATTACTCTGCTCTGAAGCAGAGCTGCTCTGGTTGCACAAATATCTAAGTCTTTATAAGTTTTATATGCAACCCCGTATGGGACAAACATTTTTAAGATTCATTGAAAAACTCTGGACATTTCATCCACAGGTTTCCAGGCTGTTTGCTCCCCAGTACCTGAACACACCGGGGTCCGGTTTTGCACAGAGGAGCCACTCACTGGCTTGCCGTCACTGGTGACACACCAGCAGTAACCTGTCAGCGTATGGCACTGGACCTGCAGAGGCAAAAAGGTAAATCACAGCAAAAAAAAATGACGACAGATTTGTAACATACATGATTTGGTTGGTATATCTGAGTATGAATACAGCAGAAAGTGAGTTTGGACAAAGGTTTCTGTCAGTTAAGTTTGATTACGTGAATGGGGGCGGTTCACAAGAGGCTGAGGGAGAGTGGAAGAGCGCGTGAAAGTAAGAGAAAGATGAAGAGTAAAAAACATGAAGGAAGAAAAATCCGTGGAGGGACAGAGACAGACCTGGGCAAATGTTCCATCTTCGTTGCATTCTGGGATAAACATGGACTCCTGAGGTCTCCTGGCTTGTTCCAAAGCCTGGTTCCTCTCAACACGACACTTGGACTGACCTGCATCTGAAATGTATTGACAGGACAGTCTGTTCTCAAACACTGCACACAGACCTCCAGCACTACTGTTGGTTTTTTACTGAAGACGCATGTTCTTTATCAACACCACCCTGTTCACACCTGGGACCAGTACAGTACAACCACAGATTTATGACTGTTGGCCACTGAGCTCTGTCTGACGTTTAAACGTCTTGCTCAAGGGCACGTTTTGTTAGTTGTACAGGGAGGAAAGAGAATTATTTATTCACTTTCTCCACTGTTTTTTTCCAATCAAGAGCTGTAGGACATTTTTCCAACCCGTAGGTTTTCACCGCTATTTTTCTTTCCTGATAACAATCAGCCATTAATGTCTATAATATTTTTAATGAATGTGAGAATATCGGCCATTCACGCCCTGGATTCAAATACCACCATTCGACCTATGATGACCTACACCGAGTAGGTTTCATTGTAAAGAGACAGACTGTTGTATTTCTGACAAAGCAGCTGCTCGAGGAGTGATGCTTGTAGAATTAAACTGCACTTGCTGTTACCACAGTAATCACAGTTGCTGGATTAAGGATTTAACAAGCTTTTGGCACAGGACTGTCTGCGGTGATGGTTGCTCGTGAGCCTGAAAGAGACTCTCCATCCATACTGATTTTAAAAACCTCTTACACTGCAGATGCATCAAGCATAGACAAGTCAGAGACCTTTTATGACGCTATTGCAAAATGCAAAAACAACACGTTCCCTGACAAACTACACTGCCATTGACCAGCACCAGTGCCAACGCAGGGCTGTGAGCCGCACATTGTTAGTGCTGAGGAGTGCGTCATGTACTCTACATTGATATTTTGAAATGTCAGTGGAAACTGAGCTCGTGTTCCTGCAGCTCTGATGAGCCAGACCTGCTCTCAGGGGACAGAGATGGACGTGGCTGAAAGGTCATAAAATGAAGTGAGCTCCGCAGCAGCTGGTCACTGGTTCAGAATCCCATCAGCAGCTACTGCTTTTATTGCACTTACAGCTCCTGTGGAGTTGAGCTTCACGTTTGATTGTTTGTGTGTACACATTCACACCAGGAAGCTGACCAGCGAAACCGCGGTCCTCCACTTTTGGCAAACCTTCCTCCCCAGTTAAATAAAAGTTTTTTTTTAAAAGTCTGTGGACCTGAGAGGAGACAGACATGGTGTCTCCTTCAGAGTAAAAGACTGACAGAGCCAGAACTGGAAGATGATGTCAGCCAGGAGGACAGACATGGTTACATGAATTTATAAATGTTGACTTTGACTGAGTATATTTAGTCTTACTCTAGAAACAAGGCTCATTAAATATTGTAGTGCTTGTGTCAAGCCAATGTTCAATTGAAGACCCCAACTTCTTATTTAAATGAGTCTGATTTATGGAAATGTAAAAACAACTTAATGATCAGAGGCTTTTTGCAGTTCCTTCGTCAAGTCTTGCCTCATGTCTGTGCTTGTTAGTTGTGACAAGGCAAAGGTTTGTTTCTTTCTTTTATTTGTTTTGTAAGACAAGGCAGTGAGGTACTGATGCAAAAGTTCAGAACACCACCATATGAAAAATATGCACTTTCAGTTTGACTGACTGCAACAGACACAGAACAAAACCTGACTGAAAAACCAAGATCACTTTATCATCTTCATTTTAGAGATTCTGAATAATGAGCTGGTTCACAACCTCTTGATTTTCCCCCACGTTTTTTTTATTCCTGAGAGAAGAATGGATAAACAAGGTCTGTCTAATGTAATAGCCATAGTTTTGTGTTTGTTGTTGTTTGTGGTTATTTGTTCTACCTGCAAGCAATTTATATGCCTTGTAGTCAAATTTATCTGTTGTGTTTAATTTGAATCTCACGCACACCTCAGTAAGTCCTCGCCAGGCTTTGCCATTGTAAACAAGGACTGGTTCATGAACTGCATGCTTAAATAAAGCTGCCGTTTCATTGCAGCAAAACAGGCCTGCCGCATCTGCAAAGACTGTGCGAGCTTTGCCTGGCTTTCCTTTCCTTGGCACACCACTGATATTATGAAACAAAACCAAGTATTACCATACAGAGGGAACAAACTTCGCTCCAAAAATGGATTTGGTTGGGACTGCTGTTTTCTTTATGCACATGGGGGCTGAGAAAAAAAGGTGGGTGGAGAGGGGGATGCCAAGTTCCAACCTTGACTCCAGACCTATCAATCTCTCCTGTTGAGTGGCTGGCATCCAGAGACTGAGGAAGTGTGTGATCCTGGTCTGTAAAAACTTACACGCCTGCACAGAGGCAGAAAATGAAAGACATCTTCTCATTCAGTTCCACTTTTCCCAAACTTTCTGGTGCTGTCTGTATCTCCAAACTGCAAAATCTTGAACAGACTTATTGCTTTTTAAGCTTGTAGTCCATAGTCTTCAAGAGAAAATTCCGTTATGATTAGGTACAAAATTATTTTAGCATGTCTGTGGTTTCCCGGTCCTTACCTTTGAGTTCCAGGTCTCTCCCCTCAGATGTGGATGTTGGTGCTGGAGCCACTGGCAACTGATCGATTTTCACATAGTTTTTACCTGAAAGACACAAAAGCCGCATCAGGCTCTGTGTAGTCTGATGGTGCGTGTATGCTTTACAGTGCCATTGATGTTTTTGTTGTATTCAGTGTCAAAAATCATCAGTCGTGTCAGGCAGACTGGCAACAGTGGCAACAGTTTATGCATAAATGTGATGAAGTGCTTAGATTTTTAAAAAACACAAATTCCTGTTTTGTAATTCTGCCCTGTTAATTCTCCAGAAAATGTAATATATCACAATATAGAGTATAATGGCATATTTATGAATTACCTTGATAAAGTGTTTTATCCATATCGTTCAGCCCTACTTAGAAGCACCTCTTCCATTTATTTCAGCATGTCATGAAATTCTGAAGACTAGGTTATCGATTTTATCTGTCAAAGGCAGTAATGCAGTTTGACCACAGGACGTTTAGAAAACCCTTGACCTGGTGGTTTCACAGAAAGTCCAGTGTCTTCTATAACTTCCAGTGCCAGCTGCTGACAAGACTGTATGAAATAAGACAATGTGCAAACATGCACTTCATAAAAACGCTGATGTGAATTTTCTTAAATTAAAAAGTGGCAGATGAATCCTCGATGTAAGTTTCCTTGAATGTACCCTCACAGATTACTCCTTGTGTATCTGCAGTTAGATATTCTTAGATATTAAGCATAGATTTAAAGCCAGAGTTCATTCCTTACCTCGACATCGGCCGCGGTGTGCCACTGACAGCGTCTTATCTTTGCAGTGCGCCCTCTGCAGTTCACAGCTGGTCTCATAGCTCCGCCCGTCCGAGCCGCACACCGGCTTCCCCTGTGTCCGTGAGCAGATGACCCCACAGTGACTGTCTCTGTCTCCGATCAGCCACTGCAATGAGAAATAAAATGACATTTTAGCATAACAATGGTGCTGACTCTTTCAGCACCTCCAAATCTGAGGCCATGGTTCTGTGTCAGAAAACAGTGGATTGCTCCCTTCAGGTTGGGATGGAGTTTAAGTATCTCGGGACTGTGTTCACAAGGAAGGGTAGAATGGAGAAGCAGATTGAGAGGCAGATCAGTGCAGTGTCCATAGTAAAGTGGTCATTGTACCAGACTGCTGTGGCAAAGACGGAGCTGATTGGAAAGACCAAGCTTTCGCTTTAACAGTCCAGCTACATTCCTGCCATCATCTATGGTCATGAGCTCTGGGTAGAGACCAAAATAATGAGATTGCGGATATGAGTTTTGTCTGCAAGGTGGCTGGACTCAGCCTTTGAGATAGGATAAGGAGCTCCAACATCTGGACTGAGCTCGGAGTAGAGCCACTGCTCCTGTGAAAGCAGCCAGTCGAGGTGGTTCAGGCATCTGATTAGGACGCCTTCTGGGTGCCTTCCATTGGGAATTTTCTTGGCCATGTCCAACTGGTAGGAGACCCCAGGGGCTGGAGAGACTACATTTTTCATCTGGCCTGAGAACACCTCGGGATCCCCCAGAAGGAGCTGGAAAACATTGCTGGAGAGAGGGGGCGTCTGGACTACCTTACTTAACCTGCTGGCACTGCGACCTGACTCAGGATTAACTGCAGAAAATGGATGGATGGCATAACAATGGTGCAATACATGATAAATTTAACTATCATCAGGTTTCACATAACCTGATGTTTAAATTCAGTCATCTTAAGATGTATCTGTAAAGGATACATCTTAAGATGACTGAATTTAAAGCTTTTTTTTCTCATTCCTTGAAAATTTGGTTTGTTCTTTCTTTTTGGCTTCTTTTTCTTTCTTTCTAGTTTCCCCGTGTTTAAACAAAGGCTGCATTCAGCTGGATCTGAGATTATGCCAAACTAATGTACAAATTGGACTCATGGGTCATTTGCCCATTTTACTCAAAACATTTCTGCATTCCTCAAACACTTGTCGGCTGCTGCCTTCCTTTGTTTAGGCTTCGGTAACAAGGGTGTGAGCTGCACTGAACTGAAGCTCAGCCGAGAAGCTAATTTGTCTAATTGGTCTTTGGCTGAAGACAGGTTGAGCCTTGATTAAGTTTCAAAGGAGCCAAAACACACCAAGAGCAATGGGATTCCTTCTCCCCCTCTCCCCAGATCTTTACTCATGATCTATTAGTGAGTCGATTCTACTCTACAGTTGGACAACGGCCTTCTTTCTGACAGCAGTAATGGTTCTTGGCTTCACAGCTGCCTCGAATATATTTAAGGTCTAAAGGATTTCAGGGGAGCACAGAGTCTGCCAAGAAGATGGAGTTGTGGGTTAGTGAGGAGAGAGAGTAGGTGTGCACTGAGCAGCACCAGAATCCTGTGTTGTGAAACGTGGCCCAGCATCGTACCTGAGCCAGCTCTTCTTGAGAAGGTTTCAACTATTTAAAAAAAAATACACACACATCACAAAGAGCACTTGATCTGCCTTATCTTTTGAGTGATGATTAATCTTTTGTGGCTGCTAAAACACCTGTTTCATAAAAGACAAAAAAAGGAAAATCAAGCAATTCTCAAGTAGGGAAATCTTCTCAAATGCATTTTTCACCCAAGGTCTCTCAAGCAATTACCAGAGTGCTGGTTGGAGCTCTGAGTCCAACACAGGAGATCTCATTAAGGGCAGGTATGGAGGGAAGAAGGTGGTGGAAAATAAGACGTAGCCAGAAATGAAGGGCACAGTTTCCATCTCTCATTTGCCAACTCCTATCAGACAATCTGAGGCCATTTTCGAAATTATCCGCAGTAGAAATGCATGTGTGCATTGAGCTTACAAGTACACAAGCACAATTTCTCTCTGTCATTCTCCCTCCACTCCCTCCTCATCCTAAATACCCTACCAGAAAAAAAAAGCTATTTTGAAAAACATCAAAAATGTTGCTTGGAGACAGATTTTCTCGAACATATAAAGAGCAATCAGACAGACCTGAACTAAGTGTAGATGGTAACGAAGCCAAGCCAGTGATGTCATGAATGAGCTGGTGCACAACTGGATCTCATATACAAACGATTCACCAGGAGTTTTCATTTAACATGCACTAAAACAGTTCTAACTGAATGGCACTCCATTTTTTGTGCTAACCCATTATTATACATCTATCTGTGCCTGTGCATTGGTACTACTATGATTATAAAGGTGTCGGGCTGCTAGAGAAAACTTCACAATCATCTTATCTGAATTCTTTGCCTTTCCACCCATTCTGCCCTTTTAAAACTGCCAATAAAACCTTACTTTAAATATCTGCCTCTAACACTATTTTCCTCGAAAATTCGACTTCATTAGATCAGCGGGCACTTACACTAATCACCTGTAATCTGCTCCTTACTGAGTTCAGCTTAATGTGAAAACTGACGTTGACGTTGACTGGCATGGGGCATGTTAATGAACAAATTCAAAGTGTGACGGCCTGCACATAATTCCATGGCCATTCCATCCATCCATCCATCCAGTATGTTTAGATACTAAACCAAAGAGACTGACCAACCAACATAGGCATTCCTTGAGTCACACTGTCAGTGTGGTTAAAAAATGATGAAGACTCATTCAGCCACAGTGGCAGCATACTGTTACTACTTGAATTTTATTTTCTTTGTCATATTCTGGCTAATAGCTCTCCCTCAGATGACCTGGAAACAACACAGAAGTTTAAACTTGTTAAAGCACGAATTACAAATCCAAAATGTGGTGAGGAAAACGAGACGCAGGTCAGAAACTAATGTATTTACAGTCGTCTGTGGGTTTTTTTACTTCACATATACCAAACAGTTTCTGCCAGCGATGACAGTTATGACAGTCATGAACATTAATTTCTAAATCCCAGCAACTTAATCAGAAACTGAATCCAAAATTCAAAAAGTGAAAAATCTGCCAACTGCTGAGCTAATATTAAATGTGTCCAATGCAAATTAACTGGTTTCAAGACTTTCTTTGGATCATTTTCTTCATATTAGTAAAAAAAAAAAAATCAGCCTCTTTCTGGCTTGTTTTAATACTTTTACTGAAACAGATGAAGCCTCATTTGGAAAAAATGTGGAGTCATTTCGCCCCATAGGGAGGATCTTTTAACTGTCTGAAAACTAAGATTTTTACAACTAAATATAACATTAGATAGACTGTTGGGGAAGGGTTTTGCAGTGGAGACATTATCATGGTCGTTACCATGCCTGTCACAGCTGTCAGCACAGGCAGATGCTCCATTATCTGTAAAAAGCAAAGATAGAGATTAGAGTCTTCCTGAAATAGAAAAAGATAGTGGGGCTTCAGTATCTGCCAGATAAAATCAGGTGGTGAGGTAACAGGGTGGTCCAGAGTTTAAGAAAGTGAATCTGAATCCCTGAATCTTCGGGGTCACAGGTTTATTCCCCATATAAAACAATGTCTCTGGTAAAATATCCAAATTCTGAACACAGACACTTTTGGCTGCTTTAGCTCCTCCAGTGAAATGTTGATACTTCTCTTAAATTGATACCGAAAAGAAAAACCCTCGTACAACAAGGTGAAAGGAAATTTAAACAAAAGGGGAATAATACTTCACAGGATACAATGGGACACAAATCCATCTCGCTTTGTTTTAACATTATGTCCAGAACAAGCCAGACAGTTTAATGTGATTTCAGCCTTGGCAACGAAGCACAGTAGAAAGGCTCTCGTCAGACAGCTCAGAGTAAAACTAAATCATGATGGGCCTCTTTATGAGAAAGTGCAGACAGGGAGGAAAACATAGCACATCATTTCAAATTTAACTTGCATGTCTTGGCTTCAGTGAAGGACAGGAATAATTCAGTAGTTGGAAAAAAAGCATGTATCTGCTGTACATCCTTTTTGCTTCTCACAATAAAGAAGCATCTGGCTATGATGTTATTTATTTTATAATACAGGCAGTGCCACCACTCAAACTTTAAGCTTAAGAACAGGAAAAGAACAAATGAATACATGTTTCTTCCAGCAGAAGTGGTTAAAAAAAAGTGGACTGCACTGAGCCAAAGTACTGTGGATGGAAAGCAGTTTGTCAATGTGATGAACTGTTAAATTGGTAAATCAGTATCCAAAGCAAGCTATTCTATAAAAAGTGATTTAGGTCTGTTCAGCCACTCCTCCAGGTTAAGAGCCACAGAGTCTGGCCTCTGCCCACAGACTGACCCGAGGTCCCATCCCTGACTCACAACCTTAATGGATGCAGCCACTTTACCTCCTCTGTCATAATAAAGCATTAAATCACAGATTTTGAGACGGCATTGTCCGGTAAATGGAAATAAACATTCCTACCAACTCTCCCACATGTAGTCATTTCTTAGTCATACCGTCCCACCCACAGACTCATCTCCCATAAAGGTGAAACCAGAGACTCTGGCACATAAGAGTTTCTTTTACTTCAACGGAAGATTAGAATTTGAATAAAGGACTCTTAAAGGGCAGGAGAATGTGACTCAGTGACTGAAACATGTTGATGGTGACCATCCCGTAGTGTCATTAGCACTAAGATGCATATGTAAAAGCATGGAAATTTATCAAGGGTGGCAAGTTAGTATTCAGTACATTAACTGTAACTCTACACTACAAACACTACAAGTAACCTGAGTAAAAGTTACCTCACCAAGAGCAATGTGGTGTCAAAAGGAATAGTTTAGCATTTTGATACACTTATTTGTATCTACACTTATTTGTAATTTTGGATTTGTATCTACAGCCAGTAGATGGTTAGCTTAGCTTAGTATATAGACTGGAAATGGGGTGAAACAGCTGGCCTGGCTCTTTCCAAAGTTAACACAATCCACCGGCTCCTCTAAATCTCGCAGATTATCACTTTATATCCCAGATGTTTAATTCGGACAGAAAAGGAGAACTTAGTAATAGGTGGACTATTTCTTGGGCAAAAAAAGCACAACTTCTTTTACTTTTTGTTTTTTCAAAGGTTTAAACAAATAAGGATATAAAGTGTTAATTAGTGAGCTTTAGAGGTTTAATGTACTCTGTATAATGTCAAAGAAACATCAGTTTCCAGCAGTGTACCATTTTCAAAACCCAAACTTCTTGAATAACTGTCAAAGAACAGTTTCAGTATATGACAATGACAAAAACTAAAAAAAGATTGTGATTTAAATCATGAAGAAAGTCGAGTCCCCTGCTGAGAATATCAAATAAACTCACTGCATCACAGCCACCTCTCACCTCTGATCGAGTGTCACAACAGTTCCTACAGGACCATTGCTTTACATTAATTCCTCACTATAATAAATGTGCATAAGGTTCACATTTAGATTCTGCCAAGGTTCACTCATACCAGTAGTGACTGACACTGACGCTGGGTCACATGGTATCTGAAAATACTCTTGTAACTAACAGGGGCAACCAGATGAGAGAGGTTTGCACCAAAGTAGTAGTGTAGGCAATCACCAAACACTTGACAACATTCCTCCACTTTTCTGTGGCTTCCATCTCACCAAATACTATCTGAATCGTCCTTATGTGGTAAACCCCACCCATCTGGCAACTTAAGAAGTTTAAAACAAACTCAAAGAGTTATTTTCACTGACTGTCTGACCCAGGTCTGTTTGACAGCCGTCAGCTGCTACAGTATTAGCCAGGATGACAGGACTTGGCATTATCTCCTGAGGGAAAACAGGCGCCCCTCCTGTTAGGACAATACTGGCTGGTGCTGAGACCCACCCAACATCCCATAATCAAAATCAAACAAACATCCAAATTAAACAGACTGACATGTTACTGCATCTGCTGAGGAACACGCGC
The DNA here is from genome assembly GCA_037833715.1 of Toxotes lorentzi. Taxonomy (NCBI): domain Eukaryota; kingdom Metazoa; phylum Chordata; class Actinopteri; family Toxotidae; genus Toxotes; species Toxotes lorentzi. Next base: position 3,910,396 of record JBBMJY010000009.1, read on the forward strand.
TGCTCAGAATAACATTAATTACCTAAACCTGTGGGGAGAAACTTGCTCATGCTCCCCTGTTGAAGATCATTATCCAGACTTTTACATCATAGTGCAACAGGCAGCACATCAAAGTTTTACAGAGAGGCCAAAGCACCAAATAACATAATGGAGTATTGAATGCACCCCTGAGGGAATAATCTCACCTTAACAACCGCTCATAGGCCCTTTCTTTAATTTTCAAAGAGGAGAACAAAAAGAAATTCAGATTTTTTTATCTTTAATTGACAGAGAGGCAGCTCAGATATACAGTAAATCCCCTAACATTGTGAGGACATGGTATCCTCCTCTGCCTGATGGCCCACCAAAAGAGACGAAATCAAAGATGAGCCAAAGGTAAAACACCAGGGGAGTTACACGATGGTTTGGTACTGATATCTTGACCGGGAAACAATGAGTGCAGAGATTCTCACATTTAACAAGCCAAATTCCCCCAACACACACAAAAACACACAAACGCACACACACTTTTCAGCCAGAAGCACACAGAGCACTGAGCTCTCTCTCCACCACTCATAAAATAAGTGAAACGCAACCCCCATTGTGCAACCATTACGGCATTAGCAAAATGGTCTTTTTTTACCGTCACTGGCAGGGAATCTGTTCCAGCCCAAGCCACAGCAGTGGAGCAAGAAGAAAGAATATGATTAGAGAATAATCATTTTTATAAAAGCACGTTTATCAGACTGACGGGGGGAGAAAAGCAGGCTATGTGAAACAGTAAATGCAATTAAGTTAACCTTTCCAACTGGCTTTATGTGTGTAGGGTAGTGACCATTTCACTGGACAGATTCTGAGTGTAAAAACAAACATATAACACAATATAATTCCATTTTCACCTTTATTACACTGATCAGCTCTCGCTTTAGTTGGGAACAGGCTTGCTGAAGTTCTGTTTAACAACATATTAGCTGATTTAAACACCAGATACAGATGCAATAACAAAAATAACATGGCTGTGGACAAATACAAGGCTTATAAAACTATGGTCCATTTCTGGGGTGAAATCAACACTAGCAGCAAATTTATTTAGACAGTTTTCTCCAATCAACCATGTCTCCAGTACTGTAAGAGAACTCAGATTTAGCATCCAACACTGCTGGACTCAGTTTAAAGTGATTGGCAGTTTAAAATATAAGGATCAAAATCGGCCAAATCATGGTGCCTACATTACCCACAATGCAACTCAACTGCCAACAGTTTGGCTGGAGATGTGGACGATATACTAGATTTCCCTGAGGCCACAAAAGGCAGTAGTACTCCTGAAGACTCTGATGTGTAAAAATGGAGTTCCCCTCTAACGGACCATACCAGTGGTGATTCATGGTTTAGCCATTAAGCACAAACCACATACACTAACAAGCTAACAACTGGGCAAACTATGCTGTTGTGTTTTACTAAACTGAATCTACTTTTGTACCTTAGAGCTTCATATTTTTCCACGTGTTATGAAAATCTGTTAGCAGACTTTTGAATCTTGCTTCAGTCGTATAATTCATCACAGTGAACACCAAGTCAACATTATTTATTGTCATTTAACACTGATGTAATGAGCTAATGTAGTGCAGACTTCTTAAATCAATCTGCCTGACCCATTTAAGCTAACGGATATTCACATTTATGGAAATCAGTAGATGTTGAGCACAAAAGTACATTTAAGTTTCTGAAACCAAACAGCATAGTTTCCAAGTTCACTATGAGTCATTCCACAGCTTTTGCACAGCATGTTTCAAGAGTTTACCTAGCAATTTTCATACATACAGAAATGGATGGAAACAACTGGGTGCTTGGTATAGCAGGAAAAAATGCACCACAGCATCTTAAACTCTACAACCCGCTTTTGAAAATAGCCAAGGAGCTAAAACTTGTGAACCCACTGCCATGGTCCTTTTTATTTAGCATTTAATGACATTAGTAAGTGTAGCTGTGGTAGCAGTGGCAGCTTGACATAGGCTACCAATGAGTCGTAATGTGTTTTCTTTGTTTCTTTGTGTAAAAAGTCATCTGTACCTGTGAAACACTGTTTATGAGCTGCACAGGGAGATCCAGTTTCAAACCGGCAGTCAGGCCTTCCAGTAATCTAGATGTTGTACTTGAGGCTGATGTTGCATTTGGAAATCTCTGGCTGTATTGCTGTGACTGTAAAAACTCAAAATTATAGTATACTGGTCCACAGGCATTACAGTTAATTTAATATGTCTGGTTAGTTTTAAAATCTTACTGCCAGACCTCTGGGTTTTCATCTGCAAATATCTGTAACTGAAGCATCTTAATTATTTAATAACACAAAAATATTTGTGGTGCATACACTTTCAAAGAAATCAACAGCATGATTAGACATCACCATTTTCCAGATATGATTTAATCTTCTTCTGCTTCACAGCAAAATTTCCTTTGTTAATTAGAAATTATTTTTTTGGAGAGCCATCAGTCCTGTCATACAGGTGATTTGGCTGCTGTGTGGGTGTTAAAACCTGTCAGAGAGTCTAATGTAGAACTGAGGCCCACTGCAGTGACAACTCTCTCCACTTTGCTCTAACAAGCGTTGACTTAAGCTATTACCCTGACTTGATATCGCAAGGAATGGTTAAATCAGATCCTGTGCAGTGGAAAAGAAATGTCTGTCCTCTTTAACTAATGGGACCATGCACCTTGACGTGAATGACATCACTGCTTCTAAGGAAAAGGCTTTTGCATGCACAGATGGAGATTCATTACAGGCCGGACTACATCAATGTGTGTGTGTGTGAGACGGAGAGACGGGGCTCTGTGTGCCAGCTCCACGCTAACGTGTGATGGGCTCATTATCCCCTTTGGGCTCAACAGCAACAAACAATGCAACAGTACCAGCACATACATAAATACAGTACATATATGGCCATCTAATGCAACCCCATGTCATTAATCACCAGGCGTTTTTGGCATTACCACTACCCAACAAGTGGATTAGTCAAATAGAGGAAAGAGAGGATAAAAGTGTGCCAACCACAGAGGCCAATGAAAGTTGTCCACCAAAGTCAGGGCTAATTGTGCCCTGTTGTATGCTTTTAACGGGCCGCGTTAATCACTTTTGTCTGATAATTGGCATTTAGTTTTCAGGAAATCTATAAAGCGAATGCCATCCCTCATGCTGTTTCAATTAACGCACTTTACTTAACCGTGAGTGGAGAAAATAAAAAGGAATGTATTAAAAGTTTTGCCCTTCTTTTCCTCCCTCTTATTCCTTTTAAATTTCTAATTGGGTTTTGTCTTGAAAAAGAAACCTGTAATTTAAGATTTTCAAAGTAACCCTTTAAAACCTTTAAAACACAGTTCTCTAATGTTGTGAACTGGCAAGCACAAAAGGTGCTGGACAACTTTCACACAGGAGGTGTAAAGTGTGTGTGCCACTCGCAGCGGGAGGGCAGGGATTGGGCTTAAATCATTAAAGTGTAGTCCCCTACTCCACCATTTCTTTTAATTTCAACTCTAAATGTTATTAGTGGTATTTTTCAGTGTGTAAAGTTTCAGAAACGTAGTTTTCAAAGGAGAAAGCGTTAATCAAGAAAGGTAGAGACTTGAACAACCAGTGTTCAAAGTAACCTTTTGTTTTCTCACATCTCTCTCACTGGGCTGAATCTACAAAGACATGAAGGGCTGCATACATCTGAGCTTCCCCTTCAAAAAGAAGAATTCTGTCTATTTGTAAGTTAGCTGAAGTATCTGGCAGTCTGTTGGTAACTCTGCTGATTGAAACACGAACTCTGACAGTCTTCCACCTGTTTGAAGGCAGTCTCTTTTTGTAAACTTTTTTAAAACTATGCTTCCTTAACAGATTAGATTTTTTTGGCCACTTGGGGGCAGCATAAACAAACTGTAAAACACAACATTGATAATATTAATAACTTTTAAGTTGATACAGCCAAGGTGGTAGAAAACAGTTAGTAATTTACATGTCCAGCATGAGAAACATTAGCATTCATATTCACATATTCATTCATTTTAGCTCTGTTTTTGGTCTCCACCAACTCATGAGGAAAATATCTGTCTTTAGTTGATAAATGCTCTGACAATACTCTGCTATGTTCACCCGCTAGTTGCTAAGTGTGTCTGACTGCCATTTGGTGCTGAGCAGGTAGCGTCTATCTAGTGTGTTGGGAAACGATGCTGAGCAGTGAGACTGATCCAAAACAGTAAAGCTGCAGATCAGAAAACCGAAACAATGACCTGAAAGACAATAACACGCTGTGTAATGCTTCAGAGTTGGGTGATAAGTCCCTGAGGGTTTATCACTACAATTGACCTCTTTCACATCACAGCGTCAAATATTAATTTTAGCAGCGTTAATATGATGTTATGTATCGTTACAGTTATGAACTCTAGCAGATTTAATACATCAGATAAGAGTCGAAGAAAAACATTGTCACACCATGCTGAAATCAGATTTCCTCTTGGTCAGGAGATTAAATACGAGATTAATGAGAAGGATGACTTCCCTATTTTCCTTTTTGAAGTGGTGCAAAGAAATCACAACGAATATGTCAGTAAGAGCGGGGGAGGAGGAGTGTTCTTCCTTTTCGGAAATGGCTCTAAATCTGATTTACAACAATGTGTGTGTGTCCATCACACATTACAATAGATTCCACACCACCATTGCACACTAAGCTGAGACCACACACACTCACCCATATCAAAGGGAACAATTAAATATGAGGCAGAGCAGAGGCTAATCTGCTGAGGTAGTTTGATAGGAAAGAGGAAGTATTTCTGCCTTCATGATAATCTGAGGGATTACACTGAGCCAGAACTCTTTCAACAGGCAGGATTCTTCTCAAACAAGAGCCTGTGTATGTCACTAACACACTGAATTTACATAGAGCGAGTTCCCATTGTGGACTAGACAGTGATGTAAATTCAAATGCAGCCCATAAACCACAACTATCAGGAGGATCTGCACAGAGAAAGAAAGAACGGTTGAGTGAAGGAGTGATGATCCATGAGTGGAGCTCACCGGCCTGAAATCCCAGAGCTGGACTTTGACTGCATTTCATTACACTGATTAGAAAGCCCCAGAATTGAGCATGAAATGGAGGGAATTGACATATGTAAGCAATTTGATTGGTTGCTTGTAGAGTCACCCTTAAATCCATCCATCAGTGTCCTGTGAAATACAAGTGGAGCCAAGGTGTCTGCTCATGTCAGGCCCTGGTTTGTGAACCTGTGTGTTTCATCTTAGAGTGTTCTGTAAAGGAAAATCAATTTGTTGACATTTATTGGAGTTCTGCAGTTATTTCAGGTGTTTAAGTTGTCCTTTAAACTCTTAGTGTTAAAATGAACGACGCTTTGGCTCATTTTTAAAAATTAATGGTCGGTCTTAAATGAAAGTGGCTGCGGTTGTTTATGGTCCGCGGGGGACAAATCCTGAGGTTTCAGCGAACCCAAAAGCTTTCCTCTAGCACCATCAGCGGGCCTAAATTTGTACTTCTACAGAAGAACCATCAGTACTAACAGACACACTGAAATTTATCGGTCAAAAGACTGATAGCCAGAGAATAAACCATCTAAATTCTGGAAACTCCAATTTCAAGCACCAACCTTAGGCTAAAATGTACTTTTTATACAAAAGATATTAAAAACCAATGGCCAGATTCACAATCCCAGAGGACTTATTTTAATGTTCTGGTGACCACCTGATATTTTCTTGTAGTACCAGCCAAAATGTCAACTTCTGTGCAAGAAAAATGAAAATCTATTGAACAGATTGTCAGACTGATTCCAAGATCCCTTCAAATTTCCTCTAGCACAACCCATTAGTCCTTATGCTGCCTTTATGCCAACTTCATACACAAGAAACATCAAAATGTTGTGACCAGATTGCAATCAAATTTGCTTTTAATATTCATGGTCCCCAGAGGATAAAAAGTGTCACTTTTGCAATTCTGTGACCTTTTTTTTTTTTTTTGCATCAGCATTACTTGTCATGTCCATGTGCACACACAATACTGCATAATGCAATAGGCTGTTTATGGAGCGCATTCATGGTCTCCAGAGAAAGAGCGAGAAGGGTCTGAAAACAGCTGAATCATGCATGTGTATGTTGTTGTATCACTATACAAAATCACACCACCATGCAACAAAAGAACACAAAACCACAAGCTTCATCACCAATAACTGGTTTTAGGGTTTTTTTTTCTCCTTAAGTACCTAATCAGAAACTGCTGCTGAACAAAAAGTCAGGACAAAGTTAATTTAAAAGGTTTGTATTTCATGACTCTTCACAGCAAACGGTGATGCCAAACTATGACCTTATCACTTTGCCAAGAATGTTTTCCCCCATAAAGACTAAATGGAGAAATGTGCACTGCACATCTGTGTGATTATGGTCAACAGCTCTTCTTCTAAACATCTCAGTGGTTCGATAGTTAATGGACAAACCTCTCACTCTGTCCTCTTTCCTAAAAATACTCACTCAAAACACAATATAAAGCTTTGTTTGTCCGTTTCTTCCGTCTGTCCCTCAGTTTCTATGAAGACCTTGTGTTAACTTTTTTAGAAATAAATTTGATTTGGCCTTTCTGGACACAACTTTATTATATCCAGGGGTTAAAAGTAAGTAACAACAACTTCTCTTATTTCTTTAATTGAGTATGTACATTCTAATGAACCTATAATTCAGTGTGCATGCATTCATAATCAGTCATTCTGCTTTCACTTACAGTACGTGGAATGTTGCCAAAGTACTGTACTCAGCCTCTTTTACCGATTACAAAGAAGCCTACATAATATATTGTCATGATAAAATCAGCAGAAAACGCCCTTTAAGTTTGCTTTGAACCTCTTTTCTCTCATAAGATCTGTGAGAAGGGTTTTTTTTTTTTATTAAGGCAAGATGGTTTGTTGGTTGTGGGCCTTTTCATACTATGTGTAGCTATTATTATTATTAATACCCCTTAGTATGTCAAACTTGTTCTGGAGAGCTCTCATTTGAGCAGCTGTCCCAGATACTGACAAGCACATTCACAGCACATTGCAGGAATGGTTGGGATTCTTTCAAAGTCCAGTCCATTTGTTGCATTTCTTCATCACTGTTTTATTCTGCTGCTGCTCAGCCTGTTGGTTGCACGTTGACAACAACACGGCTGAGGTGACAGATTTGTGAATGCTTCAGATGGAGGCATCGACCATCTGAAGCATTCAGATGGTCGATGCCTTTGCTAAATTCACTATAGCAATTCACTATAGCGATGCCTTTGCTAAATTCACTATAGCAAAGTGAATTTGCTATAGATACTCAGTCTCTAAAGCCTGTGTGTCTGGAGGAGCTTTGTCTAGTCTGAGTAAATAACCCTCACGATATCATTTGGGTTCTCTCGACTTCTCTCGATTGGTGACTAAAAACAGATAAGAGAAAGCCTGCTTCACAAACTCTGGCAAGGAGTTTGAAAGACACAGTCAGTGCTCTAAAATCGTGGCTTTTTCAGCCTCTGCTGCTTCAGTTTTGACCGTTTTCATTTGGTTACTTGTGAGTCCCCCAACTTGTCTTATTATTAAGTGCCACACACAATTATTTAAAGACAATTAATGCTCTCCATGAATTTGCAATCTTTAGACGTTAAACCTGTGTGGTGTACATATTTTCTCTAAATCTGCCTTATACGTGTCACCTTTTCTGATCATTTTCCAGTTTTCCTTTTTGACAGTCACCAGATAACAAATGTGAAACTGTTTTTCTGTTCTTTCAAGTGTAAATTGAAAACAGAAAGTGAAATGGGTTTGACAAAAGGCATTACATTCTGATGCTGCTGTAGGGAAAATACTGAGATCTCTGCTGCTTCTTTAGTTTTCCTTCTGATAATCATGATTCCTCATCATTAGTGAAAAATGCTGAGATATCCTATATTCAATCGCAGAAGTGCCCATAATATCTGCCATTCTTAAAAAAAGAGACCAGCCCCTGACCTCCACGTCTTTGTGCACTGTCAGCATAATTAAGAGTCACTGGCTGACCATGCAACCCACAGGCGCCTGCACCCATGCAGGGTTACATGCAGACCACTCACACCTGTGATCGACTTTCCTGCTTTTGAACCAGGGCTCTACTTTCCCAAGCTGAAGGTATGCAGACTCAGGCCTGGCTGTTTATGTTTGTTTTTCAGTGCATTTATGAGACTTGACTGATGCTGTCCCTAAAATATGCAGCTTGACTCTTCATCACATCTCATCCCTGACACTGATGTGATGAAGGGGATTAGGGATAGACGGGTAAGCGTGGATGGTGTTCTTATTTGTTAGCCCTAATTTTTGAACACATCCCCTCTGGGAAATAGATTTTTTAGTGGAAATGAGGCTTTGCCTGCCTGTCCACCACCTGCCTCATTAGACGGATCATTCCTGGTACTAAGGACCAGAAAGCCAGAAAAATATCTTGTTACAGTCGTTAAGAAGTGCTATTAGATGTGAACTTTAATCCTCTTAGACTGTAAAGGAAGCCTAATTTTTTCAGAGAGATTCATGAGAAAAGGTTTTTTGGTGAGATCATGTTTTTTTTTCTTCTCTGCCATTTAATCCAACTAAGTAATTCATCCTGTGATTCGGAGTGATACCCTGGAACACAGTGCCGACACAGTGTTGAACTTCCAGAATAGGAAAATGTGTGATCACCATCCTTGACTTTCATCACACATCCTTATCATCGGAGTGGTGCTGTCCTCCCTCTAACTGATGAACAAGTTACTAAAACAATAAAGGAGACATCAAGTTAAACAAGTTAAACTCTAAGGAACGATGAGAGTGGTTAAAACAGACTTATCTGAACTGCACAAACAGCAACAACCACAAAGCAAAAAGTCTGAGTTGTCTGAAGCTTTGTTAGTCTCCCAATTACACGTATTCCCCAGCTCGGAGAAATGTTGGATTTGTGCACTGATTGCATCATTGAGCCTCAGGGGAAATGACAACAGAGCAGTGCTAGACAGGGGAGTTAGCTCAGGCATTCACTCCTGATATCAACGTGGAAAGTGGGGGTGTGAATTCTGATATTACAGCGGCTGTGAGCAATGTTGGAAGTATCTTCTGTGGTGTGAGTGGGGGTGTGTAGCAGGCCGAGCGCGACCGTTTCTCCTCGGTGCCTAATCCAGGCCAGGAGGAGGCTGAAGTGGATGCAGAGAGTTTAATTTGATGGGCATACAATTGATAGAGATGCTATGATTGTTCACTGAGCCTTGGACAAATTTCCAGCATTTTATTGCTACTCTGGTGAAAAGTGTATGTCTGTAAACTGTTTTGGTTTTGAGGACTACAAAGCCTTGGTTTCAGATTGACCGGCCTGTATTTTGGAGTTTATCCAGTGAGGCTTTGAAAAGGTTTCCTAAGGAAGAGGGTGATAGATTCTCAGCCTGCAGAGGAGCATGAAATCCTTTAACAGGATTTTTAATTTTTTCACAACATCTCTTATTGAACAGTCCAATTAATCATGTTTCAAATGTCTTTCTTATTACTCCTTAAACATCCTATCACTTGTTGAATTATCCTCTGTGGCTAACCACAGATCTGCCACACCAGTCGCACTGGCATGACAGTAAAATCACACATCTTTTCATGATTTGGTAGGAAAACAATTTCAAAGTGAGTAAGAAATAAGTGATTATGCAAAGTATACATTCTCTGAGACTCCATAGAACAGTCTTGACCACAGTGTGTTGTGTGTGTGTGTGTGGGGGGGGCTTAAAGACATTGGGAAATAGTTCCAGTATGTGAGAGGGTGGTACATATTCACCCCCCCCCCCCCCCCAATCCAGGGATGCTGTGGTGAAGGAAATGCAGGTTAAACTGGTCAGTGGTCACGGTGAACAGAATAACATCCATATTTCTGATTTCTGTAACAAATTAAATTTGTAAAATCGAAAGTTAGGAGAGTGGATTTCGGTGGGTTGGATCTGGCCTTAGAGTTTTCTCTCTCTAATGACTCAGTGAGATCAGATGAAAATTGTTGGAACAGTTCAAAAGCTGCACAACGGCCAAAGTGTAATTTTCTGGAAGAGTGAAACAGCCGATCATTGAGAAACTGATAGTATTCATGCACAGAGACATTTTCTAAAATAAATACTATATATAGACATTGAAAAATCATCGGGTATCTGTTGGTCACAGTGTCCCAAAGCCTTTTAAAATGAACAAGCTGCGATGTAAATCTTACATATCATTCATTATTTACTGCAGCAGTAGGATTTCTTTACTTGCCAAGATAATCAGTAACACATGGTTCATTTAATTTGTGTATGAGGTGAATTTATTTATGTCTCGCCCACACATGTTATGTTTGAGTCCTTGAGTTTGACACCAGCTGTTCTCCAGCTCTATTGATTTCTTTCTGGGACTCGTTATACCGCAGAGTCACGCATTAAGTTGATTTTTATACCTTTTTACATTTTACACCTGGTCTGGATAAAAACGCAGTTATGAATAGACTCATGAGTTGCTTAATACACTTCAGAACTCTTTATATCATATCCGCGTATCTCAGCACTTTCTCTTACGGGAATTGGATTGCCTGTCGTCTGGTTAATTTATCAAAACGATCAAATTTAGCGCTAATCTGCGCAGTTTGATAAATTACGCAGAGTAAAACTGGACACATACATTTTTTTACTTTTAGAATTCATCCCAGACTAATAAATGTGAAGACTGTGGCCGAGCAGACGCACAGGTATGCACTCACCCGTGAACCAGGCTTCTGTGCGGAGACTTGAGGCAGGTAACAGAGGAACAGAGGCGCCAAAAAGTGAGAGACGGTGAAGATAAGAAAACTTGACAATAACATAATTGCGCGTCGGTGAGCGCAGAGCAGGGAGCGGCAGGTAGGCTGAGCGCTCAGTGTCCCTCTGTCACACTGATGATCAACAGGTCCAAACCGTGACAAAGCGAAACGCTCCAGAAACACTCCTTCACTCTCTCCGCTCTGCTTTCTGTGCTTTCAGCGATTTTCCTTTGTCTGCTTCTCCGGTGACTATTCACAGTAGTGCCGTGCGCGGGATGAGAAATCATGACTTGGCGGTGACCATCGCGATGGGGTTTTATCCACTGCGGGAGGATCAGCTGCTCATCGCGGCTTCCACAGGTTGCGAGTCGCGCCTGTATCCATTCCAACTTCATTTAAGAGCACAGGAGGGAGCAGCGGCGCTGACGGACGCCGCGGCCGTCCAATCACGGCGAGGCTGAGCGTGAAAGTCACGCCCACCTCAGACTGGTCTAAGATTAATTCTCCACTGAGGAGAAAAAGCTGCTCTGGCCAGTTAAGAGAGAGGAGCAGGAGACTGTGCAGCTGCAGGGACACTCAGTGTATTATCATCAGTCTTTGAGAGCAGGGACAATGGCCGAGCAATTGTGAGGTCAAATTTTAGGTTCTCATCCCCATTCAGGGACATATAATGCTCTATAATAGCCTAGTATCCTGCTGCCGTGACATTTAGCCTGTGTACTTGGGGTACAATGGAAAACATCTATTGACTAAAGTCAATAGCTGTCACGAGCACTGCAGGGGGTCAGCCTGTGTTTGTAGATCTGGCTCTGTGTGTGTGTGAGAGAGAGCGAGAGTGTGTGTGTGTCTGTGTGTGTGTGTGTGTGTGTGTGTGTGTGTGTGTGTGTGTGTGTGTGTGTGAGATGAGGATTCAGTGGTTGACTGGGCAAAAACAGCTGGCCGTGACACTTTATCTGTAATTACTGTTAGTAACTGAATTAGTTTTTAAGAGTAAACCCTATTATGTGACCACTGATCACCATGAGGAACCCAGTACAGACACATTGTTTCAAAATAAATATGTCGTCCTTTAAAAGTCATTGATAGTAAGTTGGTTTCAGTATTAGAAAATGACACAAAACACTTTTAAAGAGTTATACTAACTCATTATTATACCTCAAGTAACAGAATTTCTTTATTTGATAAGATCATTAGTGATAAATAATGATCAAATTAAAGTATAAATATTCCTGAAAGCTGCATGATATTACCCTACAAATCTGTAAATATGTTTTCAGATTTTCAAAATATCCACAGTTGCTTATGATCCACTATAAAGCAGAGTATGAGACTGAGCAATAAGGATGAAATAAATATTTAATATTCAAGATTTCTCCAAGATCAGTACATACCACATTATTAAATGTATGAGAAATTACATATAAAATCATCAAACTGATGAGCAGTGTAATAAACTGTGTTTCACTTTTATGTTTTACATTAGACAAACCTCTTCTTTTTGGTAAAGGAAACACCTTTATAACTAATTTAGTTCATTTTTAAAAACAGATTTTTGTTTTTTTGTCTTTATTTTATAATCATATTCAGTAGTGGAATAAACTAAGGACATTTACTCAGTTACATAAGTACAAATTTGATGTAGTTGTAAACCATTATTCTCATTTCATGTTGCTTTACACTTCTAAGGCAACTCATTTTTAGTCTTTTTCCACATTTATTTAACAAACGGTATATAAAGAAGCTTAAATTAGCTCCACCTCAGCCAGCTACAACAGTCAAATGCTAATCACACATTAATACATCTAATAATCACAATCACAATCTAATAACAGGTCATTATATATGAGACTGTGTCAGTGACATGGGAACCATTTTGTGAACCAGTTACTTTTCTTATGTTCTGTGCATTTTGCTTCAAAATTGAATTGTGAAATTTTCAGTGGAAGACTTTTTCTTGTAATTAAGTATTTTTATATTGCAGTGTTGCCACTTTTTTTTTATAAGTAAAGGATCTGTATGCTTCTCTACCACTGATCATGTCCGGCCTTACACAAAAGCGCACTAAATGAACTCATAAAACTGGTCCCACACTGTATTCGTCCTACGAACTCTCAACTTCTGGCTCCCACGTCCTCTTTCCCTCTGTGCTCTCTCTTTCTCCGTCTTTTCCCTTTCAGATAAATTGTGTGGCCCATTGAGAGCGAGTTAAAAAGAAGGAGGAGAGACCGGAGAGGGTGAGCGAGGGAAGCAGAGTGTTCAGTGCAGGTGTCCAGCTTCAGTTCAGCAACCCCTCAATCCACAGAAACTGGGCTTTTAAGAGCTGAAAAGGGCCATCCGGTCACCCTTTGCTGGAATGGGTAACACCCCCCCTCCAGTTCCTTTTTTCTCAGTCTTTGTCCCCATAGATATTTTTTAATTGTTAGCTATGACAGTTCAGCAGCTTTTTGAGTGCCTCAGTGAAGAGCCTTGTAATTAGAGCTATTGAGCTGCTGGAATTGGCACAATTAGGGTCAGCATTAATGATTTCTGTGTGCACCAGGCGGTTTCAGTAAAGGGCTATTTTCTCAGAAAGGATGGAGAGAATTCAAGAAGAGGGTCAGGCCAAATTGGAGGGAAGAAAAAGGAAGGGGCAGTTGGACATAAAGGGAGAAAAAGTGAGGCCTAAATAAACTCGAGACAGTGAATTGTCTGGATTCTTATTTGTTAGACCACTGCAGAGACTCGGCAAAGCATCCGTGTAGTATCATTATCAGAAATGTGAGAAGTGGGATGCGCCTCCCTTCGATGCTGTTTCTCACCCCTGGGCCTTGATCTCCCTCCCACTCCTCCTCTCCTCTCTGTGCCAGCCAGTCCACTCATGTCCCGGTGTGAGTGGAGAAATGCTGTGGGAGGTGACGATGAGGAGCAGAGAGGGGGAACAGGAGTGTCTCTTGGAATGTTAACGAGATCAGTTAATATCTGTTCTTCCCTCTCGCTTCAACCCTCCATCCCTAACAAAGAAGACAAAGTTTTCTGGGGTGTGAAGCTGTTGTAGGGAAAGCATGGCTCGACACTTTAATTCTGTTGTCATTTGGCCAAGCATGAAAGAAAACCTCTGACAACAAAAACAAAGAAGGAATGAATGGGCATGCTGAAAGGAAATGTACTTCCCAATTACTGCAGCGGCCCTTCCAAAGACGCCCCAGCCACTGTCCCCCTGCCGGCTTACACCAACTACATACGGCCGAAAATTAGCAGGTGTCTGTAGTCAGAGAAACAGACGGAGCAGGACAGAGGCCACCCAGAGATCTGACGGCCGGGGGGCTGGAGGAGGATTTAGCACAGATGTTCGACCATGATGTCACATGTACGAAAAGTACAATTTAAACACACACAGAGTTCAGATGTGGTGTGCTGCATGCTGTGGCCGATAGCAGACGTGCAAACTAGTTAGTTGTCCCATTATTTTTACTGTTACTCACAGGACAATACTTAATTATCTATACTGTTTTCAAAATAAGAAATGTACATTTTACTTTTAAACATGTTTGATTTACAGTATAATAACCTCAAATAATATGATACAATGGTAAATGCACATTAAATTGTAGTGGTAGTTCATTTAGTTGAACTGTGCTGAATGTACAATTATATTATGCTTCACTTGAGTAGTTAATACTTTATATTTCTAATCCACTATATTTCTGAGGAAAATATTACACTTTGTACACTACTTTGTACTGATGGTCTCATAAAATATGCTGCATTGTTTTCAGTTACTACAGAATATAAAGTAGTTAGAATTAGCTACAGTATTAAAACACTTGCTTCACTATTTCCAGTTTATGCTACTTTCTGTTTCGATTTCACTACATGTCAGAAGGAAATCTTGCCCTTTTTACGCCACTCATTTTATCTGACAGTTGAGTTACTGTTTACAGTTTGAGATTAAAATTTCACATGCAAAACATGTGATTAGTTTTTCAAATACGTATTCTTATTGATTAAACTACTTGATAAATAAAGCAGTACTTGATAAATAAAGCAGATAAATTAGCTCCACGTTAACCAGTGTCAACATTAAAATCCTGCTTATGTCTTAATGTATCAGTAATAATAATCCAGTTATATAAAAAGATATATGATAACACTGCACACGGTGAGTACTTTAATTTCTTATCCTTTAAGTACATTTTTCTGGCTAACATTTCTGTACTTTTAATTAGTAAAATTCTGAATGCCGGACTCGTACTTGTAACAAAGTATTTTTACCCTGAGGTATTGCTACTTTCTACTGTTTAAGTAGTTTTACAGTATCGAAATCTGTCCACCACCACTGCTAAAGTGTGTGATGTGTGATAGCTCTTGAGAAGTTAGTATTGTCAAACACGACCAAACACAATCGCAGCCCTGAATGAAACACAGACAGAGGGAAGGGGGCTGGGTGGTGTGCTGAATGGAAAAATCAGAGGTCAGATAGAAAGCCCTCTCCTTTTTAAGTTTCATCTGGATTTCATTTCATAAATTCCACATATTTTACATGTACTGGCCACAGTTTTCACTAGCTCCCGAAAACGAGGAGCCGTGTAAAGCCCTTGACTGGCCAATGGTTCTGGACAGCAGCAACCTAGCCTCTTATTACCCTCTTCAAATACACACTCACACATAAACACACATAAACACACACACACACTGAAGCTGGTGTAGAAACATGCCAAGTGACGGAAACGCACAGCAACAAATAAATAAGCCCACAAAGCCGAATTATCCATGACATTAATCAGAGATATGAGGGATTTTTACACAGCGAGAGAATGAAAGAGAAAGTGGCAACAGAGAGCCACGGGTGTGAAAAGGGCTATTGAGTCTGGACTGGGGTGTCTCGCACCTGCGCTGTCTATTCACCCCACTGTTTACACACTGTCATCCACAATTAATACCTCCTGGGGACTGGGCTGCCTGCCCTCTACAGGGCCCCTGGACCCATCCAGGGCCCTTATGGATGCCTAATTGAGCATACCACTCCACTGATTGAATTAACAGCTCTGTCTCTGGGACCTTTTCCCCTTCCACTGAGGAGGGGGACTATTCCACACCCGCATGGGACCCCTGTACCGTCCGGGTACAGGGTCAGAAGGGGGAGTAGTTGAAACTGTCCAGAAAACGTGTCCCTTTCTGTTGGCAAACCGAGGCTGGAAATGTGAACGGGGGGCATCGAAAGGTCTCAGTCTTCACAGGACCAGTGAGTTCCAGCAGGGCAGTGAGTGTGCAGGACGGGGCGAGTAAAAAGACTGGATTGTTGAGAACATACATAGCATCAGCATACAATACTGTACACTCACATCTCAGTGCTTATGTGGTGCTTTCTGGTGGTTGTGTGAAGTACAATAGCCTTTTTGGGTTATTAACCCTTAAAATAAATCTAAAACATTACAAATGTCTAAGGATTCTGACCAGTTTAACCAAAGAGAGATTTTCTTTGCCTTGTGTCATTTGAATCACTTTCAGATGATTCAGTAATGCACAGAAAATCTGCAAAAAATTAGAGAAAACATTGACAAAGTATTTCCGGAACGCACAGTCTTTAAATAAAAATATATTAAACACAAACCTTTAATTAAACAATTAATTAATTTAAAAAGAAAATAGTAAAAGAAAATCACATTTTATTAAGTTATAGATACTGCTGTACTCACGGTATGGTCTGGCGAAAGCTTGTTAGGAGTGATTAACCAATGTCTAATAATTAATGAAAGGCAAAACTCAGCCATCTAAGTATATAAATTATCATTCATTATTTATATTTTCCTGCCTTTAGATATTAAAAAGATTCTAATAAAAATGTGACATAAAAAGACTGTAGAGGTCAAACAAAAATACCAGGGCTGTCATCACATTAGTTTCACTGAGCTCGTCTGTACAGCGTTATACACTCTGTAAAAATGTTCCGCTCTGGGCGAACACCCCCACAGTGTCCTCTTGGCACGGTCCACTACAATAGTAGTAAAATATAAAAATGTGGAAAATCAGAAGCCCTCTGGAGAGGTGGAAATGCACTGAGACCGTCTGTATCCTCTTTATTTCCAGCTTGTCGTGTCTCTATTCGTACTTGTCAAAGTTCAGCACACATGTAGAGCTGAAAATCAGATCTGCCTCTTGAAGAGAAATGAAACGGGTGAATTCATCTCAGCTGAGGCTGCTGACTGTCGGGGTCATTCAGCCAAAAGTGCTTATTGTCAGAGTTTCTCTCTGTCTGTAAATCTCTTAGCCGGATTCATGTGCTGCCTCTGTGTAAAAACTGGCTTTCTTCAGTGGAGTGAACGGCACATAGATCCTCCAGACTGCACTGATACTGCCTCGACTTTGTTATTCTTGCTACAGATTCTCAATCAGTCATTTGCTCTCAATCCTTTAACAGGTTTTCCAAAGTAGGAGATCAGTGTGTACTCATACATGATAAATAGTTTTCTCTAATACCATGCATGTCAGTAAACTTGTACGGTAGTGCATGAGAACATTGTACAACTTTGTTCACTTTTTCTTTTGACATGTTTTGATGATTTATAGCAGCTGAATGATTCAAGACATTTAATTTAACATTGTATGACATGATATTTTATGTTTTACAGAAAGTACTTTGCTAAAGTACTTTTGTATCCAAAATGGCAACTTACCAATAATCATTAGTGAAGTTAAAGGAAACCGATGTGATAAATAGTAAGAGCTAAAGAGTGACTGATGCATTTTTATGAATATATACATACAATAAAACACAGGAAAAAGAAAGAAAAAGAAAGCAGTTGGGAAAAAACCATGTTTTTAGTTTGTTTACCTGTCAAATCAGTTGATCCACATTTTGGCTGCAGTAACTGTACATGTTCATATGTGCATTTTATGTAATGTATTAGAAATCTTTCTAATAGAATAAAATAAATAATCCCATCTCAAACATAAAAGATAAACTTATACTTTAATCTTTGATATGTTGATTTTTGCAGCCGCTCCACCTGGGCCATAAACTGAGGCTGAGGTGATTTTATGTCAAGGTAAAACTTTTCTAATTTAACTGCAGATCAGTTTCAGGGTCTAGTCTTTGTCCTCAGTGTCCGTGTAAGGCCACAACAAACAAATATGTGTTCACGTAGACTTTTAAATTAATCTTATTTTGATTGTTCATCGTCACAATCTGTGTTTGGCATCTCTAGACTGGTTCCCAGTCTAAAACCAGTAGATGAGGGAATGCTCTAGGCCCTCACCACCAGCCGGGCGTTGCAGTGGTCTCCATGACTGCACCGAGCAGCTCACCTCTCGATGAACCCCCCAGTCCAGCTTTAGTGGTGGGGAGCATGCCCTACCAAAAACAAAAACAAAAACACAAAAATTCTGTCGAGCATACCCCTGCACCGGTGAACTGTGCAGCAACCACACCATGCCCCGCTCCCCTTTGGCCCCCCTCCCAGACCCCATGCCCCCAGTTAACAAGCCAGCCAGCACGTTCCCTGTTGTCACTTGTTACCCACTGTCCTCCTGATACGGCTCACGGGTGGGGCCAATTAAACTCGCACTGTTCCCCACACCGGGTCAGGAGTTTAGTGGGTCATCATTGCCGCAATTTTCACCCAGAGTTATCTAATCCTGATTCAACCGCTCCGACTGGACCAAACCAGACCGGTCTGTCTTCGTGAAGTGGCTTCCAGTGAACACACCACATTTATTTAGGTAGTAGCTGTGTGTAGTCATAGAAGAGTCACAGAAATAAACAGAGGAAACTTCTGCTGTTATAACCTCTACCAGTAACAGTAGATTAGATAGACCTGATAAAACTTATTCTAACAGTATTTGTACTTTTACTGCTTCTACCTCTTCTGCAAATAACACACAATACATGCAACACGTAATACATGCAACACGTAATACATGCAACACGTAATACATGCAACACATAATACATGCAACACGTAATACATGCAACACGTAATACATGCAACACATAATACATGCAACACATAATACATGCAACACTTAATACATGCAACAGTGACTGCTGCTACAATTCCTCCAGCACTGGAACAGCACATACAAAGTGGTTGATGGCTTTATAGAGGCAGGATGTTTATGAAATAGCTCACTGTCTTTTCCAGTTTGGGAGTTGTGAATGTCTTCGACACCAGGTCTTTTTCACTGCAGACATTTTGACCCACCATAGTAGGACATGTATTTGTTGTTAGGTGGGACTGCATTACATAAAAATGTCAGAGGACAATGAGCACCCTGTATGTAGGATGTGTATCTGATGTATGTGTATGTGTGTTTATCCAGGGTTCTTAGAGGAGCGTATCTGTGCAGCAGAGATCGAGACGAAGCGGAAGCTGCTGCTCGCAGAGTAAAGAGCTGCCGAATCCAGAGGAGGGCCTCCAGATGCTGCTGGTGTAAGTCTGAACATCACACACAGTAATGATCACAACATACACACAGCGGGAACATGTGTATTTTATGACTGACACACACACACACACATCCAAAGCAGTTGTAATTCACAAATTAACTCTGTCTCTCACACTCTGTTGAGAACTACATGTTTAGTAACTAAGTCTGACTGCTGTCGTGTTTTTGTGAATCTTTATTGACCAAAAACCAATGTTTCTGCATTACATTCATCATAACAATAATACATACAACTGTAGCTTGTCTATAGAAATAAAAAAGAGGAGGATAAAAATGAAATAGAATCGAAATTCAAACGTTTTATAATAAGATGTTTAGCAAAATAAATGTTATAATAAAGTAAGTAGTTAACAGCCTGGTTGTGCTCTGTGATATTATAGCGCCCTCTGCTGGGCATTTCCGGCAATTACAGCCGGTTTGACTTCACCCAGGCATGATGGCAGATGGCAGCTGTTACACACGGTGATGTGACTTTTGATGGATGTGCCTGCAAAATTAAAAACATGTTCATATAATGTGTTTGACATTTTACAGATTTTTCTACTTCTTTGCATTGAAAACAAGTTATAAAGTGGTAACTAATTTTGGAAACTGGATAAAAATGATTATTAAGACACTTTTACTTTTATAGGCATTTATAAATATCTGTGGGAGGAAAGCAGGGCTAACACATCCACCACCGTTAGGCCGGTGTGTGAGAGCAGCGGACAGGCGCTGGGTTAATTGCAGCGTTCAAACCGTATTTTTAGCACATTTGCCACAAGCAGGCGGAGCTAAGGAGGCTGAGATGGAGGGATGAGGCTGAATAGCAGGTGGAGACCGCGGATGTTTACGGGATGCACTTTGCCGAGGGAGTGAACTGAGGAGAGGCTGGTTAAGAGAGTTCTGCGGGGTGTGAAGTGTACATTTCATCTCTGGAGACGGGTTTTTAATTTTTAAATTTTTTAAATTTTTTAATTTTTAATCGCGGAGGGCACAGATTGGAGCTCCGCCGCTCGGTCGGCTGACAGGCTGCGAAAGGCTCCGTCTGTCTGTGTCTGTCGTGTCGCTGGAGGTCGCGACGATGTGATGCTCCGTCGCTGGCATCGACGGCCCGAAGCCTTTCCTTTCCCCCGAAACCTGATATTATGCGGGGAACAAGCGGGACTGGACGGATCACAGGGGAACAAAGCACCGGTTTAGAAAACGTTTTGCGAACTGGCAGGTTGGTGGATGTTGGTGTGGTGCGACACCGCATGAAATGCGCCCAAAACCACGGGATCAAACAATCATAAATGATGTCTTTGTAACGGCACAGCAAACGGCAGCCACACATTTAACTAAAGCTGATGAAATCTGTTAGAGTCGTTTTTAACAGGAGCGCATAGATTTAGTTTTTTTGCATGTGTCTGCTGATACACTGTAGAAAGGTCTAGGCCTTCGGTGTTGGAGAGGTGTGAGTCCATGTTAGTGAGCAGGCAGCGTTAACACATCTGTGCAGGGCTTGTTTATCAGGTCTCCGGCTCTTACTCTCCGCTGTTTAATAATGTATGTAGCAGGGCCTGGTATGATTTGTAGGTTGATTGTGTGATGTAGAGTGAAAATGATTGCTATGAGTAATCAAATTCTCTCAGCCTAGTAACTCTGCCAAAAATAGATCCTCTATTAAAGGACTGTGGTGTTTTGTACATGTGTTATGTCACTTCCCTGAAGGAAAAATGTCTCATCTGTTGTAAAATCAGTGAATGCATGAATATGTGTTCATGCATGCATGCATGCAGCTCTGAGCCTACGTTATGACCCTCCCCCACAGACTGCATCTCTTTTAAGCTCTGGACTGAATGTTATAATCCTCTAATTGAAACATATCATTCAACCCGCCCTCCCTTCATCGATTCCCCCCCCCCCCACCTCTCCCTGTCTCCACCTGCAGTATTAGCCAACTATGGTCGACCCCTCGGAGGCTGAGGAGCAGAATAAGTGTAAAGGTCCACAGCTCGACGCACCAGCTGTGGCCACCGAACACCCTCGACTGCCAGAGGAAGCCGATGGCACAACGACAGAGGACGATGGCGACGCCGGTTTTGAGACACCGCCCACCGGCAGTTCTGAGCCGAGCCCCTGCCACACTGCATCCCCGGCGGGGCCAGACTCTCAGGGGGCAACACCTCAGCAACCACAGACTCAGACAGATCTGTCACCCAAGATGTACCTGGACCTGTACAACTTTGACTCACCAGCTGCAGAGGGCAGTCGCTATGTGCTAACGAGCCCCCGCTCTTTGGAAGCATGTGCTCGATGTGGGGTCAAACCTGTGGAACTGCTGCCCCGCCCCCTGGCTGACTTCGCTCGGGAGGCTCCTGGACGCTCCATGCGTGTTGCTACAGGGTTGTTTGAAGTCTACGAGAGGGACCGACACGCCAAACTGAGGCAGTGCAGGGAGGAGAGGGAGAGGATTGTCAGGGAGGAGAAAAGAAGGATTCTGCAGGCGACAGTCAATAGCAGCAGCAGCATATCATCCTCCTCTGTGGACAAAGCCTCTTCTGGCTCCAGTCAGCCTCCTAAATCTGGGCCAGTGACCTCAAGCTTAGACCCTGATGCTGGAGCATCCTCTAGAGCCACAGCACCAGGTCCCACCTCTAAAACAGGTACAGCTCTTTTATCTAAAGCCTCTGCTCCCAGTCTTAGTACCTCCCCTAAGTCTGCCCATGCAGGATCTCCTCAGTCATCAAAAACTGGTTCTGCAACCTCTACACCATCTTCCAAGGGTGGTTTCCAAGGATCTGCCAAGCATCCTTTGTCCTCATCCACTGAGCAAGTAAAGACCACCCGGCCACTCTCGTCCGGTCCTCCGCCGGTTGTCAGGAAGTCCTCTGGTGGTAAATCTTCAAACACTTTCCCCAGATCAACGCCAAAACCGCCCTCCTTCCCCAGAGCCAATTCCACATTAACATCGTCAGTGTCAAAGCCTGCAGTTCAGAGCTCTGGGACGCCTCTTAACGGTGTAACTGGAGGACCATTCTCTCAGCACAATGGACATCTTGGATTTCATTCCAAAGTGAGAGGAAAAAGCCATTCGCTGGAGTCCTTACAGCGAAGGATGGATCCCATCTGCTCTTCCACCTCCACCACCACAACGACCACTACATGCACCTCATCAGAGTCGGGTGCTTCCTCTTCTTACAGCTGGGACGGTGCACGGGATCACTGGGCTAAAGTCTCCAGCCCCCGAGCCCGCACTCTGGCTACGTTCAACTCCCTGATGGGCCGCAGCCTGAGCCTTGGTGACCTGAGCCACTCGCCTCAAACAACACAGAAGGTGGAGCGCATAGTGAAGGAGGTAAAGCGCCGAGGCCTGAAGGCCGTGTCGGAGCGCGACCGCAAAATTGCAGCTCTGATGCTCGCTAGATATCAGGAGGAAGACATCATGAGTCAGACCCGCTACGTGGCTCATCTTCAGTGGGACAGTGAGCGCAGAATGGAGGAGCTACGGCGAGAGCAGGAGGACCGAGAGAAGCAGCGTGCGGTGCTTCAGTGCCAGCGAGTGTGGCAAACACAAGTGTCAATACGTCAGAGAAGACTGAGCCAGCAGGAACGAGAATCGGCAGCTGCCAAAATGCGGCAGGCTGAGGAGAACGAGGAGCGATGGAGGGAGCTTGCAGTGCAGCAGGAGCGCAGCCGTCTGCTGAGGTTACAGCAGGCAGCACGAGAGGAGAAGCATAAGAAAGCACTTCAGGAACAGAACCTGAAGGCCCTGGAGGAGGAGAGGGCGGCCATGCTGGAGCAGGAGAGGCTGCTGCTGAAAGAGAAGCTAACCATGGCTGAGCTGAAGAGGCAAGAGAAGGAGCACCAGGCCCAGGAGGAGAGACTGGGCCTGAACAAAGCAGAGAAGAGACGTCACGCTGCCCTGATACAGGAAATTGCTCGCAGAGAGCAGGAGGAGAGGGAGGAGGCCAGGAGGGCAGCAGAGGAGAAGCTCAGCCGCTCCCTGGAGAATTATGAACAGATAGTTGAGCGTCGAGGGCAGGAGCTGAAAGAAAAGGCCAAGCGTGAGGAGCAGCAGATCCAGAAAGCACGCAGGGCTGCAGAGAAGCGTGAGAAGCAGCAGCAGCAGCTGCTGGAGGCTCGTGTGAGGGAGGCAGAGAAACGAGCCCAACAGGCAGCTTTAGTGGCCGAGGAGAAGGCCAGAGAGAAAGCTCAGCGGGCCATCCAGAGTCGACAGGAGAAGGAAAGACTCCAGAGGCTCAACAGGCAGCGCGTGGAGGAGGAGGAGAGGCAGAGGCGCCTGGAGCTGCTCCAGTCCATCGAGAGGAAACTGGAGAAGAGCGAGCAGATCTTCAGAGAGAAGAAGGCGGTGCTGGAGAGCGCTCGCTCCGTGGCCCAAGCCTCTTTTCATGTGCGAGACAAAGTGCGGGAGGAGACCAACATGCGTACTTTTGATAAAATGGCCCTGGAAGCACAGCTGAAAGCCAGCCTGGATGAAAAATAAACCCACATCGTTGTTGTGAACTCTCTACTTCTGGTCAAGTGCTTGGCTCTCTCCTTCATTATGGCCTTCATCACTCAGCAGATTTACCCTTCTCCTCATAAACACCCACGGTGTTATTTTTTCCTTGCATATCTTTACCCATCAGCTGATTTGATTACATTTTAACCATTTTTATTCTATCAAAGCAAACCAAATCATTTTGTATCATGGATGTAAACTACCAACTGTATCATCAGCTGTTATAAATTAGCAGTAAAGCCTGTGTGGGACATAAAGTAGGCTTCATATTAGATGAGAGTGTGGAGAGAACTGCCTTGTGCAGCAACGCGACCCCAGCACTCTCTCTCTTCTCTTTGCCCTCTGCTTCATCTGTCTCGGCTACTGGACTAAAAGCTGTGCTGGAATGAAAAGAGTCATTGTTTACCAGGAAGCACAACTCCATGACAACTGCAGAGGCTTTTAAAGGAGCACTCTTTTAAAGGAGGGAAAATTAAGCATACGAAGAAATCAAAAGCAGAACGTAAATGGTTGTACAACCTCAAAGCAAACGAGGGATCCTTTTGTACACACACTGTGACACAGCTAGATATAGCATGGAAATAAAGCCCCTGGCTGGACACTTGTTTGTACCTAACCGCTGACAATGCAGCACCGGAGGGCTGTGTGCACAAGCCCTGTGCTGATGAAGCATCAGAGGACGGCAGCTTCTGCAGCAGAGCCATTCTTCCTCCCTCTCAACTTCTTCAAGGACTGCCTCTCCTCTTCATGTCAGAGTACAGTAAACAGTGAAGTGCTCTGAGAGACAGCTGTCTCTTGACTCCCCCCCCCCTCACCCGCAGTCGATCTGCTACCAGCACAGCCACCTGGTGACTGTGCCAAGGTCAACAGGTACGAGTTTTTATTGCTTTTACAGGTTATGCAATGCTGTTTTATTATGTGCTGTCGCCTTTCAGCACTTGCAATTAAAAAAAAAACACAACAACTTGGTAACACTGACCCCGACTTGACAGGGCAGAGAAAAAAAAGATGCATCCACTCATGAGCCGACATGCAGGCCAACAACAGGCTTTAAAGGCCTCTGGCTGCACTAATCCTACAATCTCTCAGATTAAAAAAAAAAAAAAAAAAGAAAGGGCGATACACAGTTTTTGACCTCTGATGTATCTGTTGCCATAGCGATAGAAATTGGTATAGAGCAGTAGGAGGTGAATGACTGAGCAGAGAGAAACTGCGTGGGAATATGAGGGGGCTACCTGTAGGGATCTGGTTCTCTGGCAACTCGTTCAGGAAAATGCAGTCTGTTTGTGTTAGGCAGAGAAATTACTGCAGAAACCCTTTAAAACCCTCAACCACAGTCCCTGCTGCACATCTGTGGCCAGGAAGTAGATTAGAAGGAGTATTTCAGACAGTCGCGTGTCTGATACCTGTAAACCGCCACCATAACAGCCTGAATAAATTTAAAAATGCAGCATTAGACCAGCAGAGGACTGACAGGCTTATGGCTCTGACTGAGCCACGCTGTTCCCAGCAGATAATCAAGGGGAGGTGACGTGAGGTTAGAGGATGAGACGGCAGATTTGTAGGCGCTTATGATGCTGACTGAAAAGATGAAGTCGCCGATCTAGAAAAATTATATAAACATGCAGTAATATAATAAAAGCTGCAGTAGCTGTCTCCTACTTAAATACATGTTTGCAGGTACAATTCGTAGAGAAAATTAGAAAATCTGTAGATCTGAGAGGTAAGAGGAACAGATAACAGATAACCTGGATCAGTTTACAACAGAAAATCTGATTTTAACTCAGTTGTTTCACAGATTTGGCAGCTGCCTTATAGATATTCTGAATATATTCTGACCTGCAGTCAGTAAAAAGTACCCTGGGTCACACTGTATTACTTCATGGGAAATGTAATTAATTTTACATTTTACTTTGAGTAAATTGATTTTACAATAAATCTCAAGAGGCTGTGCTTTACCTTCAGCACTGCTAACTTTTATATTGCTTCTAAATGACTCTGGTTATTGATATCAGCACCTATTATATTTATTTATGTAGTTAACAAAAAACGAACTATAAACTTTTATTGATTCCTTCAAACAGTAATAATCAAGTAATAATTTGTGTCTTTTACTGCCAAACAAAAAAAATACAGATCCCCAAAACCCTTAGACAGTAGATGCATTTTTTTTAAGATCTGTGTCATGTGTGCAAATAAGTTTGCATCTCAAACACACACACGAGGCTCAGGACAATGATGTTTTTTTTTACAGCAGCTAAAAATGAAGCATTGAGCAGTCAAATGTCTTTAAATAACCAAACACAGAAACAGGGTTAGGGTTACCCGTATTCATTTTGTATGTGACAAAAAAAAAAAAAACTTGAAAAAAAATTCTTGAAGTGAGGATCAGAAACGTGTTTTATTAGTATAAAGTAGTATAAGTAAACTGTCTCCAGCTTTACTGTTTAAACCTCCATCCATTGCTCTCTTGTGTGTGCTGCAGGTCCTGAATGGGAGCTGCTGATGTGACCTCCAATCCTACAGTCCTCCCCCAACAGAGGTTTTCTTCCCACACTGAGCTTTGTAAGTCTCTCCTCTGACGGACGTGCACCCCCATCAAAGTTTTTGTATTCACTTTCAGCTAGTGTCATCACAGTGCCATCTTTTGTGCTCCTGAGAAAGGCACTTGAGAAAGCTAACCCAGATATGAACCTACAGCCTTTTATCTGAATAAACGAAATGACATTTTCAAGGTTCAAACAAGCTTTATTAGCATCAAGGCATGTTGTTCAGTCCATTATATGTTCCTTCTTCCCCTGACGTGACATGTGGGCTTCTTTTCTATATCATTTCTGGTGTTAAGTTACTTCACATTTGTACATTATCATAATTTGCTTGCTTCTGTGAAATAACGTTACATACGTTGCTTCGTCAGGAACAGATTTTCAGATGTAGCAATAATGAAATGGTCATGGTTAATATCAGCCACGTCTGTGAGTTCATTGTTTTCATCAACCCTCTGTTAAAGAAAAGGACACAATCTGAGCGAACAATCAAAACCAGACAAATAAAAACAGACATTTTTCAAGATGGATTTGCGTTGTCTTTGCTACCCACTAAACAGACTGTAAATCTTTTATAGTAACACTGTTTTGTTTTTTTAGAAAGTGGTGAAAACACTAGAAACTCAAGTTACAGGGCTACAGCCACACACTGCTGACTGTTAAAACACCACTGTGTGTGATCTACAGTAGAATCTCTTTATGTCTTACAGTGTTTCTTCTTGTCGAATAACATCACTACGCTATGGCATCTCATCAGGTGGAGGCCCAAATGTTCAGTGGTGGAAAAAGTAAACGTACAGTTTTTATTTATGCGTCAATCTGTAAGAAACATTTTCCTGTTGAAGCTGTTTAAGACGGAGCTGGTTTATAATAGTGCAAGAAATAAGAAAAAAGCCTCTGCTTCACAAATTTGTATTCATTTCTTTCTTTCTTTCTTTTTCTCTAATCTATGTGAAATGTTGAATGTTTTTTTTTTTTCTTTGAACCTCAAACAATGATTTAAATGAAACCAGCTGAGAAGTTTAGAGGGGAAATCTCTCTTGGGTTGATCTGAACGACTCAGACATCTGAGCACAATAAGGAGTAAATGTACTTTGTTACTTTCCACCACTGAAAATGTTCAAGGTGTTATTCAAACATTCAGCAGTTTGATTAGGACTCTACTGTAATACAATGGATTTCAGTTGATGATCTGATGGTTTCTTAAAGCACTTTTCAACCAAACAGTTCAAGGAACCACAGAACCACAGGAAGCTCAAACAAGCTGAGAGCATGAGAACGGCAGAGAGCTTGTGAGTGACTGAGAAAAATAAAACTATTTTCTAATTGTTTCATGGTGTTTACATTTACATTCTGAAGCTGAAACAAGCTGTAAACTGGGTTTGTTGAGAAGAAACAGCATAAGAAACATTATTTTCTTAACCTTCAAACACTCAGATGCTCCGGATGTTTTCAGAGGATGACTGTTGTTTTCCTAATCTTCAGTTCCTGTGGTTCTGTAGTTCCTGGAACAAACTACTCAGTGTCTGTTTGTCCATCAAACTGATTTCTGTGTTCGTTCATCGACAGTATTTTAGTGGTGGGTTGGGGTCAGGCTCAGCTCAGGCTACATCACTCACTGTGTGAACGGAGGTAACCTGTTACCTCACGCTCGCTCTCTCTGCCCTCAGTCCTCCGTTTTCTTTGTGGCGTCCCTGCGAGCAATGATCTTATACACGCTCTCTCTGAAGCTGCTGTCGGACGTCAGTCGCCGGGCCGTCTCCCTCAGGTCCTCCATGCTGCTGCCGTCAGCGTTGGCTACAGCGATGGACTTTGAGTGTTTCACTGCAGAGAGACAGTGAAATGTCTCTTAAAGGAGAGATTAGGACTCAAACAGCGGCCTCACAGAATAACAGAGGTATAAATTAACATACTATGATGCTGGTCAGATTAGATCAATCCCCTAATCAATGAACAGAAAATTAGACAGCAATACTGATAATTAATTAATGGTTTTAATCATTAATTGATTATCAATTTGAACAATCTTCCATCAGCTGTGACAATTTGTGGCATTTCTCTGTTTATACCATAGTAACTTGGATTTCTTTAGCTTCTGTGGCTGTTGGTTTGATAAAATAAGTCACTTAAAAACAATTGTTCACTATTTTCTATAAATTTAATGACTAATTGATAATAAGAATAATCAGAATTTCCGGCCCTTTAAATTACAATTTGATGATATACTGGGTCACTAGCACATACTACCACTGCAGCTGCAACTAGTAAGTACTAGTAATACTAGAATTGTTCCAGAATTACTGCTACTATAACCACACCTAGAGCCAACAGTAATACTACTAGTGCTGCTAATGCTACTAAGATTTTTAAGATTTTTTTCTACAGCACATTCATAAAATGCAACACAACATGTTTTCCACAACAGAAAATTATCATGGTATTCACAATAAAACTATACTAACTGTAAACACATATTTCAAACGGAGGATTAAATGGAGATGAAATAATTTGGAGGTACAAATGCTTTATGATAAAGGGATCTAAAAAGATGTGTCTGATTTACTTGTACAAATGCTGCTACCTAATATACATAATATTTCTAATAATGTTAATAATATAAACAGCACAAACGACAGGTGGATTCAGTGCTAACATATGAATGTGGCCAGACTGTGTTTGCTGAGATCAGTGTGTGGTGTTCAGACTTACACCAGTGGCGTCTGGAGGCTCTCCTCTGGATCCGGCAGCTCTTGATTCTGCGAGCAGCAGCTTTGTGGAGATACACAGCGTTCTTCATTATCGCTGGAAGCTTCGCCTCGATCTCGGCTGCACAGATACACTCCTCAAAGAACCCTGGATAAACACACACACACACACATATATATATGCCATCCTGACTGATGTATGTCAAATGTGATATTACATGAAAATAAAAATGTCATGCAGGTTCTATCCAGAGGGAGGCAGTAACACAGGAGGAAAACGTGACGCATCAGATCAGATTATACACTGTAAATCTCCACTGTGTGTGTTTACATCTGTTTAGATTATTATGTGGGTAAATATACTGAAATACATACTGATAATCTGTATAGGAATCCACATTACACCAAACTCCAGAAAACATTCAGAAAAAATGTGACTCCGATTTTGTCTGAATCTGTATGATCTCGCTGAACCAAACACACATACTTTCAGATATGAGGGTATCGGTGAATTCACTCACTCCTCAGCTGAGTCACATCCCCCTTCATCTTCTCGTCCCTCTCTTTGGTTCGTTCCAGTGAGTTCAGGCCTTTCTCCAGGTCCTGCAGAGCCTCCTCAGCCTGCTTCAGCCTCTTCTCCAGCTCCACCCGAGACTCTATCTCCGCCTGAGACACACAGGAAACACACAAAGTGTTACACGATGACTTCAAACTAGATAAGATGAATACAATAAAACACTGGGCTTTCACTTATAGGCAGATATCAGTCAGGCCATGTTTCCTGTAGCTGATATCACTGAGAAAAGAACAATATGTTCAAGGAAACACTGAGAACACAGATTTAAATATGACAAAGCTGAATTTAAACTTACAGAATCAATATTGATTGGTGGCTTTAGTCTGTAGATATTGTTATAGATATTAGCCTGGTAAATCCTACTAAGAGCACATTATTTATAGTTTTAGCCTCGAGAACGCTGGTACAACCAGTTAGTTGAGGTTTGGGTATTTTGCCCAAGGGTATTTTAACAATACACACGTTTGTATCCTAAGCTGCATGTCTGTTCTTTGTAAATTATTCAGACTGACAGAGGCCTGTGGGAAGAAAGAGAAAGAGTGAGGGGGTGAAGAATTCTGAAGAGGAAACGGGTAATTTCATACAGAAAAACTGCACAAGAGAACAGGATGAGCATTTTTGTTCCTGTAAGTGTAATGTGATATCAGCTCTTCATGCCAGAGAGACTCAGCTCATCAGACTGGACAGATGTAGGAGGAGGAGGATCTGCTGCTGAGCCACTGAAGGTATCAAAGACCTGATTTTATTTTTTTGCTAATCTGGGGGATGAGCCCGTTTGATAACCAAATAATATACAAAGAAAAAAACACATGGAGGGTATTTTAAAAAGGCTCAGAACACTTAAATTGAAAGGAGATTACGTCAGGTCACAGACGTCTTGTACAGTATAATAAAGGTGTATAATAAATGCATATAATAAAGGTGTAATTAGTCCCAGCCTTTCAGTTGTAAGGAGCTAACAGGAGAGTCTGGGAGATGTCAGACAGAGAGGGGAAATTATCTGTGTGGGTTTTTCCTGTATGTACGTGTACATATAACACCAAATCAAATATATTAAATGAAAACTATGTTTAGTGTTAGTAATTAAATGTGAAGGCTGAAATTGAAGTAAACGACCTAACCAAGCACATTTACCTCATTTCGGTTTCACCGGTTTGTTTTCATCATTTATCTGTTCCACTTGTGACGACTGATTTCATTTAGCCAAACCTCTTTTAATTTTTATCTGTATAAAAAAAAAAACACTCCTCTGAAACTAAAAACATGACCCTGACAGCTGATTAATGTGCTGACCTTTAAGCTGACTTTGAGCAGTGTTTTGTTGCTGTGTAGCTGTGGGCTGAGAGCTGCTGAGTCACGCTGTGTTACCTTGAGCTCGGCCTCAGTCTGCTGCTTGTCCACTGTGAGCTGAGAGAGCGACTGCTGCAGAGCCCGGGCCTGAGACGAGTAATACTCCCTCTCCTGCTGCAGGACTTTAGCCCGCTGCTCGTTCTCCCTGAGCCTGAATGACAGAGGGACGGTCAAACAGAGAAAAAGACACCAGGCATAATTCTCCTAACAGAAAAATCTACAATTTTAGATTTTTAAAAAGTCTTCAAGATTAAGGTTACATTTCAAAAAAATGTCAAACTAAGTAAAAATATGATTCATAGGGAAAAAGCTACCTAAACTTCATCCCAAATTGAGATCTGAAACATATATGAACAGAAAACTATAAACCCCTGTAAAAGAGTTCTGTAATAATTACTGCCATTGTGAGACACTGATTGCATTAACATGTTATTCTACTACATTTCTTGTTGCTGAATCACAGAATAAATACGTTTATAAAAAACTGGAGAATTGAGTCAACATGTGAAATTATTCTGTATGACTGTGCTGCATTTTGTCTGTGACAGCTGTATCTGTTAGTGGATAACAGAGACGGAGGAAACCGAGCTCATGGAAACAAAACGTTATGGGTCGTATATTTCAGTGATCGCAGCAGAACATTAGTGTTATGTAGTCAATATCAGCTGCCTGTAATATTCCACTTACTGGTGCTGATTACTGGGCTGGCTGTTTAGGGATCAATACACATTTCCACTAGTGCGTACATCCTCTCTGCCATTAGCATCAAGGTTCCCAGGAAAAGGAGTGTTTGGCCCTTTGGATGCCAAAACACACTCACAGTCTAAAGCTCTACTGTATTTTGGACAAAGGACCAAACTAAATTAAAATAAACTCACTTCTCGTCAGCCTGCTCCTTCTCCTTCAGCAGGATCTTCATTTGCTCCTCGATGTCTTGCAGGTCCTGCACCAGATCCCCGTCTCCGAGCTCCTCACCGTCCTCAGACTTCCTGTGGGTCGACTCAGAGCTCTCCACCGCCGCCTCCGCCTCCTTCTCCTCCTGCTCCTTCGCGCCCAGCAGCTCAAGAGTTCGCTGCTTCTCCTGAGAGAGCTCCTGAGACACAAAAACAAGAAATTCACATCCCCCTGATTTTTCTCAGTCTAAAACGATTTAGTCTGCCTCTTCAGTGGGGACCATAGTGATGAATATTACAAGTGTAACGTCATAATCTCTCATGTTTAATTTAATTCTCACTCAAGTTATTTCACCTGGCTATTATCCCGGAATTTCATCAATGTCCAATTTATTATATTAGCAGGATAACTGGAATATCAGCTTCAAAGGTTTGTTACATAACTTATTACATCAGCAGCTGTAACATTACATGATCTGAATCAAGCACCAGAGTCATTTCCAGCTCATCGATAAGGTTCGTTTATTTTGTTGAGCTGGTCAGATCAGAGACAAATAGATTTTATTTGATCTTAAAGCGTTTTTTTTTCTCCATACCTCGATGGATTTCTGCAGCATGACCGTTAAGTTGCTCAGTTCTTCTTTTTCACTCTCAACACCTCTCAGGGACTGAGCTGTGCCGTCCAGGTCTCTGCCATCAACACACAACAGAAAACAAACCACGTGAACTTTACAGGCTTGTTCACTCTAATGAGTACAAGTAAAAAACATAAACAGAGAACAGTCGAGTTTTTACAGTTTAATTTGCTCCTGTTCTGCCTTCAACTCCAGAACCACCTCCTCAAACTTCATTTTTTCCTCCTCCAGGACCTGGTTCAGCCGCTCCAACTCCTACACACACACACAAACCCAACTGTTATTGTGCATGGTAGGAAAACTTAACTTATTGTTATAATGAAGAAACATAGTTGATATTGTTGTGGAGCGACATAATTGAATGATGAACTAAAATATTAGTTAAAAAATATAAAAAAATAAAAAAAAAACGTTTTACAAAATCAGTGTGAAGAAGCCTTTACTTTAATACCTAAACATAAAAAAAATAAAAGACTCAAATGCAAAAAAATAAATAAATAAACAATTTTGATGATCGATTAAATGTAATTTTAAATGATTTTTCTAACAAACTTTAAAATATTCTCTGTTTTCAGCTTCTCAAATGTGAAAATTTGTTGCTTTTCTCTGTTTTGTAACATTATAAACTCAACGTCTGGGTTTTAGGCCACTGGTCGGACAAAACATCTGACAAAAATCAAGAAAAATAATCACATATAAGCATAAAGTAAACCTAAAGTTCTTGAATATTTTAATGATTTTATTTTTGACTTACAAAAATACAAGTTCTAATGTTTTTACTCCATGCTCAGAAATCTCTCTTATCTCTCTCTGTGGTTGCTGTTGTGTGATGATACCAGAGAGTCTCACCTCTCTCTGTGCCCTTTGATGACTGAGCTCCTCAGTCTCTTCCATCAGTTTATCTGGAGAAAAAAAAACATTTCACATCACCTGCTTCAGCTTGTTGAAATGCTCTTTTGTTCAGGTGACTTTACTCCACATTTACCCAGATACTCCTGCTTCTCCTTTGCCAGCTGCAGCCCCTGAGCCTCCAGACTCTCGATCATGGCCTCCCCCAGCTGGGCGTTCTTCCACGTGCTGTTGGTCCAACGCAGGAATTTTAACAAAACCAAGAGCCGATTAATAAAATTAAAACACGGTGAGCATGTAACTAGCTGGTTCCCAGTATTAAAAGCTCACTGGCAGTGTGACAGTTCAGTTTGCACCAGGCCTTTCTGTGTAAAGTGTCTGTTTATGATTTGAACTGTGTTTATGATACAAAAACCAATCCCATCAGAACAGCATAAAAAACTCTATACTACAAGTAGGGAGTTTCAGAGTTATGTCCTGTGCTGTGTGTGTAATTTGTGCAGTCGAGCACTCACACTTTCCCAGACTCCTGGAGCATCTCTATCCACTGGACCTGCTCCTCCTCAGACTCAGCAGCCAGGACGATGGTGCCCTGGGGGACAGATACACATTATGTTACATCAGCAGCATGTCAATAATGGGCTCAGGCTATAAAATACAGTGGAGTTCTATCTTTGGGCTGCTGAGAAAATAAAAGGGGATGTAACTGAGTCGTGTCACTCCATTATGTGTCCTATTTGCAGCAGGATTAGGCTGATTCCTCACATTATTACAGTTATAAAAGTACAATTTAGACAGAGCTACATCCGTTTGGCTCTATGGGACTATTGCCTCTGAGCTGTCACACAAACACTTATGACTTTGGATTTATTATATATTGCATAAATGTGTTGTTTGTTGTTGTCTGTCTGCAGCTTTATGCCCACATCTGTCATACAAATTACACTTTAAACCTCCACGAGGCTGATAAATGATGCAGAGATGTTCTTACAGTGAAATCTTCCAAGTTGATCACGATGGCAAAGGGCATCCCCATGTCTTCATTAGCTGACACCACACATCCTCCCAAAGGAATAACTCCCTGAGACAGACACACATCACACTGTTATTTTCACTGCTGTGATGTTTCTGGATAATTAGCTCAGGTACAGTCTTCCTAAAAAAAAAAAGAAAGAAAACACAACCACAAATCTTTCCCTTTCTTGGTCACTTTCTCACAGAGGTTTCAGAGAAGATGCAGCAGCTCACCTTGGGGTGGATGTTGAAGTACCTGTTGCTTTCAAAGTTTCTCTTCTCGCTCTCTGCATAGTAGAGCAAGAAGCTGTCTTTGATGATGAAGAATCTTTGTACCGAGGAAGACAATAAAGCAGCAGTGAGACAATCCTGTGGGGGCTGAAAGGAACCAACGTCTGCTGATGTTCTCAATACAGATCAGCTGAGCAGACACTTGTATGATAATTTATTATTGCAGTGACCAAGTCCATCTTTGTCTATTACTAAAAAATATCGACAACACAACACAATCCGCAAACAACGCATTAAAATACAGTGTTCCCCTGTATGTTTGACATTTTGACAGGCTGAGTCATGAGTTCCATGTCATGAGTTCCATGTCATGAGTTCCATGTCATGAGTTCCATGTCGACTAAACTGGTCATTTAGGTGTGAAATTGGGTGAGTTTTTTTACCGAAGTCATTTAAAATCATTCTAAGGATTCAGTCGCCTTCATCTAAATATCGTCACAGTGTTTGACAGATTTGGATCAAACAACTGCCTCTTTTTTGCACTAAATCACTAAGCTCAGCCGTCTCTGGTTTGACACTGAAAACTAATTTCAAATGGTTTTTTTTGTTTTGTTTTTACCTTTATGACACAAGCAAATGGGAAAGGTTAGAAAGCGTGTGCTGCAAATGGACTCTCTGGATCCACTGTGTATTGTCGTTTTAACTGTTATGTAAACTAAGAGCATTATCATGACATAAGGTACCAATCCAGGCATTTTAACATCCAGATATACACTCCTGTCAGGATGTGCTGACACTGGGATGTGAAAACGTCTGTGGATAAGTATATCCTCTTGTTATATAAAGCAATCCTCTAACACAACAACATGTAAACAGTTTGGCTTTGAAATCCTAAAGATGTTAATGATTTAACACCAGAAATACAGTCAGTTAAGTCTACACGTTTTATCAACTGATCAACCAGGAACTGCCTCAGACCTGTATCGTGTCAATGAATCGTCAATTTATGTTTTCTAAACTCTTGTCAAATATGTTACCGAAGATAATAACTTTTTACTTTAGTCTCTGACACTAAAAACATTATTATAACATTATTCTCAGATAATTTTGAGGAGGAAAACCTCAACATTATCTGAGAATAATCAACATTTTGTTTGTTCAGAGGAAAGACCTCACAATTCAAAATGGCAACTTTTTAGGAACCAAAGAAAAATCTGATTTCTTCTAAGCTCACCCTGATTTTCAGAGTCCACCCACAATCTTTTGAAAAGCTTTTCTAAGCTCTATGGAGGCAGAATTTTGCCCCCACCAACAGAAATGACCATATGAAGCTCTTAATGAAGTTATAAGATAAAAATGACCTAAGACAGAAGTCACACCTCACCCTCACCTGCGGGACCACTTGGCCGAGGGCCGTCCGAATGGCCTCTTCCATAGCACGCCATGCAGCTGCACTTTGGTGCTGATGTCCAACACCTCAGAGTCCGACTGCTCCATGGACGACCAGGGCGAGAACAGAGAGTTTCTGGATGAAGATGAGAACATCCTCTCAGGCTTCCCGTGCCCTGGGAGGTGGTGCCAAAAAATATATAAATAAACTATCAATAGAATTAAAAAAATAAACCACAATACAGTCAGTCAATAACAGTTAGCCCAACAACACCCAATAACACACACACATGTAAGTGCATGTACAGCTGCAGGGACAGCTTCAGTACAAAGCAGGAAAAGTAGCAAACAAATCCCAATAACTCAACAGGGTGGAATGATGCAGCTGCCAATACGCTCATCAGCTGGAGGCAGACTGACTGCAAAGCACAGCGGAGATGAAATCAGGCATGACAGACAGAAAAAGGGAGGGAGGAAGGGAGGTAATGGGGGAGGGAGGGAAGCTTTAGGACTGAGTTGCTAAATCTGAAACCGGTCGATACATTCCAGCCAGTAAAAGCTGTTATTCAGATTACTGTACTCGCAAACAGCAGCAGTCTTCAGTTCTTGGCAGGTACGAACTCTCTGGTCTCTCCATCCACCCATCAGCGGTGAATTAGGAGAACATCTGTGGCTGAGGCGTGGCTGCACAACTCTCTAGTAAAGAGGATGGAGAGTCAGAGCGGTTGACATGCAGCTTTAGGATCGTGAGTATCAGATTAATTTACAGAACATGTGTTAGAGTGGATGGACCGCAGATTATAAAGATATTAACAGCTCAGCTTCAACAGGGGAATGCATGAGCGTGCACTTTTTTTTTCCAGTTTGAATGAGTAAAATATCCTGTCAGGGAACAAAAAGCCTCCAGAAAAAATTTTTTAACATTTAATTTAAGAGAAAAGTTTCATAATTTGATAGAAATGCAACCAAAATTTAAGACTCCCATGAATTCTTACCTTGATGAATAAGACAAATACAAATAGATATGGGAAAAGCTGCTGTCTATAAACAACATTAAGAGCTTTACAAGCAACAATTTAAGTGAAGTTAATCCAGACATGTTACTGACCTGCTGCATATCCATCAGTAAACACGCTTAAATCATCAAAATATACCCCAGCATTTTCACCAGTTAAAAAACCTTTAATTTAGTCGTCATAAAACACAATGCTTTACAACTTATTTTCACAATCAAAAATATGGAAATAAGGCAGACTCATCCTGGAATGACGGAAAATAAAAATAAAAGACACACCTACCCCGACTGAAGCTATTACAAATATGAACCTGATCCTAAAACTTTCCTGATTCAGAGTGAAACAGCCCCAGTATGTGCTGTTACCTCTTCCTGTTTGTGTCCTGTTAAAAAGAGCTTTAAAGAGCTTCTGAAGCACACCATTTTAATTTACATACATGTATAATCAAAGACGTTACATGTGGACATGGACAAAATTATGTAAATGTGATGGCTACTGCATAAAATATTCAGACTAACACTATGAAGCTGATTATAAGGGGCCAAACAACTACAAAAAAATCTTAGAATCAGACCAGTTTGAAGTATTCGACCTGACACACGATGCAGGTTTAGATCCTTTTCATTTGAAGAGCAGGAGCTGGTTGGCCAATCAAAGTCCAATATTCTGACTGTTCATGATGCGAGAATCAACCATTAACTACATTTAATAAAAACGCCTTTAACTAGGTCAGCAAACATGATTAAACATGTTCAAGACTAAACATTATGAACATTATTTCTGTAAAATGATAAACTAAACCATACGAAACCTGTCACTGTCCTATGAAAACCATTTATCTCCAAAACATTTAGTTTTCTTGAGCCCTGTTCTCTGAATTGTGATACCTTTTTTTTTTCAGCTAATCCAACGGGTTTTGTTTTTTAAAGTTTAAGTAATTTAACGCCCCTTGAAAATTCAGTTTTCGCTCACCTCCAGAAATTAAACATCTTCTTATAACTATTTTATCAATTGTTCCTTCATCCTCTTCCCCAGAAGAAGTAATGTGACCAACATGAGATGAACTTTAAAGGCTCTGAAAACATGTTTTGATTGTTCCACATGAGAGACTTCAGTATTTCAGCACTGTACATCAAGTCTGATCAAACTGCACCCACACAGACCTGACGACGACCTGACGTTTTTGAATGTAAAACTCTTAATAAATGAGAACTGAGGATGTTTCTTTTTCTCTGACTTTAACTTTGATTGGTGCTTATTTTGTCATGAATATTTCTGAAATGTGAGAATTTTCTGGTTTTGTTAAGACTATTGTGACAGTAAATTAGATTTACAGATTTACATTTGGATTTTTGGTTTTGGTTGAACAAAGAAAAATATTCAAAGACATGACCTATGGCTCTGGGAACTTGTGACGGGCATTTTTCACAATGTTCTGACATTTCTGATGTAACATTGTTTAGAAAGATGAAACTGCACATAATGAGGCTGTCCGCCAACACACCTGGGCATAAAGCAACACAGTGGTGTGTGTTTCCCTTTTGTTTTACATATACAGCGTCCCATAAAAAAAGAAAACAGTCATGCAGCTGCTGGTCTGCATGCGACCCACCACTTTCTCTCGCAATCACACAAGGAAGCTAAAACATCACATTTGAGTTTTTCTCGTCAAAGAAGCTGGAATTAACTGACAACTTGATAGTAAAAGTGTTAAATTTACACATAAAACAGAGACTCCTCAGACTGTCTGTAGCCTCTTGTGTCTGTACTGCAACGAACAGCCCGTCCATGTCCAATAAAAAAAAAAAAAAATTAAATTAAAAAATAAAAATGCATTTGTGAGAAAGCAGTTCAGTCTCACACAAGAGATCATCATGACTGTGGAAGGAAGAAGTTACTCTGTACAGTATACATACATATACATACACATGAGCTCTGCTGTGTGTCCTGATAGAAAAGGGAGCAGCCTACTTGGATTTCAATGCATCAACGTTAACGTTTTAATGGAGCAGAGACAGGGGTGTCAGGGCAAGGCTGCACTCGAGAGCATCCATCTGGCAGATCTTGATATGCGAAACACACTCTCTGTATACATTCCAGACTCAGCTGCACTCCTGAGAGAGAAGTGACTTTCCCCCCCCCGATTTCACTTTTTTTCTAATTTTTTACAATTATTGCTCAGGTATAATTAATTACTGAGGAGCAGACTAAGTAAAAAAAAAAAAAAAAAAAAAAGTTCAAAATTGTCACATCTGTAATACGTCTGTCCTCCTGAGCCGATGGTCCCTACATGAGTTCATCCAGTTAATGGCCTCTACAAAGTCAAATCATTCATTCATTCATTCAGAGCTGCTGCAATAACCGTCCACCTGTAAATAAGCTTAGTAACACTCTTTACTCATAGTCACTTACAGTCCTATACAGATTTTTCCTGCAATCTCCATTTATAATTATTCTCCAGGTAAAACAGAAGAAAAAGAAACGTATTAAGGTAAAATAAAAGGGACAAATCTTGTTGTGATACCTGGAGGCTAGTCACGTCTTGTCCTTACGCAGGGCTCAGGTTTTAGCTGACTGAACCATAAATCTCAGCACGTGGTTTTATAGGAAAACACCCTGTATCCACTGTAACTCGGCTTCCATCATCAGGCCAGGAAACAGCTTGTTGCAACTGATTTTTCTAAGAGGATAAACCTCAAGAAACTCAACCAAAGTAAAAATTGTTAGATGCATCTGGCTGGTTAATCGGGCTGATCCCTCATCCTGCTTCACAGTTGGCCGCAAGAAAGGAACGTCCTCTACAAACTGTAATGTCCTTACAGCGCCATTTCTTCGGGAGTCTGTTTCAAACTTCCTAATATGGCACTTGAAAATCAGAGCAAATCAGTCTGGATTGTTGCTAAGAGATCTGTACAATTATATATATAAAAAAAACAGTTTGCTTTCTCGATATCACAAGCTTAATCAAGACCATCTAAATCTCACTGTGCAACTGCCATCTAAAACATCACTGAAATCAGGGTTGGGTCTCTGACTTTGGACAAGCACGATAATGCAACACTGAAAACTCCACAGTGATCTAAATAAACTGAGCTATCTTGTCCTCTGGCCTCTCAGAAAAAGATCAGCATATCTGGTGGCATAAATGGACACATACAGTGGCTGTACCATGTTTCGTCGTCAGTGTCAGTAGAAAATAAAATGCCTCGGTTGTCAATGCAACAACTCTGATTTCCCTAACATCATTCACTCCCTGTTTCAACTTGAGTTTCGAGTCATAAGATGTCCCCGTAATGAGCACCAGTCTGGTCCACGAGGTCCATCAGCAGACAAGCAATAAGACATTTAAATCCACAATGTTTGAAGTCTGTTTCTGCTTCTTTCCCCTGTACACCTGTCTTAAATCCATCCTGAACCGTGGGTCTAATGGTGGTGACCGACAGACAGCACCAGAGGAATGAGGCAGCCCAGCACCAGAGCTCCCACCTCCACCTTGCTCAGTCCTTTCCCCCCGTTCCCTCCTGCGGGAGCGTGGCTGTGGCCGCCACCCCCGACCTCAGGGAGGACGTGGACGGTGGCCACGTAGAGGAAGGTGCCAGCGGAGAAGAGCATGGCGACACCGGTGGCGTTGATGTCTGAAAGGGCCTCTTTGCTGCTCTGATGGTAAAAGAAACAAAAACAATGTGAGGCAAAGTGTCTGGATAAAAGAAATAGTTTCACCAAGAAACATTTCTTTTCAGATGGATCCAGTGTTGATAAAATGCATTTGTTGTACCATTTCATTTTTTTTTATAGCTAATCAAATTTAATCTTATCTCTTGTAAATAGCTTTTGCAGAGAATCCTGAAGCTGTACTGTTTTTTTCCAAGACAAAACTCTCATGGATTCCATGGAGCATGTTCTATTTCTTTGGTTAAAAACAGTCTAAGAAGATGACAGCTGGTTTGTCTCAGGCTGGGTAACTTTTCAAAGTAAACTTTAAGATAAGTGACGGAAAAGAAACACTCCTCCAGCCTAGTAATAAAATAAAGTAAAATAAAGTATAAAAGAGTAATAAAATATCAAAGAGAAATATGCTTAATAAAATCATGACTGATATTTCATAATACAAATACAAAAACACAATTAAAAAATATATAAATTTATTTATTTCTGTTATATTTATTATAATATTTACCTGACTGAGGCCTAAAAACGTGAGCATGGCAAGAACAGGCGCTGCCAGGGCGAAGACCAGGAGATGTTTGCGGATGCGGTTCCTCTCAAGACCAGCATGCATCAGGAAAGATACCAGGCCAAACGCTGCTGGGGCCTGCAGACAGAGAGATAGAGGCCACACAGTTTCACATTTACAGTGACATGGTTTGCGAATAATGATATTTTCATTATTGATTCATCTGCAGGTTCTTGTCTCAGTCAATTATTTGGTCTTTAAAATGTAAGAAAATAATTTCTAACTAAATTTTTTAAATTCCGAAATGGCTTTTCTGTCAGATAAACAGCCTAAAACTCAGAGGTGTTTAGATTACTAATCAAATAAGACAAAGAAAAGCAGCTAATTCTCACAAACGTGATGCTAGAACAGATGAGTTTGGTATTTTTGCAGAATCAATGATCTGTTTCTACTCTGTTGCTGCTACATACGTTTTATTTGTTTATACATATCCCATAAATCTGAAGTATGAAAAAGGATGTTGAAAAACAATTATTTCCTGTACATGATATGAACCATTAGTACCTTATGAAGCATGATA
Organism: Toxotes lorentzi; assembly: GCA_037833715.1. Lineage (NCBI taxonomy): Eukaryota > Metazoa > Chordata > Actinopteri > Toxotidae > Toxotes > Toxotes lorentzi. Next base: position 3,952,039 of record JBBMJY010000009.1, read on the forward strand.
GCTACAAAGACAATGAGCTGAACACTGGTTTGAGAGGTAGAGGCAGCAGCTCCAAGTGCAACTCCATCAGCTGGAGACAAAATTAATGAGATAAGTATAATGTTAGATCATTAGAACAACAACAGTAACAAAGTACTGATTATATCATTAAAAAAAAAAAATAGCTGTTACTGCTTAGACACACTAAGCTCAGTTCAAAATGTGAATGTTCAATATTTCAACAAGTAACAGAAAATCCCAGTAACTTTTTACACAATGTCAAACACAACACTTGTCTGATCACACCTATATTGTCCATTTTTTGGAAGTAAATCTAGTGGTGAGAGGACTTGTTCTCTAACACAGAACCAGTTCTGTGGTTTACACTGATTGGAATGATTTTTAACAGAAGTCTAGAACCATCAAGAGACATGATACAAACTTACCTGCAGCGTGGACCACAAGACCCAAGGTGGTGGTGATTTTCGAAGAGGTGACTCTTGCTGACTCTGGATCTAAAAACAGACAGATTACAAAAAAAAAAAAAAAAAAAAAAAACAATCAGAATTTCTGCAATGAGCTTTTTTTTTTCTATCTGTTTGAGAAATATATATAAAAGTAAAAACCACACTGAGTAAGAACTGTGTGGTGTCACATGTTGGCAGACTTTGTAAACAGTTTGCGGAGCATTAGCTGTTCAAATAAATGCTCTGAAAAACTGTTCAGTGTTGAGCGTGGGTGCATCTGGGAAAACAGAATTTGTAGTTGTAGTTTTGGGTGTAATTCAACAAAATAATTATCTGCCGGAGAATATTTGCACTTGATGACACTAATCACCAAGTCCCATTTTCCCAAACTAAGTCTTCATAAAGACAGTCTGGACCTGCGTACTGTTGATTTCTAAGAAACATGTCCTTTGGATGCTTTAATCTTTGTTTTTTTATTTCCCTTGTCATACTGACCTTCAGTGTTATGCACATGAGAACTGCCTATCTGGTCCACCAGGAGCATAAAAACAAAGCCCAGGACCAGAGACACTCCGATGCTGGCATGAAGCTGCTCATGACCGTGTTCATGTTTCCCACTGGCACCAAGGGCAGCGTCTGCTTCACCCTTTGGCTGGGATGCCTCCACGCCTCCAACCTGCCCAGGACTGTGGTGTCCACCTGCAGACACACAAGTCAGGAGAGAAGAGAAAGAGGCAGATAGACTTAAATACCTTCATGTATCAATAACAGTGATTCAAATTTTGATCTGTGACACTGCTTAGCACAGAGACGGTCACAAGCACATATATTATCCCTCTTAAACACAGTTAACATATAAGTGATCACAAAACAAACATCTGTGTTTGACAAAGTTTGTTACATAAGAGAAACAGATGTCAACTGTATGCACTTCACCTCTCATCGAACTTTGCTCTGTATACGATTCAAACTGTTACAATCTCAGGCACACGTGTGCATTATATAACTAAGCACTTTATTAGGAACACCACAGTAATACTGGATAGGACCTTTCTTTCTTTGACTCAGTTCTTCTTGACATGGATTCTACAAGATGGTGGAAACATTCCTTCTGAGTTTCAGGTCCATGTTGTCATTTCTGCACATTCATGCACTGAAGCTCCTGAACCGGAATCTGCATGATTTTATGCACTGCGCCGCTACCAAGTGGTTGGCTGACTGGATAATTGTATGAATAAACACGTGTACAGGTGTTCCTAATAAGGTACCCAGTGAGTGTCTATGCTCTATTCCTAGTTTTCTTCTGGTGTGAGGCACTCCTGAAGGTGTCTGAGGCTCTGACAAAGAGTTGTTTATTGGCCTTTATTAGATAACACACAGTTGAGAACTGACAGAGAGTGAAAAAAGAAAATTACAATTACACAACCTCCTTAAATAACTTTCAAATAACACAGAACTTTACAGAAATGGAACCACAAACCAATGGTGAAATCAGTAAAGTCCAAATGCTTCCACATTTGTAGCTTTCGCAATAATTGAACAGGCTGCGATCAAGAGCACCATTCAGTATTATCATGGCATTATTGTGAATCAGATGAACAGATCTACAAGGGAAAAAAATAATCGACAGGTTTTCAAACTGAAATCTGGACACTAGTACACTCTAGTGATACTGTGAAACTGTCTTTTGCCAACTTATTCTGGAGAAGAGACAAATTCTGGGCATTTCTTATGGAAATACACTCGAGCGCTCTACCTTCAAGGATTTCTTCATAAAGTGCGTGGACCCCTTCAGGAATGATAACAGCAAGTGCGGTCCCACAAAGCAGCCCTGCTCCCAGGACAGTGATCAGCTTCAGCTTTTCCTGGAGAAACAAAAAAAAACGAGTCACAAACAAATCATCAGCACAAGGCAGTCTCGTTTTTTTTTTTTCCTTTCTTAAATGTCGACTGATAACATTATCTGTGCTTCTGACTGGAGGCACTGACAGATGAACAGAACTTTTACCACTCCTAAAACTGGAAATGTGTTGGCTATTGATGAAGTTAGCTTCACAGAGCATGCTATCGGGAAGCACAAACTTTGCATGTTAGGAAACTTACCTCTGAAAAGTTGACTGCTAAAGGTATTATCCCGGCTACATAACATCCCACCAACATCGCAAGGGACAGCAAGCTGATCGAGCTAAAATCGTCCATGACTGCACTTTTCTGTTAGGCTAATCTCCTGCTAAGATACACCATCAAAAACAACCTCCACCTACACTTTTAACACGGACTTTTATTCGTGCTCGTCAAGTTAAACAGCATACCCCGGACAGTAGCTGTGAGTCAACGAGAGCTATTAGTTTTGTTCAGCCTTCCACCAAACATCCACGTTAACCAAACAGAGACGTTACAGCCTCTGGCCTCGACAGCGTTAGCAAAGCTAAGCTAACTAGCTTCGGTGCTTGTCCGGTTCTCAAATTTCGCAAATAAAGAAGCCTGACGCGTTAACCCTCACTTGCAAACAACCCGCAACCCGCATCGTTTCTTCAAGAGGAAGTTGTCAAACATAATATTGCAACTTCCCGACTTGGATAGCAGCTAACAAAGTGGCTAACGAAACACCTTCTTGTTTGGTGCCGATATGAAAAGTGTTTCCGGGTCACGGTTCATCTCCTCAACCTGCTGCCACGTCTCTGCGAGAACCGCTGGAGGAGAAGGAACAGGAGGCGTCTGCATGTTCATCATCACGTGTGTACGTGTGTGTGTGTGTGTGTGTGAGACTGAAGAACAACACAGTTTTAGTTGATAAATAAAAACCGTACCCATTATCTTAAAAAAGAAAAGTCATAATTGGTGGAGATGAACTTCATTTTCCGGATTTCACATTAAATTATGCCTTTAAAATTAACTGACTCAGATGTTGCTGTTTTCTTCTATTGCCGGTCTTATGTTTATATTATCATATGGTTATGTTTTAAAATTACCCTCAAATCTTACTCATTTCATAAACAGATACACTTGCACAACAGAGGCAATTACTATTTATATCATGTGTACATTGTACACATGATATAAATAGATATATATTTAAAAGAAAAGCTTAGAAATATTCTTTTATCACTGATCATGTATACCCTCCATTTACACAACTTTGTTTCTTAAAATAAAAAAGTTTTATATTACAAAAAATTATATTAAAAATCTGTATAATTCAAAAGGAGACAGTGGCAGTTAAAGAAGTTAGTTTTAAGGCAGTTGTCAAAAAACATTTTTAATAGCCTTTAAATCCAGTCAAATAAAGACAAATAAAATAAGTAGACAAAACATTTTCTAAAAAAGCATATTTATTAGTTCACACAACGGAGCAGTGCCTCCACATAACAGTAAACCAAAGCAGAATGTGTCCAACTTACTGGAGAACAGATGGGTGAAATGCAACTGTCTTCTGCCTCGGCAGCATCAACAAAGGAAAAAATACAACCAAAGTTTTATCATGCAGTGTGTTTGTGCAAACCCTTTCTGTTCACAGCTCAGACTTTTTCCTTCCAAACACATATACACACACACACACACACACACACACACACACACACACACACACACACACACACATACAAGGCAGCAACTCCTTGCTGAAGGAATGGAGGGGTGTATGGGCACATGTTTACAGTCTGCCGGACCAGAAAACCGCAGGTAGCAGAACTGTGAGCTAAGGAAGTCAGTCAGAGAGACATGTGGTCTTTATTTCACCAATCCGATCTTCTTGGCCTCTGTTTCGTATATCAACAGCCTCCACATTTTTACTATGAATACTTCTGCTTCTTCATCAAGAACCTAAACACAAACAGACTGGTTAGACTTCTTTAGACAAACTTAGACTAACAGCTCAATAGATTTCTGCAATGAATCCTGCTTGGTAACTGAAGGTTACATGGATTACTTAGGACCAACTGTAAAATTACTGCTCCAATTAATCTGTTCACTACTGTTTCCTCTTACATGACCGAGTCTACAAGCTCTGTGAGAATGCAGTAAGGAACAGAGGTACTAACATGCTCAACACTGAGACATGTTAAAGCAGGTATGATGTTAACCATGGTCACCATCTTAGTTTTGCATGTTAGCATGTTAACATTTGCTAATTAAAACACTAAAAACAAAGTACCGCTGAGCCTGGCTGTGAGCCAAAGACTGGAATGTCATTAGTTTTGCAGGTATTTGGTGAAAAACAAAAACATTGGGCAAATAAAAAAAAAATTGACCTGATGATGGAGGTTGCATCAGGTTCAAATAACCAATACATGGGATTCATTTCAACTTACCATAGCAACATCATCAAGAATACCCTGAGGGGTGCTGTGTGCCATCACCTGGGGTGAAAAAACAAACAAACAAAAAAAACATTTGATTACAATGAGCAACATGCTCAAAACTGCAACACCAGAAACTTAAAGAGGGCAGAAAATTCAGAAGAATTCATATTTTCCAAAGGAACCAAAACTGAAACGAGAAAACTTGAAAACCGTTTGCCTGGTATGAAGTAACTGCAGTTTTCTTCAGAGTTTCACAGAATAATCACTAACCTTTGAACAGACGAAATCAACAAGAGTGGGCTCCTCCTCGCCGATGTATTCAATAATCTTCTTATTAATCCACGGTCTAATGCGGCGATCCATCAGAGTCTGCAGAAAGAAAAATCAGAACACCTCATGGTTTAATGTTCAGTCACTGATCACATTATGACAGCAAATAAGGCCAATCAATTGCTAAATTGATGAACACTGATGTAGAACAGAATATTGAGTCACTTCACTCTAGCTTTTAAAGAGCATTACAAATTATAGTAACGTTAATTAAAATTAAAAAAGCCTCAGATCCTGTCACAGGCTTATTACCGAGTCAACCATAGCCCAATCCAGAGGGTAGGAGAAGAGCTCAGGCCTGGCAGTGGGGATCTTCTCAATAAGGCTCTTAATGTGCTTGCGTTTCTCCTCTGTGTTGATGCTGCCTTTGGCCCCTGAAATTTCAGCCCCATCCAGCCCCAGACTCTTGTCATCATCGCCATAGTCCAGCGGAACGAGTTTCCTTTTGCGAGGTTGTTCATCAGCCTCCTCGTCATCAAACTTGTTGAAAACACTGTCCACGGTCGCCAGTTTCTTTCGCTTCCCTACGCTGAGCTGGCTGGGACTGTTGGTGGCTCCTGGAACAGGAAGAAGACCAGTTTATTCAGGCACAAAGCTGTAAAGCCACAGAAATGGGTCTTTCCATGTCCTTGGATACTGTACTCACCCAGTTTGAGACTAAGGCCAATCTTGGGTCGATGTTCCTCTGGAGGTTGGACCTCAGGAGTGTTCTCGCCCGGAATGATGATGCCACAGGGAGATTCATTGCCAGGTGTGTTTGGAGTCACATTCCCACTGGCAGAGGACACTGAGGGAGCAGTAGTGATTGGTCGCATGATGGGTTTGAGTTGCGGTTTGGCTTCTTGTGAGTCCTCTCCATCGTGGTAGTCGTCATCCTCCCCCTCCTCCACATCGTCATCCGAATGCTGCTGAGGGCCTCTGGGCGTCGGCTCCACGGGCCTTCCTGACCCTCTCTTTTCCCGTTCCCGGTCTCTGTGAGCCTTCTCCTGGTTCACGTCCTCCTCAGGTTCAAGTTTCAGAGGGGGCTGTCGTCTGCGCTCGGCCTCCTCCTCCATCTACACAAATATATATCACATATAAAAAGTGATCCAAGTCTCTTATACATGTCAGGAAATCTTTGGTGCCTGGTGGCATTTTAAAGATTGATGCACCAACATTACAGACAACAAAAAACAAGTTTACATGTTCCTAAATTCCTATAAACAAAAAATAATCACACAAACATTCTGAAAGAGAGTTAAAAGAACAAAACTCCTCTGTGCCTCAAATAAAAAAAGCTCTTGTATGTGAAGGAGAATATTTTTGCGTGAGGAAAAGATCAAGCTCCAGTGGGACTTACCCTCTGCAGTTCAGCATCAGGGTCAGGGTGACCCTCTGCGAGAAGCCTCTGTCTAATCTCCTCCAGCTCCTCCTTCTCCCTCTTCCGGTCTCGCTCGTCCAGCTCAGTTTCCTTTTCTCTGTCACGAAGGCGCTTCTGCAAAGCACTGCCCCTGACAACAAGAATTACAGTAAGTGAAGTAATGTCAAAAGCAAAAAAAGCATGCTCCGCCCTCCTACATGTGCACAAAGAGGGTTACCTGTAGTATTTTGGGTCGTCTCTGTCGTCGTCATAATCTTCAAGGAATTCCTTCAGTCTTTTGGCTTCTTTCATCTGATTTTAAATGTACAGCACACAGTATATGTACATAAATCCAGCAAGTCACGCTCACACGTGACATTAAAAACTGTTTAACACCAATGGCAATGCCTATTTGCAAAAAAAACGCCCCTGTTGTGATTTGCATTCATGTATACCATTTCACGACGCCTCTCGTCCTCCCTCTCTGTTTCTTTGCCGTAGTCACGAGCTTTCTTCCTCTCACGGATCTCCCAGTTTTTCAGGCGCTTTAAGAAGACATAGAAAAATGATTCAGACATTCATTCAGCAAATTCGACCGTCACTATTGTCTTCATGTGCAATTATCTGAACTTATGTTCAATCAATCAATCAACGTGAAAAGAGAGGTTAATATACGTACTTCTTGGTAAGCCGCCTCCTTGTCTCGAAGCCTCCTCTCAAGTCTCCTGCGTTCATAGACGTCCTCCTCATCATCTTCACGCTCTCGTTTTTTATCATCTCTAGCCCTCTCTCTGTAGACGATACATTAGTGCTGTTAGTCTCTCCTTTTAGATCTTATATTAAAGTTAAAATGAGAGGGAAAAATATCAAAAATGGCAAAAGAAAGTCATGCACTTATTTCATTTAACGTCAGTTATCCGTTTGCATGGCACAAGCTGCCAAAGCTGAACAGCATTTGAGAACAGTGGTTTCATTATGTCAAAGTTAAATGAGCCTCCACACTCGCTGCCTAAGGCGCGTGCTACATTTAATGCAATCCAATACAACATCATTGGAATACATATTACCTTTATTAATTAAGTTTCAAAGTTATTTTTTGACCTTGGAAACCAAATCACAAAAGACTAGACTAGAATTGCTATTTTAAGGACCATGAGCTGAGTCTGTTTCATCCACTTCCTTTATGAAGACTATGAGGCAGACATTTTATTGAGGCTGGGTCATTTTGTACTGAACAGCATTTGATGTAGCTGAGTGCACCTAATAAAGTACGTAGAAACATATCATTATTAAAATTTCATCAAAATTAGACTAATGTGAAACTGTTCTTATATATCTTACTTATCTTATTAGTAAAGAACTTGATCTGTAATTGCAGCCTCTTTATCAGACAAGTCATGTGCTTGAATTTTATGTAGAAGGCAAATGAGCAGTGTGTATGTCATCACTGGCCTCTCACTGACCTCGATCTGCTGCGATCTTCACTGACATCTCGACTCCTCTCCCTCTCCCGCTCCCTCTCTCGCTCCTTCGTCCGCTCCCGTTCGCGGTCTCTCTCCCGCTCCCGGTCACGATCTCGGTCTCGTTCGCGCTCCTTGTCCCTTTCTCTCTCCCTTTCCTTCTCTTTCTCACGGTCGCGGCGCTCCCTCTCACGCTCCCGCTCTTTGTCCCTCTCTCTCCTTTCCCTCTCGAGCTCCAGTCGCTCCTTCTCTTTCTTTCCTTTTTCCTCCTCCAGTTTCTGCAGGAGCCCAACAGGAAGAAAGGGGAGAATGTGTTACTAGATTCAAAACACTAAAAAGACCATCATTCTTAAATACATAAATATAAACAGGTTAACAGCACATGATACTGAGAAATGGTTTAGACTCCCTGGGCCAGACATGCTCACATACTGCCATGACTCATTGCCTTGGAGAGGCTGGCTGCTGCGAGTGAGGAAGTCCTCTTAGCCCTGACGTTTCCTCCAGGAAAATGTAGATACTGCTCAATTCAGGACACACTTACGTAAAACCATACATTGGAGTTCATTCTTGAAAAACACCAAAAGAATTAAGGTAATTTTTGCTTAAATGAGGGGCTGGAATCTAAGGAAGTGGAAGTTAAGATTTATCAGCACTTTTTGTTTAGTAGAGAGATGACTTCCTGTCCTGGCTCCAGTGTTCAGCACTTGCCATTTTCACATATGCTAATGCTGAATGAGTTTTCTCACATACGTAACAGGTCAACATGTCCTCTGCAGTTACTATGTGCCCTATGGTGAGCTGAGATTATGCTCTGATGTAATAAGAGGCCATTCCAATAAAAATTCAGCTGTAGGCAAATACATATTTGTCAGGCACACATCCGCCCACTTCCCAAATCAATGCTGCACTCAGATAAATCCAGAAAAGTGATAGACCTGACCTGATATAACAACATGCACAGGTCTGACATGTTTTAGTTGGGTTACACCACAGCATCACCAAACCAACAAGTGGTAGTGACTACCTCACACTGCAGAGGAGGTTTCTAATATAATGAGTCTCAACACACGTTAATGTAATTCTTTACACACTAAGCTTTACGTGATTCCTTTCACTGGAACTGGGGTTTCTCATGCTACAAACATGCTCGTGGTAACATAAAGCACTTAAGATAAAAGTGTCCACCGAGTGCTAAGTCAGCTTTGAACAATTAGGTCAACAAGTTCACTGAGTGCTAACTATACACTTCTATTTAATGCCTTGGTTTGGTGTTGCCTATGTGTGCCTAGAGGATTAAAACAAACCTTGGCTTAACATGGCAAATGGCCCAACTAAGTGGAATTACATAATCAGCTCCCATTTGTTTTCTACATGCTCATCTGAGATGCAAGGCAGCAGTGCCAGGCTGCAATGCAAGCGCTCCCCTGCAGCAGTGTGGGAGTCTGTTACAGAGCTGAGTGGCAGATCCAGAATGTGAGTTTTGCAGGACAAATTTTTTTTTTTACATTTATACTCTCATTTGGTGGTAAATATTGAAATTCACATCATCTTTCAGCATTATATAAAAAAAGTTGTGGAACCAAAGGAATGATGATACTGATCATAGGGAGAATACTATTCTTCTTAGTTGTTTAGTTTGGTCACACATTCTGCTGTAGAGTACTGAATACTGTAAGCTCTGAGGTACAGAACATTTCCAATAGTAAGTGGGAATAAATTATGCAAGCCTGTCTGGAACGCAGTTGTCCCAAAACACCGTAGTTGTCCTCTGCACCTGTTCAAACTGAACCTGAATAAACACGAAATGTAAACCATTTGTCCACATTCTCACTAGCTGGCAGAAAAATAATGGCATTTTCTACAGACCGTTTAGGAGCTATTGATGGGCAACTTACAGGTGATGAACTACGGTTTCAGCGCTTCTCTGCCCCTACACATCCTACAGGCTACGTGTGGGAGGAAAAGCAGGTCAAGTGTAAAGTCAAAATCATGGAAAACGTCCAAATGACACCTGTGAAGCAGTTCATCTAATCAAAGTACATTCACATAAATAACATCTAAAACAACGTGTTTCAAATTCATGGTTGAAACAGAGCAGACACGGTATTCCATTTTGCCACAAAGAAATGAGTGAAGCAGTCTTACCTGTAGGCTGTCTTCTGGTGTCTCTTGGGCCTCTCCAGCCCAATAAATGACATGAGAAATCCTCAACAGAGTCAGACCCACTGTTAAAACAGTCCTCTAACTGATGACTGAGAAACGTCTCATAGCTGCTGGTGTTCAGTGCTGAACATCTTGACTTGTTTATATTTTAATATTTGAAGAAGACTGTTGGAAATGTGGGTCTGACAGCTGTTCAAGTAATAAATAAAAATAAAAAGGAATAACCGATGAAAGAAGTCTGAACTACCTGTTCTATATAGGCTATACAGTATGCTCCACACTGTAATTTAGCTAGACTTGATTCAAATTAGTATTTGTAAACCATAGTTAGCATTTTGTGACAAAAGGACAAATCACAAGATATCTACCAGTTTGCTGCTATACTATATCCCTTGTTGTATTGTCTGGTGCTGTAATCTCTACTCATCCCAGAACTTACCTCTTGTTTTAATGTCCCTTTGTGAAAAAAAAATGGCTGACTTTGTCAATAATACTACAATAATACATTTAGGTAAATAAATCACTATTTCAAACACTCAGAGAGGTAGATTATATTTTAGCTGAATGCCAATTACCTGCAGTTCACAACATCCCACCTCCTACACACTGTACTTTATACCCGTCTTATCTTTGTAGGTACATCTGTCATACTCTTGTTGATGCAGGGTGTTGTTCCTCTTTGTTGGTGACAGTTGTTTTTTGTGGTGTTTTAGCAGCTGCTACCATAGGTTTTATTTTTGCCCCTTTGGAATTATTTTTTGACGTTGCTTTCAAATATCACTTACCAAAGTTTTTACTGGTGACCACTGGACATCCTAATATGATCAACCTCCGTAGCAGTGGTTGAAATTGTGATTACGTTACGAGTTCAGAGGTTAAGTCCAGTTCCATGTCGCGTGACTGTCTGTCTAGACTTTGTCTGCCTCTGTGTAGTAGCTAAATAACCCTGCAGCTTTGTCCTTTTCATTCAAACTCACTCATTTCCTCCCTGGTTTTCTCACTGTTTAACTAAGTAGTGGGGGTGGAGTTACCAAGAAGTCACAGAAGAGAAGAAAGAAAAAGTAGACAGTTGTTTGAAATGAAAATTAGAGAAACACTAGAGGAATTAAAAAAAAAAAACAAAAAAAACCATAAGAACGTACCTTGTTAGTCTTCAGATCGCAGCGTGCTGTGGAGGGGCGCTCCCTACAGGAGTAATGCTACTGGCTGCAGTTCAAACTACTGCAGTGGTTAGGCTCATTCAATCTGTGTGTGTTCTTCAAACACATCATTCATCATCTGAGGACCTGCAGGGGTTCACTGAGCTGCCTGGCCTTCTACAACCTGACTAAAGTGCAAGTATAATATGCTTGTTCAAGCACTGATTAAGTAATGCTTTTCTCCCAGTTAAAATCCAAGAACATTTTATAACAATGTGGACTTCATTGTCCGTTTTGTAGATGCTAATGGTTGAGAGCCAGTTGCCCCTCTGCAAACCCTCCAGAAGGGAGCGCCCAACATGAGTAAAGTAGAAATGAAAGATCATACTTACATCCTATCCTCGCAACTTTTTCCCAAAGCTGAGATTCTGAGATTCATCTTGCTCTAGTCACCAAATGAACTCTACCATATTGGTGGGGTTTAATCAATAGATTAGCTTTAGATGGAATTTAACATTGTGTCCATGCACTCTGTGTGATGAATTTAGAAACTTTTAGTCTCAAATCAGTACTATGAATAATAATAACAACCCTTGTTCAATTTGGAAATACTGGTGGATACTATAAAGCCATCGGAGTGGCTGATGTACTATTTTAATTGTTTAAGTCTTTAAGATATTATATAAAATATCTGAAACAGCATAATCTACTTTCTATTTCTTTAATGTTTGAATTTGAAAAACTAATCTTTGTGTTAACAGACTACCTCCATACTATGGTTGGCAGTAACAGTGCTATGGAGGAATTACCTCCATATATTATATAAACTGCAGCTCCATTTGCTGTTGAGGAATATCTAATTACAAATGTGGAGGATTTCTCCTCCAAAACCTAAATTACAGATTAATAACAGCAGTTTGATACATTACCTTGTGTGTGTCCCGGAATTTGCTGATCTCTCTGGATATCAGGTCTCTCTTATCATCCTCCATCTCCATAGCATTGATATCCTCCTTGCACAAAGGAGAGAAAGACAGGAAACAAACACACTAAGTACTCGCCAGTTACTACAAATCAGATACAAATCACAGCACAAGAAAATGTTGCTCCAGGATTTGTTCACATGCACATCATGCAACCGCTACCTCCTCTTTCTTCTCTTTCCGCTTCTTGTTGCGGGGTTGACTGTCAGGATCCTGCAAGGGAGCACTGAGCTCACTTGCATACTCTCGGATGAGGACGTCTATCGCCCCCTTCACAACCTGGTCCCGACGCAAGGTTTCTTCATCAAGAATGTCCTCCTCGTCTTCGTCTCCATTCTTTGACCCACCACTGGTTCCCTATATTTTAAAGCCAGAAAAACAAACTTACAAACCAAGTTCGACAAAATTATCAATGTAACAGAAATATTCAATTTATCCTTTACTCAACAAGTGACCTACATACCCCATTGGCACTCCTCTTCTTGGCCTTCCACTCATCTAGCTGGGCCTTGGTCTTGGCGTCTACCTTGACCAAAAGCTTCTTATCGCCTAAGAGCAACTCGTGCAGAAGTCTGAGGGCTCGCAGTGTAGATTCAGGTTCCTTATACTCACAGAAACCAAAAGCTTCCAGAGGTTAAAAGGAGAAAACAAATGTTCCACAGATATTAATAACAAAATACCTACAAATTACAGTCACACTTTAGTGCAGTATTTGAAGTCTCAAGCATCTCCTGAATAACATGTGTTTACATAAGGCGAAGGCAGTTAGGGAATGGTTTAATGTGTTGCAGCCTTTTTTGTTTTTACCTTGAAGTTTCCCAGAGGCACCTTGGACCCTTTTCCAGCTTAGAACAATGCCACATTTCTGTATCACAGGAGAACAAAAGAAAGAAAGATTATCACAAGATAGGCAAACATGAATGACTGGATTATTTAATTTTATGTATGTTCATTTGATGTTATTTTATATGTCAACTCACCGCTAGAAGCTGTCTGACCAACATGTCAGATGCCTTTTCAGAGATGTTCCCCACAAATACAGTGGTAGTGGGGCCACCACTATCTTCTGTATCCTTGGCTCTGATGATGCCAGACTCCTTCTTTGGAGCCATCGGCTTCTGTGCTACAGCAACTGTGGTCGGCACAAGAACCTGTGATATCAAATTGCATTTCAGTCATTAAAGTGTCACTCTAATCAAGAGCAACAGGAGAAATTCTGCAAACATAACAAGTAACCAGTTATAAGTACGAGAGTCAGACTTCTTTGGGTTGAGCTGCACACTAGATAAAAACAAAATGGATGAACTGAGGAGAAATCTTCACATGCATAAGAAATATGTACTAAATGGAAGATCATCCAGAACAGCTGATGCTTCAACTGGCATGCAGTAGGTAGGAATTTCTGTGTCTAACTCACTGTGGGTGTGGGGGTCACTACACCCATATGTACCGGGATCATGGGAGTACCTGAAAACAGAAACAAAACAGAACATGTGTACAACTGCCCACAACCACAGACAATGAGATGATTTTATTGTGTGTGTAATTACCCATGCTAATGACCAACAAGACTTACCAAACAAACACCACCAACAGTCATTTGGTTAGATAAAGTGTATGATTTGTGGCATAATTCCTCAACCCTTAAGGCGTTTAATGCTATCTGTAGTTGTAGTAACCAGCACCCTGGTTACTGACCAGGGTGCTGGTTCTGATTTACAAACACACAGCTGTTACAGGTGATGTGACCACAACTGTATTCAGTACCTGGCGGGACTGCTGGGGCAAACCCCCCATACTGTGGAGGTGGGATCCTCGGGGGTAGCTGCGGGATGCCAATCTGCTGGCGGTTGAGCGGAGGAGGGTACGACATCCTTGAACTTACATAAACCTATAGAAGAGAGAGAGAGGACGTCCAGCTGAAAACCAAGGGGACATTGTTTTCAGGGTTAAGCTGGGTCATGTCAGGCTCATCACAGTGTTGAATTTTTGACAGGGATTGCATAACTGACTGCGGACACTGCTAACTAAGCAGGTGGGATACCCGCTCATAGTAAAAAAAAAAAAAAAATAGCCACCCTCCTCGTCTAACGATTACCAGCTAATTAGCTGAAGGAAGCTAACGCGGACTCCGTGGCCTTGCTAGTTCTCATTAGCTGCAGCGGTCATGCGCGGATATTACTCACCCGCAGTCTAGTGTAAAATAACAACCAGTGTCTAGTAAAACTCTTCGTTGTCCAAATAAAAGTCCATTAAACACGGTAAACAGAAAAATGAAACGCTAAAGATCAGCGTCGGGATTTTCACCGGTGCGATACGAGGACCCCAGTGGAAACAAATAACTGGGACCTATTCTTCTCGAAATGAATCATGGGACAGCACAGCCCCGCCATTGGGTTTTGCCCTAAATTTGGTCTCTCAGGCAAGAACTCAATCTGACCTTATGTTTTCTTGTGCCCTCAGCTTGCCTTCCAGGTAGACCTTCCACCAGCACCTGGCAGGTCTTTGTCCTGTGTGACTTGCTCATAAGAGGAGATACAGGCAAACGAAATTAAAGTTGGTACCTTGATATTTCTTGACACGCGTTTACAGACTAGTTCGCTTTTCTATATCCCTTTTCTATATCCGTAATCCTCTTTTTCTATTAACTAAGTAGAACATAATGATGGAAAAGTGTGGTATAACGAATTAATGGCCAATTCAGGTCACAACAAATGGTTTAAAGATTCAAGAAGACTGCTTATACAGACATAACTTGCCAAAAACTATTTTCCAACATGAACTGAATAAAAAGCTACTTTAGAAAATATAGATTTTATATACCAGCTCATTTATAGGAATTAATAGACTGAACATGCAATAAAGTTGTAGTGGTCCTGTAGTATTTGAATTAGTAGATTTTGCTGAAGGTGAGGCTCTGTGAGGCTTGAGTCATAGAAAAAAAAATCCTTTTCCTTGACCCGAGCAGTCAACTTTGGCTGGAATTTGGCTTTAAAAAAAATCCAGGCTGTGCTCGATGCATAGAAATTTTGCATCCAATTTTAGACGCTTGGTGGCGCCAGATGCTTTGATTTAATTTGTGGCTGGAGACCTGTAAACACGCCTTTTATTATGTGTGCGTTCCATTTCCAGTATAGACTGCTTACGTAGGGAGATAAACACTTGTTGCGTGTTTGGTGCTGCTGAGTAACCACTGTGTTCACGTCATGTTCTAGAACTGTACTGCGAAATATATATTAACAATACATATCTGTGTATATCAATATATAACGTGTGTGTGTGTGTGTGTTCTCCTGCTAGATATTGCATCCGTATATTTGTATTTGTCTGTTGTGTTTCTTATTGCAAGAAACCAAACCCATGGATAAGACTTTACATTAAAAAAAAAAAAAAAGATGGCTGTGGTTTTCACCTTAGCTTGCCACATCTATCACAGACTATCTGAAAGGCTAAACACTGCACTGTTACTAACGACCCAAGAGTTTGTAATGTGGTTCAAATTTATCTCTGCTGGGAACAGGTCAAATAAAAGGATTCAAGATTCAGTACTTCAATGTCACTGCCATTTCAACAGAGCTGGTAGGACTTTGTTTTTGGAGAGTTCACAAAAAAGCACACTGGGATATTAAACAAGTGATTTAAAATGTTTAAAAAGCAATACAAAATAATAATAAATAACTGAACCCTAGTAACTCAAACTACTACTAATAATGCATAACATTAGAAACACATTTTCTATATAATGAATACATTTAGCCGATATACCGATAAGATTTTGAATGTAAAACTTTTACTTGTAATGTAATATTTTACCTAGATATTACGTAATATGTTACAATACACAATTATACAATTATATAATTCATACACAATTCACCCCTGATAGTGCTGCCCTAGAAATGCCACCTGTAGCCTAAATAATACATGGAGAGATGTAGAGATGGTTATGTGTTTGCGTCTTGACCTGAATTCCGATATGTTTTGGCCGGAGCACTGGGACACGTGTGGACATACAACCAGGCTAAATGCTATAATGTAAACACGCCTATCACCCCCCGCTCGGCTGCGTCTGTGGAAATTTCCACCTAGATGACACTGCAGTAAGAGGCTTCACAACAAACATCTCCCAACAAAAAAAGCTTTGGCTCCATCGGGCCGCAGGCCACGCCCACAGAACGAACCCACTTATTTCGCCATATTCTATTGGCTAACCCGAAGGTGTGTCAGACAGCTTGACGTCAGACGCCAAATATGGGCCAGCTCGAAATGTTAGTAATAAACGTTTATAACACGTTATAAACACTTAGAGTCACTGATCTTTTTGAAATACCCCAAAGAAAAAAAAAGTTTGTATGAATAAATTAGGGTGTGATAATCTCTCCCATTAATTCCAGCCCGCCTATTCACCAGCTCATGAATATTGCAACAAATTTCGGAGCCATAAGACCGGCCCCTTGCACCAACGCGGCCACGTTCAGCATCCACCAGGGCAACATCTCACATCGCTTTCATCAGACTTCTTTGGTCGGTGACTGGAGTCGGCTTGATCTGGACCGGACCTTTTCTGACTTTGGGAAGGAAAAATGCCTTTGAGAGGACCTCTGTTCCGTCTTCTCAGAACTCAACTCAGCCACACTTGCCAGCAAAGCAGAGCTCAGTCCGTGGCTGTGTTGGGAGCTCCGTTTTCAAGAGGACAGGTAAGAAAAGCTTTGTGTGTGTGTGTGTGTGTGTGTGTGTGTGTGTGTGTGTGTGTGTGTGTGTGTGTGTGTGTGTGTGAATATGACTTTTGTTTTTCAGTGTCACAGTTTTGAAACCGACCGACATCTTCAGCATTCTCTCTGTGCTCTTTTTGTGACAGAAAAGGAGAGGCGTGGAGCACGGCCCTAAAATCATCAGAGATGCGGGGCTCATCGAGAGGCTCTCCGGTTTAGGTAGGTGAGGTTAGAGGGAGATAATAATGGAGCAGCCGGTGCCGCTGCGTTATGTAACAGTGGATGGGTGTAGCCTGCAGGTTCGCCTGGGCAGCATTGAGACAGATTAAACTTCTACCTCCGGTTTTCAGCCAGCTTGTTACATCACCGATAGACAGTAAATATAAACATCTGACATGTAGACAAGGAGCAGTTACAGCACAGACGCTTTAGACAACGCACAGTGAAATGTCCAGTTTTAATAAAAGATCCTTTCATTTACATTTTTTACATCATGTACAATGTAGGGCATTTTATATTTAAATCGAATAAATCTCCAATGAACTCTGCACATCATTCAGTAAATCAAGTATTTTTTTTTTTTTTTTTGTTCCGCGTATATTTTTTTTACAAGCAGAGTAAAACCCAACCTGGCGCAATTTAGGAAATCCCTCACTGAAATGGAACTATGATGTAAATCCCTGTTGAAATATTACAATGTGGAAGCAATAATGGCGACTACAAACTCATGATAGAGACTCATTTAGCCGCTAAAACGGTGCCATCAAGTCGCACACGGTCAGTCACAGCCGTATCCGAGGACAGTGTGGTAACTCTGGGCCAGTCAATGTGATTTCTTTTTTTTTCCCCAGTCATTCCGGTTACCACATGTCTGGTTTAGCGCCCCTGGTTCCTAGCACATGCTCGGAAGGGCGCAGGAAGAGGATGGCTGATTTGTTTCCACTGTCGTCACTGCTGACACACTCAGCCGCATTGAAACAACACTTTTTGGAGACGCCTACATCTATCCAAAAAAGAAAGAGAAGTGAGGGGGGTGGGGGGGGTGCTGCTTCGCAGATGAAAGAGGACACCTCGGGCGGAAAGAATCTCTTCTTTATTTCAGAGGTTCAGGTCACCGGAGTTGCATTGTCCTTTTAATTAGAATGACCTACAACAAACCCCAACAGTCACGACAGGCGTTATGTAAAAGAAAGAAGTCTGCTGTAGGAGATTTAAAATATACCACTTACCACGATAGAGTCAATATAAACGCAGAGTAGGCTGCTTAAAGTCTGTCTGTCAAGGACACTGTAGATTAAAACATTGCTATAGCAGATAGAAAACACCATTTAGTCCAATAAAACAGGGCATCAACTAATGAACTGTATTCTAATCTATAGGAATTTATTGATAATTACTCAGTTCTTATTAGATATAGACAATAACAAACATTAAAAACATTAAAAACATTTTTTAAGGTGTGTGCCTTAAAAAATGCCAATAATTAGTTAATTAGTTAGTCATTAGTTAATTTAAAAAAGTTATAAACTTACTGATGTACTACTGGCAGGCCTATCACATAACATTTCAGTACAACACCCCCCCACCCACACATTATGTCACTATAAATGCAAAGGCACACTGTAAATCTCAGGTCAAGGGTGCCTGTCGACTGCAGAAGATTAAAACTAGACTACCATATCATGTTGCTATAAATACGCACACTATAGAGAACACCACAGACTTAGTATAAGCCGGCTATCATGATACCACAGTTCAGTAGAAAAGCACAGAGTTCACCGCGGTGAACCGAATGTAATGAAACAAATGTCAGTGACTGATGGTGATACTTACACATTTCGTATGTGTTCATACCACAGATAATCTAGGTGTGTGACAGTTGAGGACATCAGTGTGTTTCCTGTGTTTGAGCCAATTCAACAGACCCAGTGTTTAAGTGTTGGCCAGGTCTTCCTAGAATGTCTGGCCCCAGGCATCTGCTTAGCAGCTGTAAACATAATTTGTTATGCAGCTGACTGAGCCCTCCCTATCCTCATCATTCATTTACAGCTGGGACACCATTTAGATTTCTAACACTGATACACAGTTGTGTCCCAAACTGAGTGGAGATTTTTTCAGAATATGCATGCAGTTGTTAGCAATGTATGCTTATTTTACTGCAGTGTATGGTAGCTGAACAGAATAAAATATTTCCTTAAGATAACAGCATCTTATATATTAAAATATATTTAATATATTTAGAGTTAGACGTCCGCAAATGTAGGGTTTAATATTAAATGTTTGCAAGTTCAAGTTTAAAATCAAAGATTTTAGAAATGTCCTAGTCTACTGAAGTTGGAGGCCAGGACTTGGTGAGGAGTCATTTTTCTGGTGTCCTGATTGGCAGCAGTGGAAAAAGATATACTGAAGCTGCTATGTCACTAACCGAGCCCAACACATGAAACCAAACACTAAGTGAACTAAATGCCACGTCGTCTTGAAATCGTTACACTCTCATGGAAGGTGTCAGTTTGTACAAACTGTTTGAATACAACATTCATTCATGTAATCAAACCAGTAATCACTGGGATTTAGCTGCAGCAAACACTTAGTACATTTAGCAGCCGTAAACTTGAATTTCACAATAAACAGAGGCAGAACTTGCAGCTTGTCACTGCTGCATCAGACTTTTTGAATTGTCCTGTAATAGATGCTCACGATTGCAACAAGACAAGGGCTATTCCTGTCCTGTCTGTGAATGGTAATGAACCACATTAGTTCCCCTTAGATCAGCAGAGTAACACTACACTGCCATCAAGGCTCACATTGCCAGATGAATCCCCAATATGGTGGATCACATCACTTGTTTACTTCACAGTCTGTGTCCCAAATTAAGTGGAATTTTTTTCAGTCTTTAACTTCTACAGCCACCTAGCATAGGGTGAACTTAACAGACTGAAACATGAGCTGAACTGGGATACTGGGCAAATGGAAAGTGCCCCGTCACTAACGTTACACCGGTATTGAATGACTCAGCCTCATCAGACTGCAAGGTCAGACAGATGCATGTTAAGTCATGATACTGAAGCCAGAGATTATGCAGGCTTTTCAACTCAAAGCAGCCGCTGGAGTCTCCAAAATACAAATGCTTTACATACATGTTTTTAATACATTGGGGCTATCAGATTGTCAAGAAGCACCAGATTGGAAGTTCTTTCCATGCAACATCTAGTGTGTGTCCATTAACAATGTTATGGGCTGAAACAGTGAACCCCTGCTGAGTCATTGTAACCAGCACCAAAAACATGAGCCTGCACAACATTTCTGCATTTAACGGCAGCTTGTTGTTGGTTCCTCAGACTACTCTGTCCACGACTTTGGCGACCTCAACTTCCACCACCTCGAGAAGGACGAGCCCTACATGGATGTGAAGTTCCCTCGCACTGTGGGTGCAGCAAATAAGATGCTGTCTGGTGCAGTGAGCAGAGCTGTAGGTGCTGGGCACACCCTCGTCATGCTTGGAGGTGATCACAGGTAGTTATCTCAGAACATGGACTGTACAGAGAGCTGATTGTACTGCATGCCAAGAGCCTGGAACTATGCAGTACAACTGTACAATTTAGGTGTCCAAAGGCTACTGTATATAATTTTACCTTATGTTACTGCTACGACTCCCCTGCAAAGACACACTCAGTCTTTGAATTTTTACTAATACAAACACCAGATATTTAAAAGACTGTCCTTGTCCTTTCATAGCCTTGCTATCGGATCAGTGAGTGGCCATGCCCAGCAGTGTCCTGACCTGTGTCTCATCTGGGTTGATGCTCATGCAGACGTGAACACGCCCATGACCTCTCCATCAGGAAACCTCCATGGGCAGCCTGTGGCATTCATGCTCAAAGAGCTGCAAGACAAGGTGAGGAGAAGTATTAGGCTTCACTTCAACAACATGCCCCCACCAACACAGCCCCCTGGCTGTTTTCAGCCTGAGTCACTTCAAACAAAGGCTCTGGCTAAGGGACCCGTGCCCTGCTGACCCTTTCATTAATCCATCCACGTATGCAAATATTTGGCTGTACAAAGGTTGTGGAGTAAACAGTCATTCTAGTTTACCGTGCATGACGTGCACAGCAGCAGTATCGAGTTGTATCCTATGAAGTTTCCAGAGTTATTTTCTGTATTTTACTATCAAGCAGTGAAAATCAGAATTTGATAATGGAGTGTTTCTGTCATCTTTCCAGGTACTTTTGACAAAGCTAATAACCTTTGTATGAATTATGGGCCAACAATAAAAAAAAGTCTAGATGTAAAAATATTTTTATACTTTAATATAAATTCTATATTACATTGTCGACCACAGATGCCAAATATCCCAGGGTTCTCCTGGACAAAGCCATTCCTCTCCTCGAGGGACCTGGTGTACATCGGTCTGCGGGATGTTGACCCTGGAGAGCAGTAAGTAGATACTAAGACTTAAAAAACTTTGATCATATTTGGCTGATGTGAGTCAGCACTGTGAGAACCGTTCTTGATATTTTAAAATTTTGTTTATTGCAGCCAGATCCTGAAGAACCTGGGTATCCAGTACTTTACCATGAGGGATATTGACAGACTAGGCATCCAAAGGGTTATGGAAGTCACTCTTGACCATCTTTTGACAAGGTATGTTTAATGACATTACCATACTGTTAAACATTTTGATTGTATGAGCTTTAAAATACTTTAGTAAAAGTCAGTGATTTGTTTATCTGATAAAGCCAAATGATTGAAGTGAACCATAAATTCACACTTTAATTTTCTCACCCTCTTGAACAGAAAACAGCGACCGATCCACTTGAGCTTTGACATTGATGCTTTCGACCCATCTCTGGCCCCTGCCACGGGAACACCAGTGAACGGAGGTTTGACCTACAGGGAGGGAATCTACATCACTGAGGAAATCCATAATACAGGTACAAACGGCAAGAAATGCTGTCTTAACGATTGACTTATTTTTCCAGATTTTCTGTCTTTAAAAGCTTTTTATTGTCAGGTTTTAGTATCTAATTTGTGACTGTGTTCATGTGCAGGCCTGCTGTCAGCTATGGACCTGGTAGAAGTAAACCCCGTGCTGGGGGCCACCCGTGAAGCCGTGGAGGCCACCGCCTCTTTAGCAGTCAGTGTCATTGCGTCGTCCCTTGGACAGACGAGAGAAGGGGCTCACACGTCCATTGACGAGATTCCGTCTGTGAAGGACGACACAGAGCAGCTCCGCCTCTGAGAGCACAGAGCTAAACTGAACTTTATCAACATCATCCCTGAGCATTCCACAATTTTGAATATAAAACTGCAAAGACTGAATCTAATAGTAGCTCAAGTTTTCAACTTTTTGTTCCCATCTCTTTGCTATTAATTGTAATGTTTAACCATGAAAAAAAGGTCTGGATTTACAAAACCTGTGACAGGCCTTCACAGATTTATGATACAGGTTCACACAGATAATGCCAAGACAAAAGCCTTGAACGTAATTTAGAAACCGCTACACTTCTTGATGGGAACACTACTCATTTTAACAGCAATACTAACTTATTTTGCTCCTGTTTGTACAGTAATAAGTTATGCATTAGAGGACATAGCTGCCACATATTTATTATGTGATTGGTTTACAAGAGAATGAGCCTGCCTCAGAGGTATGATAAACCGAGTCTGACTTAGTTTGAAGTCCACAGTCTAACATGGAGTCCCAAAACTGTTTTGTGGCTGTGCCAGTTAGTAAAAACTAGTAATGATGTGTTTGCACTTTTGGACCAGGTGTGGTTACTGTTTTTTTCTTTAGAGTTTACTTTTGTATTTACACAGTGAACCTACCAGTACATGTACAAGAATAACTCTGTGTTTGAATATTTACTGATACATCAGTATTAATTGGCTTGAAAACCAGCTTTTCTCTCAAATGCTGGCAAAAAAAAAAAAATTGCATAATTCAGCTTGAATTGATCTAATGCCTGGTCTGTATTTGACTTGATGTGGCCACTGAATCCCTTGTCCTTCTAACAGAGTTTATATTTTGGTCTTCCATAAATGTGATTACATTTTTTTTCATGTGTACATGTGTCTTATTTCATCCGTTTGTTTCATTTTATTCTAAAGGAATACAGTATGATTATACGGTTTCATTTCTACATGAACAATTCACTGTTTCACGGTAATTGCCTATAGCTAGACTATCCAGCTCTGTGAGGCTGTACTGTTTACGTCAACAACCTGTAGTGTTAATCATGCTAACGTGTTAATATTTGCTTATTAGCATTAAACACAAAGTAAACTGAGGGGATGAGGGGGTGTGATGGCAATACCATACCACTGGACAAATTCGATTTTTAAGTGATGATGGTGCTAGATCGAAAATCAGATGATCAACACAGCTATTACAATTCAACAATTGAAGGGATCATGGATGTCATTCTACCCAATAGCTGTTGAGATATTTCACTAAAAACCACAAATGTCAACCTTGTGGTGCCACCAAAGGAAAAGTTGGGGGATCACCAAACTCATTCGTTTTTATCTTCTGGGAACCATGAATGTCAGTACAGAATTTTGTGCCAATACATCAGCAGGTGCTGAGTTATTTCACAAGTGAAAACTTTTACCTGATGATAACACTAGCACAAAAGTTTGAAGACCATTAATGTCTGTACTTAAGTTCATGGCAGGCCAATCAGTAGATATAGTGTTGTTTCAGTTTGGAGTCACGCTGCAGGCACGGCTGGAAAAGGATGAAAGTGCTTGAAAAAAAAAAATGTGGCCAATGATTGGACTTATATATAAACTGTTATTAGTATTACTGGTAACATAGTTATGTAATGATTAGCATTAATAAAATATTATGTAATTTGCATGAGATTATACAACTTTATTATTCACCCTTTGTACTACACCCTTTGAGCACCAAAAAACAAAGGCATGTTTTTTTTTTGTTTTTTAAAGGAATGTGAGGCCATATTTCAGATAAAGGGCACAAAAAAAAAACTTCTACCCAATTTCCCACACTCCACCACAAACATGTTTTTGTACTTGGTATCACTCCAGGAAGGCATGATATCTATGTGGGAGAAAAACACTGTGGCAGATGTGCCACTTCATTAACACGTCACTAAAAATAACCTTATCACCTATCAACTGAAAATTAATTCCATAGTAACAGATGCTGTTTACCCAGCACTAACCTGGCCTGGTCTGGGGCCTTTAGCCTGTAAATAATTTTGGTGATATCAGCAGATATCAGCGGAAGTTTTGTTTGTTTTGTTTTTTTTTACTTTGGCTTGTGGCTGCTGGAAATATCATACACAATGCAAACTGAGGTTAAAGATTAGCTTTAATGATGTGTAGACTGTCAAATAAGGAATTCCCGAAACCTATTGGTAACAGAGATTTTTGTATTATACAGTGATTAGACAACACTATTAACTGTAAAGAACATTGCATCTGTAATAAGAGTCCCCCACCCACCCTCATATTTGAACATTCACACCCTTGACTGACACATTTTTCCACAAGTCTCAGGACTCAGAATTGGAAAAATGAGCTCAACACAATCATCTGGATACTGGGCATGAAGACACTACAAAAAGAGATTCAGCTGGTGCCATTTCAGCTCATAATGTTGTTTAGTTTTATAGAGTTCATCAACAATGCAATTGTTTTGCATACTAACACAAAAGTATCCCAATCTATCACCCTCACAGAACTGTTGAGAAAATGTCTATCAGTATCATTTCACAAGTACTGTAACCAGAGACTCTTCACATGTGGGGGTAAGTAGACCATAGTCTGACTTGACAAAAACCTCACAGAGAATCATCTCTGGGATCTGTAGCAGCCAGCACACAAGTCCAGAACATCCTCCTGCAGGGTATCGCTGGCATTAGCAGTTTAATAAAAGAGTGCAAATATCAGTTCAGTTCGTCCATGGAGCTCCTTCAGGTTTGGTCCATTAACAGGTTCAACAATTTCTTATTCTTGTCTAGTGAACTTCACCTCTCCATGCACAGGATCCACTCTCAGTACAGGTTCAGTTTAAGACTGAAACTTCTTCTTGTACTTGTTTGCACTCACAGAAACAGTTGGCTGAATACAGCAGAACAGCATTATTGCTACTGGACAGTCAGTGGAGACAGATGTAGAGAATATAGGTTTGCCCTGAATGCAGAGCGTAGACCCTTTTCCAGGTGTAGGTGTCGTTTGCTCATCGTCGGAAGAACTTCAGGTAAATCACAGCACCCAGGATGGCCAACTCCATTAAAATGATGACACCTAAAAGCAACTTGTTTGTCATCAACCTACAAGACAGAAAAATAAAAAAAATCAACAATAATCAGAGGCTTTGGTGATTGTTCCGACAAGCAGTTTCAAGAAAAATCCTCCTCAGGGGTAGCACCTACCGGCGTGACATGGCACGGAGGACTTTTCGACTTCGACTTAGGTTCTCTCCAGTATTCACCAACTACACGAAAATTTAAAACAGAAAAGATTTAACAAAACCATGGTCTGATTACAACATATTTAACCTTCTCCCAATACTGACATCATGAAAAACACAACTAGTCAGTAAACTGCCGGACTCTTCATAAAACGCAGCAGCACAATCTCATCCCATACAATGATTCACAGCTCACTCTATTTCTGGTGCGGTCCAGCTGTTCTCGCTGCTCTCCCAGCTCCTCGATGATATCTGTACCAATCTGATCTGTCTCTGCAGCGATGCGTTGGCTTCGTTCAATACTCTGGCTGGCATTGTTCAGAGACTCTGTGCCCTGGATTAGCAAGGCTCTCTGGGACTGCAGGTATGTCTGCATGCGTGGGCAAAAAAAGCCAACCAGAATTAATGATAATCACAACAAAAGAAAAAACATTTCCATGAGAAAAAACAAGATATTTTCAGATACTCTTACTTCCTTAGATATCAATTATTCAATATCAATTCTGTGTGAAATATATTCCAGTTTTTTTTCTCAGTAAAATTTCCATCTTTGTGCACCAACTTTCCCTAAAATATCTTCATACAGTTCTACATGATTCATTCATTAATTTCCTTCATTTCCCCGGATTTGATTTTAGATTTTATTTCAACCTTGTCAAAAACACTGGAAATGCCTCTGCATGTTGCCATATTTTACTATCAATCACTATTTATAAATAAATATACAGCAAAATCAGAAATACAGAGGACATTACCTATGACTTTATGTTGGCATAATTAAGGTGTTAAAATATTAATATTGCTATTCATACAGACATGCCAGGAGTCTCAGGCCTGTTAATAACTCTCATGATGAAATGGTCCGAGGCTCAAACAGCGATTTTAGAGAATCCACAGCCCCAGACTCACACTTTGCTGATTTTCTGATGAATAGATGCCATGATGACTTCCAGCCACTGGCTGGGAAGAGGAGCCAAAGCTAGCAGAGATTTTCATGTCCCTCTGCAGCTTGCCCAGATCCCGGCGGTACAGGCGCAGCTTCATGCTCATAGCGCTTCGATAGGAGGACGGTGCACCGCGCAGCTCCTCTTCCATTCCTTGTAACTGGAGACGGACAAGAAAATGAGGGAAGAGCTTTCTCTGAAAAGTTTTCTGCTTTGTAAACACAGTAAGTGTGGCTTTCCTGTTTACAGAGTGCTGAAACAATCACTGGATGAAGTGATATTATAGTGATATCTTGATGCAGACAACAAACAAAGAGGAGAGAAGTCATCACAGCTCACTGTTTTTTATTTCTTTGAAGTCAAAGGAAAAATGGGTCAGTTCATGTTGGTTTGTCAGTGTAGTTTCCAGAGAATTTACATTTTATGTCGCTTTATAAAGACCCACTCCGCAACATGTATGAGGGGAATTTTCTTTCATTTGTTTGTTTCTTGTTTTTTGTTTTTTTTACTTCATTACATTTATTTGATACACACTGGTGTTTTTACACACAAACATTAACCGTTTATACTCTTGGGTATAATTGCGACAATTCTTGTCCCAATTATACCCAAGAGTATAATTGGGTATAATTGGGACAATTCTTGTAAAACAGAGAAGTCTATATTAAACAAAGCTTAAACCAGACTTACACTAGTTAGAAAATTGAAGTTAAAAGGGTAAGAAAACCTAAGATATGACGTCCAAAATAAACACGAACAGAGAGCATCTCACCACTTCCTCCGCCTCCCCCTGTCTCTCATCGAAGGTTCTCACCAGCCTCTTCCTCTCCTCTGCGGATACAACACAAGTTTCACCTTTATAGCACACAACACATCTTCTGAACTTCCTGTTATGTTGTGCAGTTGCTCAACTAACGTTGACTTTAGGGGGTGAGACAACAACAGCGACTGTTTACCTCCGTGGACTTTCAGAGCTCTCTCTGGCATTAGCTTGAGCTCCTCGTACAGTGATCTGTAGATTTCGTGCAACTTTTCGAACTCCTCCGACGACATTTTGCGTTAAGTGTCCGCGGCCCTTTAATGAGAATCCACCGTCTCTTTAGCTGTAAGATAAAACACTGGTAACAGTCACAACAGTAAATTAATCTACTGTTTCTCTTTGATCATAATAAGATCCCCGCGACTCTTCCGCATGATGGACCTCGTGACCAAGAGCCCGAAACTCCAGACCGAAAAAACTCATTTACATATTTCGGTAAATAGCTCACCAAAAAAAATTAAAAAAAATAAAAATAAATTAAATAAATAAATAACATCGGCTAAATCTTACATGTGATTTACAAAAACAACGTAAGACTTGCGTGAAAACGGCTCAAAAACGACCCCGATAACAATTTTATTCAGGCGGTATGCAGACAGCTTTCACTGGCTTTTTCTGGGTAATGTAGTTTTCGAGGAGATCTGCGGGAGAAAATGATTTTCTGGTTTCTTTTGGACTATACGGTCTGTGGTAATTCATGTAGATATTCGTGTTTCTGTGGAAACTAAAGTTACCAGAACTACAACTAATATTGGTTATTTATTCCATTTTAAGTAGAAACTTGATTTTATTTTATTTTTTTTCTCTTGGGTTTTTGTATTGTTCTTGCTAGGAATACATCCCTGTATGCATTTGTATTATAACACCAATTAAAGCAATTAAGCTGACTTGCAAGCATCAACTCTTTCCTGGTCAGGCGTGTGAAAACTACAATCCCGTGATTCCATTCGCGGTGCATCTGTCACCCGCGCTACTCTGCGCTCCCCTTTATGCTTTGACATCAGCTGTTCTGCCTACGGAGCAGCGGCATCCTGCTGGAAGAGGCAGAAAAGCGCAAACCCGCTGCACAATGCTGTTTCTGTTAATTATCGCGGGCCTCGGGGTGGTGACGTTACTGCTGATTGCATTTGCGCCACATATAAGGTAAGCAGCGATTATTGCACCCAGTCATTCCAGTATAAATCCAGGGTTATTCACATCACGGATACGGTTGTTACTTGGTTGACAGGGCAGTGCACTGACTGATTTTGATCCATGTACATTATAAAAGCAGAGTGTTCTTACTTAACCACACTGGTCGTCTTTTTTTTTTTTTTTTTTTACCATTTTCTATTATTTGGCACGACGCTGACTGATTTTCGGAGCAGAAAATCAATGAAACAGAATGATGATGGAGCTGTGGGAGTTTTTGCACAGAGATGAACCGGGTGTCTTCCATCAGAGCCGCCCGGGCCTATCAGGAGCCTGAGCGTGGGAGGAGTTATATTTGTATGCGTTACTCCGGCAGAGCCATTGGTTATGGGGCGTCCCTGTACAGTGGCGTGGGTCGTACGACCTCACGCTCAGGAGTGTTCATTTTCCAAGTTTCTCTATGAATAATTAAGCCACATGTCCATATGTCTAGTCTTAACGAGGACAGAGCTTATACTGACTGCAGAAGGGCCCACTAGTCATTCAAATGGAGCTGCCTGCACTGGTACATAGTACAGTGTTTTCAGTATTGACTAATGGTGACTGTGTATTAACAGAAGATATGCAGCAGGAGGAGTGTGCAAGTCCACAGCTCGTCTGGATGGGAAGACCGTCGTCATCACTGGAGCCAACACGGGGATTGGGAAGGAGACTGCCCGGGACTTGGCGATGAGAGGTGAAGACTTTTTGTTTTCTACCTGCAAATACACTGCACAGCAGAGAAGCTCTTCAGACACATTTAGTCTCAGTCTCATTTGGAGCTGCCTGGTATGCTTTGCCGGCAGTTTCCTATAACGCTGGTGATCTGTTTTTTTAAATTGAATGTTGATGTCACAGTTTACAAAAAATACACTGGCATTGGGTGCAATTTTATGTTAAGGTTCTTTTTAAAGCTTGTTAATGCATGACAAGCTCAGTGAATATTAAAAACAACATAAGGTTGTAGCGATGCATGATGCATGTTTTTCATCCTCCAAAGCACCATAAGGTTTCCTGAATTTGCTGCATGTGAAACAGATTGAACATCTGGCCCCTGTTTTCTTTTTATAAATAAAAACACAGAGGAGTTTAGGATGTTTATGATGATAACTAGTCATATTATAAAAAGCTGTTTTTTCTTGAGGAGTGACAAAATGTGGTGAGAAAAGTTTTTCTACATCAATGACCAATAATCCTGAGGACACCTTCAACAGATGCCTCCACGCACCAGAATCCGCGGGAAGATTCACTTTTATATGAAGTAATGTAGTGTAAGTGTTTTGCTTTTTTTCGTAGCTTAGCTAATGATTATTTCACTCACACGAACAGGGGCTCGGGTGATTATGGCTTGCAGAGATGTGGAAAAGGGTGAGGAGACTGCGGCCAGCATACGAGCTGCCTACCCCAAAGCGCAAGTGGAGGTTCGGGAGCTGGATTTGGCAGATACCTGCTCTGTACGTGCCTTTGCACAGAAATTCCTGAGAGGTAAGCACAGAGTGGCAGTTTAATACTTACATCTGCCCACAGAGCCCTAGTATATAGTTGTTCACCAGGTATCATATCTAACATGGTTCTTTTTTTTTTTTTTTGTAATGTTCTCTTCTTCAGAAGTCAACCAACTTCATATCCTCATCAACAACGCCGGGGTGATGATGTGCCCTTACACAAAAACCGTTGATGGTTTTGAGATGCATATTGGAGTCAATCACTTGGGTAAGACCTCACTGAAATTTAGAGGAATCAGTGAATCATTCACGACTTAAAGAGGACAGGAAATCTGAAGGAATTTTCAGGACAATATTAACAACTGGGTACATTAACAGCTGGTTGAATGGATCCATTGTTCAACCGGAAGATACAGTTGTAAATACAATATAAATCTGAAAAGGTCATATATACAATCAGGACCAGTACAGTGAGTGTTAACATTGATAAGTGTATGTGTGTTTTACCTCTGGTAGGTCACTTCCTGTTGACGTCCCTCCTGATTGGGCTGCTGAAACGAAGCGCACCGGCCCGAATCATTGTGGTCTCCTCACTGGCACACAACTTTGGCTGGGTCCGTTTCCACGACCTTCACAGCCAGGGCAGCTACAACAGTGGATTAGCATACTGCCAGAGCAAACTGGCAAATGTTCTCTTTGCCAGAGAGTTGGCCCGTAGACTCAAAGGTACACAAACACGCACAAATTAACAAACACACACAACATGGGAGAGCGGACAGGTGACATGCTCTCCGTAGTAACGGAGAGAGCATTCGTGAAAATACAGGCGAACAACAAATGGTCCGGGCTACCCCCTTTTCTGACCGAGTAGTACAGAAATTTCTTTTTTTCTGAATCATGTTATACACTTCAGTTTTGCCTGAGAATGTTAAAATGTTGTAAGCAAATTTGTTGGATACAGTACAATGAATAAAGAAATTCCAGAGAAGACTATTTTCTTCAAATGTCAAATCTCAAATGAAGACCCAAATGGAGCACCCAAGGTTCAAATTCAAGCCTGGGTGGAAGTTAGGTTCAATTTCAGGCAAACTGTAAAAACATAGCAGTACTCTGCTGATAAGAAAGCAATAATATCTCCCATGGTGACCCTGATCTGTTGTTCTCACAGGTACCAACGTGACAGTAAATTCAGTCCATCCGGGGACGGTGAACTCTGACCTGACCAGACACTCGACTCTCATGATGATATTCATGACAGTCTTCTCCATGTTCATAAAAACCCCACGGGAAGGAGCACAGACCAGCATCTACTGTGCTGTAGCCGAGGAGCTGGACTCTGTCACCGGGAAACACTTCAGGTTGGTAACAACAAGCTCGAAATGTGTCAGGTTGATATTCAAAGTCTGGGCATCTTATAAAAAATCTACAATCTTATAAATGGAAAGCTGAAAACTAGTTTTTGTCCAAGTTGTGTATGGGGACTAGAGGTTCCTCTGTTCCCAGCCGTTAACTAGCAGCTACCAATAGTCTGCATGTGAGGTGTTTAGGGGACATCTGTAAATTGCACAAAATAACCTGGGTTTCACTCCCCTCTTCTGAACTGCATGTCTCTGCATGCACATAGGTCACTTTCTTGTTTTTTTTTTTTTTTTGTTTGTTTTTTTTTAAATATAGAAGTTACGAATCACTGTAAGTTGCCACAGATATGTGATATCATACTGGAAATTTAAATGTACTGTAGGGCATTACAAGTACAGCTATCCTCTCATTTTCCTCCGTTTAAAGTACATGCACGTAGAGCTCAAACATGGAAAAGCAGTTCCTCGCTTCTGTGCAGGTCTGCCATTCCCAAAGTGTTGACATCTAAAATAAGTTATGACACCAAACATTATTATCATGCACAAGGTGAAATTAGATCACTGCACCAAGGGAGATGACTCTCACAATCGTTAGTTGTTATGTAATAATCACTGTCCCTCCTTTAATTTCAGTGATTGCGCCCCTGCCTTTGTAGCCCCACAGGGAAGAAGTGAGGAGACAGCGAGGAGACTGTGGGACATCAGCTGTGAGCTTCTTGGTATTGAGTGGGACTGATTTAACCTATCTCAGTTCTCTAAGGAGCCCTTACCCTTTCTGTTATCATTCATTTCATTATGGTTTTGATGTTCTGTACTTTGAATGATTCTTACCTAATAGGCAGTCAGGTTAATTATGTAAGACGTACCATAATGTGAAGTTGCTTTTTTGTGTAATAATGCAGTAATTACATTATAATAACTTGGGTATTTTGATGCTCAGCTCAACAGCTCTTCAAGCCAAAACCACTCAACTGTATTATCATCTAAACACAAACAACTTTTTTACCCTAGATTTTTGTGACACAATGTGACAACAGTGTAGGCAAAAAAGCAACTTGATGTGCTGTTATGCTGTAGGATACTGTGAAGGGTCAAGCCAGGGTAAAAGACCAGCATTTTTTTTCGAATATTGTGTTATTTTGATTTCTCCAGAATTTGCAGCTAAATTGCTTGACTTCCGTGCCAGCATTTCTAAACAATTGCAGGGTTTCTTACAGCATTTCCAGGTTAATCAAAAAAAAATAAAAATTAGTAAACTATGGAAGATCAGCGTCAGTCTGAGCCACGATTACCGCTTGAACTGCTTAAATGTATTTTGTGATAATTGTAGTACATATAGGTTTTAAGAAAGTTTTTCTATTTTAACCAAATCAAAGTCATATCATTGCAATATTTGCGATTTTTTTTCCTATATGTATTGCCAA
This sequence comes from Toxotes lorentzi, assembly GCA_037833715.1. Lineage (NCBI taxonomy): Eukaryota > Metazoa > Chordata > Actinopteri > Toxotidae > Toxotes > Toxotes lorentzi. The sequence goes on from JBBMJY010000009.1 coordinate 3,984,516, forward strand.
AAACTGCACATTCCTGGAGGAACTACAGTTTTGCATTTATAAGGATCTCCCTAATCATGTTTCCTTCTCAGCATTCACAAACAAGGTTGCCAAGAGTTTACATTCTGTGTTTTATACAAGTGAAACATGCCTTTTACTACACTTACATTCATGTTAAGAGTTGAATGTTTACATTTGATGTAAATAAATGGAGATATTACTACGAAAAAGGGTACTGTATCAGTCCTTCGAAATCATCATTCAAATGCTGTCAGCAAAGAAACCGATTAGCACACAAACAGAGAAATTTATCATCTTATGGCAACAAATGTTTAAAGTTGAATCATCAGCAAAGACAAATGTCATGTGTCTGATTTGATCACAGTTTTACTGACAACTAACAATCTGACAAGGAAAGTTCCACATTTTTGGGAATACCCTTACTCGCTTTCTTGTGAGAGTTAAGTTAGAAAATTGATACCACTCTGAAATCTGTGTGCTAAGGCTAGTAGCCAGCTAATTTCTTCTCCACAAAGTTATTGGTCCCATGCTGAACCTAGCTGTTTCCCACTATATCCAGTCTTTATGCTAAGCTAAGTTGCAGCCTAATGTTTAGCAAAAAGACATGAGAGTGATATAAATCTTATCATCACTGACAAGAAAGCAAACAAGCAGATTTCCCAAAATGTTGAACTTTTCCTTTAATTTCAAGAAAGTGGCATTAAGCATTAAGCTCAGTATTCCATTTTTTTCTTTTTACATTTTTTTATTATTTCATTTTATTTTACAAGGGATGGCGAAATCAGTTACATTTCAAAGATCATTAGTCCCCGCATCATTAAAGCAGTTACTTTATTACGTATTTTAATTTTTTTCCCCCAAAGAAGTTAACTAAACTCACTAATATAAAGTGCGGCAGTGATGAGACAACAGTCCAAGTTAAGGAGGATTAGAGTGCAAGAATGTTGTATGCGTGCATCTCAAACATCTAAACTGGCTTCTTTTCATGTCTTGCCTATTAACACTCACTATCACAGGAGGATCTGTCAGTGTCGGTCTTCAGACTAGTGCAGCAGAGGGAAGCAAGGCAAAGGGACAACACAGCATTTCCTCTGAATAAAGATGTACTTCTCGTTGATTAGATTAACTCTGAAATATTCACATTCTTGACAAGGCAGCTTCAGCAACATGGGTGATTGTCATGTGAGTGAATTAAAAAGAAAAGATATGATTTATGGAGTCACCACATTTTCACTGTTTTGCCTGTTTAGCCAGCTTGTAGATTTGTGAAAAGCTAGCAAGAACAACAACACACATCAACAAGTAACATATGGCCACAGTTAAATCCCTTTTTTGGAAACATAATTTGACTCTTTATCTGTGTAAAGTTGATCGTTACAGATTTATGTAGTTCAGAAAGACGAGGGTTGTGTCTCAGATGAGAACAAAGCAAAATGCATAGTTTAAAATTAGCAACAATCTGGGTAATCATTACCAAAACACAAGACGACATAAGATGAGACATAAAAACTCGCCATCAAGAGACAAAGCTAATGACTGTAGAGTTGATTTTCTGGATGATGAATTAAACCTGATCTATGAGTGGGTCCCTTTCTGCATCCAACCTAAAACTTTTATAATTTTTTGTAAATTTCTCAACAACATCTTAAATGCTCTTAAATACTTCAAATTGCTTGATATCAATTCCCCTCATCAAAAAGGGAATGTATACTGAAAGCTGGGCAGAAAATGTGCTATATAATGTAAAACATGTAAACAGCTTCATCAGGATTACAAAAGCAGGAAAACACTACATTTTTTCAGTTTCTTCAAGGTTTGAACGTGTACCGTTCTTGGCGAAGGACGCCTCGTTACATTTACGTCTGAATAAAAACCTTATCCACACACAGATACAATAGGGACATAAAAATGGGGGAAAAAAAGACCTACGCATGACACATCTGTCAGAGACTCTCTAGTCAGTTCAAGATATTTTCCCTTTCGGTTGAGGTAGAAGACAAATCGTAGTCAAATACTGAGTTACTGTATAAATATGCTCATATTGTGTAAGAGTGACTGTACCTGTTTACATTCCAGTTAGCAATTCTGTTACGTAAGAGATGATACTGTCACTCTGGTGCAGTAACATTGTTCCCTCTCACATACTGTGCACATGAGAGAAACAGCAAAATGTTTCCAGAATGTAAATAAAGCACGGCGGTGTTAGTTTTACAGAGAGAAAGGCCGCACAAATGACGAAGAAGAGATCATCAGGATTTCTAGAAGTTTCCACTGGAACAGTAACTTAACACCAGCACCAGGACGGAGATCAGCGTTTCACTGCCCTCTCTGGTTGAATGTTTTTTTGTCTGTTCCACCTCTAACCACACATGGTTTACATGATGGGTATGGTCACGAGTTTGCTTTGTTGCACACCTAACCACACCTAACAGTGATGTCCAGGGGCAACAGACCACACCTGTACATCACTGCAGCAAGGTGAGAATCTAAACCACTGCAGGTCAGGAAAAAATAATGAGATTTTACAGGGGATGTTAAGCTACGCTTTAAAATTTCAGCACAAAATCACACCAAAATCATTCATTTGACTCCAGGGCCTCACTTCAGCTCCTCAGCATACAGTGAGAGTAGCATTATCCAAATGATTCAAAGCTAAATAATACACACGTACTGCTGAAGTAACATTGCATGGTAAGAGGATTCTTGTATAACAGTAGACATAACCACTGTGCAGTGGATGAAAACGTGGCTGCTCACCAGAAATAGTTTTTAAAATAAACCTGGCAATACAGTATCAGCTGACACTGAGGTAAAAATCACTTGTTTTTAAAAATGTCCCATAATACAAAATGTTAAAAACTGCGGGCTCAGTCTTCTGGAACCAGTTTTACACATCAATATCTGTCGTTGTTGTTTAAAGTCTTTTGTGTCTCCACTGGAAGCTGTGAAAAATCGGATTCCTTTTCTTTAAACTGTCCATCATGAGACCGAGGACGTTAGAGAAGTGCAATGTTAAAACGGTGGAAAACTCTTTTAATGCAAGACTATGAATATGCTTGCTACACAGTTTATGATAGTGTTAGTATGAAGCACCTGGAGCCAAAGAACAAGTGGGGGGCGTTGTTTATGATCCTATCACATAACATATGATCTCCCTGATCGGCCGATCTCTCTAAACATTGTTCACTCTTTCATTTTCTAAGATTTTAATAAACTGGTGGGTGTGAAGTGTGTGGTAACAATCATAGTAACTATAATCTGCAGCTGTGGACCACATAACATAATATGTACAACAGCTGCTCTCCTGTTGCATACAATGTGCAGTCATATTGATCTGAAAGCTTACTAATCACTCACCAGCCACACATTTCTAGGGCTGTGCTACATCAGAAACCCTGGATCCTCTTATTTGCGCTTCATTTGAGGCTCATCTGTTTTTGAGTTCAAGTGCTCTGTGTAATCCCTTGTTGTGCCGACCGTGCCTTTACCTGGCGTTGGGTCGGCCCTGGCGCTGCTGAGACGACTTGTTCTGATGTTCAGACAGCCACTGGCGACAGATATTTTGCATCACTGTGTCCTGTGCTCCCTCAGCAGCCTGAAGGACGTCCTGGACCAACGGGCCCGCCCGGCTCGGCTCCAGCTTGACAGCTTGCAAGTATGCGGGCCGCAGCTTACTGCACAGAAGGTAGGCTTTGATCTGCAGACAGAGGGAAGATGAGGTGAGAATCAGATGGATTTCAGATTTAAAGATGATAATATTTGGTCACTGTGGTCCAGTGGCACTAATGAGGACATGGAATGAAAGGATTAGTAGAATATGAGGAAAACAAAGGGTCACTGTAATTGCTACAGTTGTAAGAAATGGCCTCAGACAGGTGAAGGCAGAGGACAGTAAAACACGATGCAGTCAGTTTTACACTACCTTGATTTCTGTGGTCTTGACCTCTACAATGAGATTTTCCAGCTCCTTAGCCTGAATCAGATAAAGGACAACAAAAATCTTCAAGACCAGAACAAACAACATGGACTCAGGTCATGGTCCTGATCTGTTATAATATACTCAGTTTCTCATCCTCATCTATCTACATTTTTTTTACTCTCAAAAGGCTGTCACACTCACATCAGCTGGCCCCTTGTCTGCGATAGAGACACAGCTGAGGATGAGGGCGTCGCAGTCGTTTTTGGTGGCAGTGCCCGATTCACCGACACATTTGAGCAGCTGCCGTACGGCTCCATACTGCCGCTGTCTGACAAGCCTTTGGCCGGCCCGCACATAAACCGCCTGGGCCTCCAGCTGGAAGTCCTGAGGCAGGAAGAAAAGGAGTAAAAACAGCAGACATGTGCCGCTCGCCTTCTAAAAAGCTGTGAATGGATTTGGAAAAATATGCAAAGAACACATACTTACTCAGCTCATCTATGAACATACCTGTATAACTCGATAAGCGATGCCAAACCCCTCTTCTATGTTTTTTCCTCCGAGCATGACCTGCAATTAAAGGGCATATTACTGGAGTTTTTGTTCATGCTTCCATAATGTACCAAAATACAGTCCCAATCAGGTATTTAATATCAACACTGAATACAAAACAATAAATAGCTTTTATATCAACATTCAATAGATAATCACAACTGAAACCTTACACTCACCTTACAGGCAACCTCAACCTTCATGGGACTTCCCCCAAACAGTGTAGGTGGTGAACTGGATCCAGAGGACTTGGAGAAAGGTGTACTGGTCTGTGGAGCCTTGGAGGAGGCAGCCGTCTCACAGCGGTGGAGGAAACGGGTCACCTCCAGCTGCAGCTCGATTGTGTTCATATGCCTTACGAAAATGAGACAGCAGAGATCCATACTTTTAAAGAACAAGACCAAAAAGCGTCTTTGACAGGCAGCAAACACGACTGAAGCAAAAGTGGCAGTAATGGAAAATAAAAACAAAGCTCCCAAGATTAAATCATACTTTATTTTTTTCTGAATCAGTTCAGGCAAAAGTGTACATATATTTATGTACACATACATAGTATGTGTACATAAACATACATAGAGGCTGAAACACACCCTCTATGTATGTGTACATACGTACACAACATATGTACACATACATAGTATGTGCACATAAATATATCATCCCATATATCATCCCATGAAACTGAAATAAAGATATATCAAATAACCTGGACACATCACTGGATGACATCATTTTCCTAAATGAGTTGACCTGAGATTTTCTCCTCCCAGTCCCCCGACCCTGCTGCTCCTGCAGGTACGTCTTCAGGTGCTCTTTGGCTTTGACCAACCAGTGCTGTACAATATCAAGGCCAAGTACAAGGTCAAGGACAGGGTACATTTTCTCAAACAAGAAGAGACATTTTTGTAAAGTTTTCCCAACTGCATAACTGTGGAAAAAAATATACCTGCTGTTCTAGGTATGAAGTGGCTCCATGTGTGAAGAATCGGATACAGGTCATGGCCGCACGTACATGATCCTGTCCAGGTAAAGAACATTTTACCTACTACTGAAAAGGTATGATTTGATTATCTGTCAGAAATGTAACAACATCATCACATCACTGTACGATGTTAAACTATTAAGCTTACAAAAAATGTCTTCTGTTCAATCTGTTTTGGAACTTGTTTTTGGGATTTTCGCCTTTATTAGACTGACTGATATTAACTTGCAGTGGTTCCCAAAATGAGGGTCAGGACCCCTCCAAATGGTCACAAGATGGATCTAATGTGTTCTGACATGATTACTGGGGTAAAAAAAACAGTTTTTTCCTAACTTTTTTCTTGCCTCTGTATTTTTTTCCTGCAAAACCCGGCACAGTTTCACCTCTAGGATTCAGACATTGCTTCATATTAAGGAGAATGTGTCTTAACCACTATTTCCACATTAATGTCCATTTCTGGACATTAATATGGAAATATTAAGTCCTGTCTGACTGGAAAAAAAGAGTGCCATTTTTTTAGGTTTGCTAACAGACAGCTGGATGAGGCACAGATCCTTAACCTTTGACTTCCTGTATTTGAATCAAGCCCGGAAATTTACTTCCATTTTACCCTCTTTGCTCTCTCACCAGTCTTTCTTTTTACTTTCAGATCATAATCAAATTCACAAAAAAGGAAAAAGAGATGGGAAAAAACATTAAAAGCTCTAACCATCATGAACTGCTGGAGCTGGAAGAGAGTGTTAAAGTATCCACGTCTCTGCAGGAACTGGCAGGAGGCGATGAGGTAACGGCTGCATGTCTCCAGGCCAGGGTCCAGTTTTTCTAGTATACCCTGCAGGGTGCCAAGACGCCCCTGCTCCAGACTGGGCTGCAACACACCCTCAAGAAAAACCTCCTCTGGGCAATCCTGGGCTCACGATGAAGAGAAAAGAAAAGCATATGTCAAATATGGGGAAAACAGAATCAAAGGCACATGCAGCAGTTGGTCCAGATAAATAGCATCAACATAATATTTAAAACTCAGTCTAGAGAGAAGGAGGTGCAGACATATTTGGTCACCTATAGCTTTAGTTTTGGAGCAAAACGGGGCATTTAGTTGCATGTTGCAGAGCTAATTACATGGACGTGAATAGTCTTTGTTAACTGTGGAGGGTTTGGGTAACATGACACCATGTTAGATTTGGGATCTTGGCAACAGAGGGTTTCTATGTTTTACCTTGTTGAGCAGGTATGCCAGGGCCTCTGTCATGCAATCATGACGCATATAGAAGCTGATCAGTGCCAAGTGAGTGCCATATGTGTTCAGGTAGTACAGACACTCCTGGTGGAGGCTGCTGGTCTGTGTTTGACCCTCTGGTCGCTCAAAAGGACCTGCGTCGGTCAGGACGTCCTCCAGCTCCCGCAGGGACGCCAAGATGTCTTCACCAAAAGACTGACACAAACACAAAAAGGTCATGAATATATATTGTGTGTGCACGCGAGCCAGCATGAAAACATACTGTGCAGCTGTGAGATGTCTAATGTATGTAAAGTGTAGAGCTCATGCAGGATAAATTAAAGCTCTTGGTGAGAGCATGATACACAAGGACATACATTTAATGGAGGCAGTAGCATGCTGAGCACTGCAGCAGTAATGCAGGTTAGATAACACAGCCAGAATGACAGGGTCTTCCTACCGTGGTCACACTGGGTCGAACAGTGGTCTCCAGGTGCTGGACAATCTCTTGCAGCAGTAAGGGACCCAGGTTGAGCTGGTTGCGGTCCATAGGAGCCTTCAGACAGCGAAAAAACTTTTCTCTTGCTCCTGAAAGGTTTCCTGCCTTCAAAGAGGCCATCCCCCATGCCTGCCACACCCCACCAGGGTCCAGGCCACTCTTGGTAGACACCTAGCAAAACAGCCAAACAACCAGAGACAATGAGAACAGCCATGGAATTTAATTATCTGGGAGTTAGCATTTATCCAATTTAAATTTGGTGGGTTGATTAGCTGCCTGACTACAGATTTTCTGCACCATGATGATCAGAATGCTGTTTTAGAGGTTTTTCCATACACAACATGAAAAATCACGGCATATATATTTATCAACTCTGACAAGGAGGTTATGTTTTAAACAAATGTGCGAATCAGTTCGGGACTTTTATTGTAGAAACAAACCAACAAACAAACCAGACACGGGTGAAAACATGACCTCCTTGGTGAAGGTAATGAACCACCATGTGCCTCACCTCCACCGCGAGCTGGTAGTGCTCAGCTTCAAGCAGCTGATTACGAAGACGCGTGACAGCAGAGGTCTCCAGAATGTCGTCCAGAGACGGAATATATTTGTAATTGGCCGTCACTAGAATCTTAAGCACGTCTACTGTGCTGATGTAACTGTGGAAAAAAAGAAAGCAAAACAGTGAAAAAGACAGTGAAAGACAAACTTCCATTATTGTCACAGTGAGTGAAATTACTAAGTATGTGGTGAGACATAGGACTAGGTAAAGGGCGTTCAGACTAGTTAAAGCCATTCTAGTATACTTCCTGTGTTTGACAACTCATGTCTGAGTCATTTGGTGAGGTACGAGCTTAAGCTACAGTAAAACTACATTAATCAATATGTAAAAAAAAAAAAAAAAATTCAATGACTCAAATGACTAAGCTCTTGTGAACGTACTTCTACAGCTCTATGGGGCAGTTTAGCTAAAGACCCAGATATTTTTCTGAGCAGCTGGTGTCAGCTCCCTCACTCTCCAGTTAGTGTAGTTGCACATGTAAGGGCAAAAACCTACCCTGTTATGAAATCATTCTCAGAATACCTGCACTCACTTTCAAACTGACTAAATGTCTGATTAGCCAGAGTTTGCGTGACTATGCAGGTTTTACGAATGCCGGGAAACAGTCAAGTGTTCAACTTCCAGGAGCCAAAGCCTTGTTGCTACCACAGCTACAGATAACATTGAACTCATATCCATCTTCTGTGTATCTCTTTTGTCTCACTCTCAAGCTGTAAATAATTCCCAGTGTCCTTAAAAACAACTGTTTACAATTCAGAGACCTAGGGTTACATCTCACCTGTCACACAAGGCAAGATCCTGGTTGCGTCCAACCTTGACAAACATCAGCTTGGCACTGAATAGCAGCTGCCGCATGATGTCGGTGAGGAGGCAGGCGTCCACCTCCGGGTTATTCAGCTTACAAGACAGAGAGCGGCAGTGGAGGATGAGCTGATGTCCACAGGCCGTTTGGTCACTGTGCAGAGACAAAATGGCCAAGCAGAGGTATGCACTGGGAGCCTAGAGGGTTGTAGCAAAAGAACATCATCAATCTTCCTCTGTTCACTGAGCTAATTTAACCAGAAGACAAATGAATAACGGTCAAGAGGTCTGTCAACTGTTAAGGATGCTAGACAAAGACCACAACGGGAAGAGTGTGGAAACTATTGGTGTTTCAGGCATCTACTGCTTTTGTCAGTACAAGTCACCCTCAATAAGCTGAAAATGACAAAGGTGTAAAGGCGACCTGCACAGATCAGTCCCTTCACATCCCGTGTAATGATAGATGTTCAAATCCAGACCTGTTCATAGTAGAACTCGCTCCGCAGCAGCTGGTTCTCTGCAGGGTTGGTGCTCAGTTGGATCTGTCGCTGAACCACTTCAGGCAGATGCAGCATCCCATCTAAAACTTCCTCTGTCACCACAGGGCTTCCAGCCACTGCACAAAAAAAAAAAACACAAAGAAGAGCAGAGTTCATCATTATGAATTTTTTGTATTAGTGACTGGGGAATGGTTGCATTTTGCATTTTTCAGGTGTGTTTTTTCTATACGCACAAATCAGGACTTTATACAAGATCAATCCTGCATCCTGCTTTTACTGATTATAAAATTATAGGTTTTCTGAAAAAAACACAAATTTTCTTTCTATGATATAGCAAAGAGGGAACTGTTGCATGAAAGCAGCAACTTTTTAATGCTGTTACACCTACCTTCAGCTGGTTCCAGCTCATCACCAGAACTGCAAATGGGAAAAAAAGAAATTTCAGATCACAAGAACATGTCTGTTTTACAGGTATCTATAGACATTAGCAGCACCTACCTGTCAAATGTTTTGCGTGTAACAGTCAAGTTTTAAAATAAAATCACACAGCAAATACTATTATATATTATATTCAAAGCCTTTCAAACTACAGGAAACCGCTTGCTTTTCTAAGAATACTGTAAGTACCCGTGCTGTTAAAAACGATTTATAAAAACTGAGGTTTGTTTGACAAGTGAGGTTTGTCGCACTTAAATCTACAGGCTCTTACTCTGGGTGAAAGTAGGTGTAACACTGGTCACAGACTCTGACTTCATCTCCTGGGCATCCCTCCACAGGCATCTTACGCTCAGAACATGCGTGACAAACCAGCCGACCACATCTCCGACAGTGATGGCGTCTGTTGAACTAAAAGAGGAGAGAAAAAAGAAAAGACAAATGACCATTATTTACAGAGAGAGGTTTAAAAGTTTTTTCTTTTGAAATCAATGGTCATATAACTCTCATCTCAGTTCCTCTGAGAATTATGATATGGATCTTAGTCTTCATTTCATAATTCTGCACATTTACTATACATTTATTTCTTAATTTGATAAACAGATTTTGCAGTTCAGCTTGATTTAGGCAGTCATTAATATATCAGCAAGCACTTCTTTTTAATTTCTGACAACACCAGTGAGGCTCACACTGTTTCACCCACTCACCATGGTGAATCTCTCACGCTGGCAGACCATGCACATGTCCTGTTGGGTGTCAGGGACCCAGTCTTTACGGGCTGGGGGTTGGTCTGGAGGCTGGAACTTGGCAGGCGAGCGGCGTTTTCTCCCTGCTGAGCTTCGATCCCTCTCCCTGTCTGTGCTGTTTGAGAAGGGGGTGTGTGTTGGGGTGCTGCCTGTAATTGAAGAAGTATCAAGAAGAACACACATTTTAAACCTGAAACTTCAATAAACACTAGCAGACCTAGCACTGATTTCACACCATTTTACACGAGAACCAAAACAGACTTCATGTGACTTCATGTGTTTCTTATGTCCACAGTGGTTTGAGACAATGTCCCTCAACTGTGAACAAAACAGATTGCAGGGTTAAGACTAAAACGTCCTTGGGAAATAATCAGCTCCAGCAGTGCTTTTTTGTGGTTGACTACATGCAAGGAAATTCCCTCGACAGCTTAAATGGGTATCATATTATTATATTATCGCTATTAGACATGTGCGTATGGCTCACTTGTAGAGGGTATCGGAGATTCGATTCGACTGGACGATAGGGAGGAGCTCTCTTGAGCAGGACACTGTGTCAGCGCGTCCTGGAGGCTGATTACAGAGTCTGGAAAATAAGAAATCATATATTTAAACACAGAAGTGATGTGAATGGTAAACAATGGAATAAGTAAACAAGACTAAGACGATGACCAAGCATTCAATGCCAGTTTTCAGTCCTATGCAATTTTTGATACTTGGTATTATGCACACAGTTTGACCAAAACTCAAAACGTTTTGAGGTGTGATGCCCAGCTTTACCCAGTGTATGTACACATCTGTCTGCATGTGTTCTTGCCACTGTGTGTTGTGGACTAAGCACTGACCAGATCTAGACCTCTCTCTGGGGGCGCAGGAGAAGTCGAGGGCCTTGCCGGCATAGCTTGCCAAAAGCTTATCAATGTCCTCTGCACCAAAGCCGGCCTCTTGACCAACTAGGAGGCTCCCCAGGGTTCGCACAGCCACGTCTGCCCAGTCGACCTTCAGGTTCATCAGAAGCTGCTCCAGCATCAGCAGAGGCTCCGACAGCAGGGGGAAATAGTCCTGCCTGGCTGCTGGGGGCAGAGTCAGCAACACCTGGAGGAAAAAATACATTCACTGGTGTCAAAACAATCTGAAGATATGAAGCAAGTCATCTGCTGTTCATTCAACGGTGCCTCAATGGTATAAAACCAGATCCAGTCATAGCTAATATTAATTATAATCTTTGAGGGTTAAAAGAGCCTCTCGGTACCTAAGAACCACTGATACACTATCACTTTGTGTCAGAAGAATAATCTTCATAATAATATTCATCAACACTAGTTTAGAAGCCAGCTTTGGTCCAATAAGGAACTTTCATCAAGTCTGTAAAACTCCAGTGCAGACACACTGGAAATGGACTGTGCATTGAAGTAGAGGACATCTCTTGTCCAGCTCTTAAACTTTTGAAACAAAAAGTAACTGCATATCCACAGAGTCTAGATTTTTCAATGTGGGAAGAGGAGTTCAAAACAAGCCAGCTTCCCCACGCCAGAGTTCCTAGAAGAAAGTCTGGGCATGTAGCTGAGTTTCAAGAAAGTATGACAACATCCAGTGTTCACCAGATGAAATTCCAAGAACTGAAAACACAAATATGTATGTACAGTACAAACACAAACTGTCAGGCTGACTTTGACAGTTGCGTCAGTGCACATCCCCACATTCACAAACCTTAGAGCCCAGATGAAGGGCGTGGATATGTCGCCGACGAGCCGGAGACACCTGCCTCTGAAAATGCAGGGTGAGGTAGTCAGCCAGGAAGTGACACGCAGCCAGTCCAGGGCAGCGGTCCAGAGCTCGCTCACAAACATCCAGGCCCACCACAAAATCAGAGAGACCCTCAAGTAGCTAAAGACATAAGTGAGAGGGATAAAGAAATTAAGATGAAAAGAGAAAACAATTCAGAGCAGCAATTAAGAGATCCACAAAAAAAAAACACACAAAACTGTAGGATTACTTTTTGACTTTGCCTTATGTGTACTGGATGTATGTAGGTATGTACAGAATATATCCACCATATGGTGTATCTAGATGTGTGTGTACAGTGAGGATGCTGGTATGTATGCAGTATAGTGTATGTGACTATATAAGTTATATAAGTTCTTTTACCTTATTATAAATATAACATTTAAAAAAAACATTGAGATAATCACTGTTGATGAGAGTAAATGTGTTCCTAATTGTTAAAGACTTTTCCAACTATATAGCAAGGCAACTATGACAGCATGCTTTAAGAAATTGCCACCTGTTCAACTGTAGCACAGAATTAGGAGCCAGTATTTTCTTATAATTGTCCTTTGAGTTTTTTGAACACATATACAATTGCATACTTTTACTGCTACTAGAAAAGACCAAAAATAGATCAAAGCAGTGACTCTATGACCTCTTGGTAGCTTCTCTAACAAATCTACCAATGTTTTATATCCTTTAAAGAATAGACTGCAATGTCAGTTTAGCCAGAGGCTTAGTGGTCTAGACCTGGAAAGCCTCGTTTATCTGTTTCTTCTCCAGCAGATGAAGCAAATGCTCGGTCTGTAGCTTCAGCCTCAGCTGGTCAGACACAGGATACAGCTCCACCCACTGCGTACAAAGAGCAAACTCCTGCAGGAAAAAAAAATAATCGAATGTTTAAATATGTATTTTGGAGATTAAGGTGTGTGTTAAGGTGTGGTAATACAAAGTCTTTTACACTGTACAAGTAATGTGTGAGTGTTTATTAAGTGCACTTACTTTTGCCTCCAGCATCATGGACAACATAGACTCAGAGTTTGTCTTCGATTCAGTCCTCAGCTCTTGCCAAGTAGCCCAAGGTAACGGAGGCTGTAAATTCAACATCTGTGGCACAGGAAGAAAGCACAAACACTTGGCAAGTCACACTGGAAAGTTAAATTACATGACCAAGGAATGTCATGTATAATCCTGCCAACGAAAGAAATGATTACATAACAGATGAAAAACACATACTGTAAGGACTGACGCTGGTACTGAAATAGCAAGTACTGACTTGCAAAATCACATAAGCTCACTGAAAGAATGACAGCTATAAGATATTTGGTATGACATATATACTGGAATTCTCTGTGGGACTAATAAAATGAATCACAGGTCAAGTTTAGGAATTACCCAGCGATAGATGTCCAGTTCTTTCCTTTTGAGCTGTAAGTCTGTTCTCAGTGTCTGCGCTGTTTTCGGGTCATTGAGGCAGAACTCCAGCAGCTCCAGGCAGGCCGACAGAGGCCATCGCTCCAAAGCCTGGAGGGCCACACGGGCTCGCAGGTTCGCATCCTGTATGCGGAACAGGTGACCTGTTCCTTCCCCTTCATCTGAAAACAGACAATCAGATAAACAGCAAACATTTGTTAGATCTGAAACACCTGCTACATTCAAACTATATAATTTATTTATTTCCCTGTCACATAATTGTGATGCCTTTTTGGCCAGGATTTGTTTTAAAAAGCTGTATACATTTCAGGAGATTATCATGATAATGATTATTTTCATTACTGAATAGTAACAAGTATCACATCATTTCATCGATTCAACATTTATTAAAAGCATGCAGGTGCAAACATGAACTTCAGTGAACTGCTTTTCATTAAAGTGCATTTAACAGCATTCCTCACCTTCTAAAGCAGCGCAGGCAAGTAGCTGGTCTCTTAGCGCCCCCTCCTGGCTGCAGCCTTGCCCATACAGCTCCAGCAGGCTGAGAGCTCGGCCCAGGTCTCTAGAGGAAAGAGCATTCTGGAAGGCCTCAGTGGCCACAGCTTGGGCAACTTCATCCCGTGGCCCAGACAGCAGGAGAGTGACAAGAGGTCTCCCACAAACAACTGCCCCAAGTCCAGCAGAGCCTTCCTCGCCCTCACTTAACGGGGTGCCCAGCACTGGTTCAGCCATGGTGTGAAGGTAGGCCCTGAGAACTGGAAACTCTTTCAGGAGGTTATCAGCTTCACGAGAAATCTGCTCACCGTCTAGGACAACTTCTTTACGTCCACTGCGGAAATACCCTGACCATCCGGAGGATTGTGTCCGGGCAGTTTCTCTTTTACAGGCACTCAGACACGCCAGCGCCGCTAATAAAGGGGAGCGAGACTTTAGGAAAGCCAGGGCCGATGGTGTGAGGAGAAAAGAGTTTGCAGGAGAGGGGGAGGAGGACGAATGAGAGGGTGGCGAGGTGGAGAGGTTGGTGGGTGTAGCAGAGTAGTCTTCCACTGAAGCCTCAGACTCAGAGCTCACATCAGACCGAGACTCTGAGATTCCCAGAGTAGGCATGTGCTGCTGAGCATGCTGTTGGAGCAGGACAGACAAATTGGCAACACCAAACACTCCATCATCTTTTTTGGCCTGACTGGAGTCTCTTTCAGGACGAGGACAGGAGAACCACATGGGCAAAGTCTCACAGCATCGCTGGACAATCACCTGCTGGACACTCAGTCTCAGACCTTCCTGCTGCAGTAAGGACAGCACTCTGGAGATAAAGAGGACATGAAGTAGTGAGGTAAACTGTTGCCTTCACACCATTCAATGGTTGGTTTAATGTCTATCCAAGACAAATGTTAAAGCTGAAAGTTGTAATTTTCCCCATCTGACATCCCCACCTTCTGCCACTTCTCTCCTCATTCTTGTTGGTATGAAGATATTTAGCAGAGTATAATGTCATAGACCGACCAAGTAAGTACTTATTTTACTGGAATCGGTGTGTCACAGATGGGACCCAACAAGCTGATTATCATTTCTGAATAGAATGAAGACTACAAGCTTATGTTTATAATGTGCTTTCTTATACTGATGCACGTACCTGTCAGGAGACACCTGTTTGTCAAACAGCAGGTGGGAGAGATGCTGAAATGGGGTTTGAAGCAACACCAGCAAAGGATTCCCAAGCTTCACTTCACTGCTCTGGTCTAAGAGAAACAACAAGAGATATATGTGACCATATTATAAGTGTATAATATGTAAAGGACCATAAGTGCCTGCTGATCTGCAGTATCGACTGTGGAAGTGAGCCTCAAAACGTCATGAAAGCAACAGTGTTAATAAAACGGCGCCATGCCCTTAAACTACTTTTGAAAAGCTGTTGTTAGAAGTTGCTACTGCCAAATGCTTAAGGCAGACAAATCTAAAAACTACTACTTCTGTTTTTAAATTAGTGACTCTTTCACAAAGGGATGTAAAAAGCACAAATCATTTTACCTTCTGAACTCAGGCTGCGCACCAGCACAGATGCCAACGTGTTGATGTAGTCGAGGAAACTCCGCACATAATCTGGTCTGGCAAGATCTCTGTCTGGCTCAAAGGGGCAGAGCTGGTCCAGAGAACGAAGCAGCTGTTTCATGCAGGAGCGCACAGGTTGAGCATCTAGCTCTGACTGCTTCAGACTGGCCTGTTCAACCAATAATTCCAGAAGGGCGCTGCCCACGCTGCCCTCTATAATGAGAGGTAACATCAGACATACAAAACATTCAGATTTTCTCAAAGAATGTTAAAAACACTACAGGAGGTACAACTCTTCTGCTATTTTCAAGTTAAGAGAACTGCAGCTAACACATGTCCTGCCAAACAGTCCTAACAAATTCCTGGCAAACAAACAGCATCTAAATGTATGAAAATGCTATTATTGATAGGATTAGGTTAATTGTATCACTCAACTTGATAGAAATTCGACTAGCAAAACAAAGAAAATGTTAACTTCATTGCATCTGAAAAGCTGTGGTTGCTGAGCTGACCTGTGCCATCCGTAGCAGTGCTCAGAATTTGTAGGGTGCTTTCCAGACGTTGAGCCATGCTGAGCGGAGCAGCAATACACTCTTCAGTGAGCGTAGGGTGGCAACACAGGAGCACCTCTTGAATGCAGCAACCAAATGGGCTGGCAAAACCTTGGCCCTCCGCAACAGCTTCTATGAACAAGAGTGGATCAGTAACAAAGACACTATTCAGTATATTCAGTTCATTTTTATTTGTAAAAATGGATATTTCCCTAATGAAAATGTTTGAACATTTGCATTCACCTGTTTTGACTGAGCCCTTGTTAGTAGCAGAGTGATTCAGGATCTTGTTGATCTGTTGTAGTACCATGGGAAATCCGCAGATCCCCTCAGAATGAGGAACCCTGGGGTCAACTCTTACTCCTGGGGAGGCAGAAAGGGATTAAACATGAAAACCAAAATTACTACCAATGAAAAGCCTCTAATAAACACATTCAATTGTAGCTGGTCTCATTCCAATCTCCACATTAGAATATGTTCTGTAGCCATCCTCAACCTTTTCTAAAGATTCCTCCAAAAAAGACCCTAAAATTCAGGCTTCCTACCCCGAGACTCCAGGCTGCTGCTGAGCCTGCGCTCTGCTGTATCCAGCAGCTGTCGGGACGTCTTCCAAAGCTGACAGTGGCAGCAGGCCAGGTCAAAGGCCGCCATAGCTGCTGGGCTGAGCTCCTCCAGCAATGTGTAAAAGAGGCTGGAGGGGTCTGAAGAGCAGCAGCTCAGCCAGTAGCCTTCCTCCAGTGAGGGCATCGGGTGAGCAGGTGTGCTGAGCAGGCGGTCTGCTATGTCTGAGATGGAGTAGAACGCTACACCTGCAGGGAAACACATGCAAATTCAGATCTATGAGTCTCTTAGATCACTTAAAACACTTAAAATATTTAAAAAATATATAGCACATGATTGTGTATATAATATTTGCAAATATGTATAGAAAATATGATGGTAAAATATTCTTAAAGTGTTGAGTGATGAAAGCAGTACAGGTCAGAGAGTTAGATGTCACAGATCATGATATCTGGGTCTTTGCAAAGTAAAAAGGAATAATCACCAGTCCTAACACATTGCATTGTAATTTACATGTGTAATTTTTTTCTCTGAATAACTAACCAACTTAAACAATGTCATACAGAACTCAGACTGCATGGTGAGCTGATTTTAGGCAATAGGGAGGACAGGGCCAACAATGAATGGGGCTTAAACAGATGGTTTAATACACATTTTATTCCTTAAATTAAGAGCAGCATAGTAACCTAAGTGTGATAAGCGGTAGGAAAAAGTAAAGCAGGATTTCAAACCTGCAGCAGCAGCACTTCCGATGGCCTGCAGTGTTGACCTCCCACTGCTGCCCAGGCGAGCCCTCCCCGTGCCCGACACTGCCGTCGACCCTAAGCCCTCTGAGGAGGATGACGATGAAGACATAGACTGGCTCTCCATCTTCTGCTCCACCCGGGCCAACTCAACCAGAACGTCTTTGTAGCGTTCCATGAACACCAACTCACCACAACAGGCAGATGCCCCCAGATCGAACACCAGGGACACCTGCAGAACAGCCAAGAAATACACAGGACTAAGCTAAGGACACTCACTTTCATGCTTTTGATAACCTGTCGTGTTGACCAATACATGTTAATCATTGTTTGATACTAAGGGTTTTCAAGACGGAAAGAATCAGTAAATCTAATCAGTACAAAACTAAACAACAGTAAGGACAACTATGCTCTCGCTAACTAGTAGTAATGACATTGGTAATAAGAATAAGGATGGTGTTATTAGTGGCAGTAACATTGTATTTGTGATAACAACAGAAGTAGTTTCTGTACCATCACCATAAGGAGCAGTAACAATCTGACTGGTAAAAACCACGTAGTTTTTACACAAACACATGAGCAGTATTTTGAGTCCAGTTTGCCACACAGACCTGACGGGCCTCCATGAAGTTTCCTCTGCGAATGCAGGACATCAGCAGAGACTCTGGAGGAGACAACATGGTGGGGACCAGCCAGCTGTGGGGACCTCCACAGGGACAAACCTCCATTTCCACACAACCTGCTGCGGCCCCTCCTCCACCATCTTACAAAGGACAAATTACATGTCGTAAATCCAAAAAAATATTATACATCTTCAAAAAATGTTACTCTGAATTCCCCTGAAGGACAAAAGAGTCCTTAGGATGAAGCACAGACCTGTGATGTACATATGTATGTACTCAAACCGGTGCATACAGACCGTGTTTATACCTGAAGCACTCGTGCTAACTTCTCCATTGTGTTTTTCTATGGAGGATTGTCTCTCTGTAGCATGCCTCCCTGGTCTCTTCCTCCTCCTCAGACTCGAGCTCTTGCTGCGTCCCAAAGAAGTGGCAGTACAGCTGACCACTGACATGGGGAGGGGGCTTTCCGAGCCTGCAAGTGAATTTACCATCAAAACTCAAAGAGTTCACACCATACATCTATCTGAACTCCACCCACCTATGATGCTAAGACATGCATGAATACAGAGACTCATGTGCTAAGAAGGATATTAGGACAAGCCACCAGGTCAAATGTTTGGGAATTTCAGCTGTAGTCGATGTTCCTTTCTTACTTTGTGTCTTGCCTGAAGAATAAAAAAATAAAAGTTAAAGAAATATCCTTTGTGCATCTCACCACTTCCACTCCTCTGGTTGCTGGTGATGATCTGCAGCCTCCACTGAGCCTCCGCAGTGCGTTTGGACAACCTCTGCAGACGAGCCCCAAATGTCTCAGCCGCCACTGAGCAGCCAAGACTCTCCGCCGCCTCAGCCTCTCGAGGCAGTGCTCTTCCCGCCTCCTGCCCCTCCTGCTGACCCACCACACATATGCCTTCCAACCCTTCCTTCAGCAGCTTCAGAAAACCCTCCATGGCTGCCACATCTGCCACAAAACCCCTGCAGCCCTGGATGAAGTGTCCCAGGTCCAGGTGGCTATGGTGGGATGCTGTTAGTGAACCTGGATGAAGCTTCTGGCTCTCTTTCCTGCTCTGATCAATCTCATCTGTCATTGCTTTGGATTCTAATTCTACATTTGTGTTTCTTGTATCTGATAAACAGTCCTGACTGACATTCCCTGTGTTCAGATTTGAGTTTGTGTCTTTTGGAATCTGCTGTGCAAAGTCAGCAGTGGACAGAAAGAGAAGGGAGAAGATGTTCTCCAGGAGCTCCAGGCGGAACATGGTGGGCACCCCCTCCAGATAGAGCTGACACTCTGACAAGTAGTGCTGGAACAGCAGATGGCAACCTGGAAACGACAACAAACAGAGAAGAACAAAGTCAGGTGACCTTGATAACTTTAAACAATCAAAATATTCTTGTTGTAATTTTAAAGCACAACCAAGAAGATGAAAAAGGGAAAAAGTCATTATTAAAATGTTAAAAATAAAAAATCTCTTTTCATTTGTGTCTTAGTATTGTGATCAATTTTGTTTCTCTGGACACATCTCACCGGTGAAGAGATGATTTTGTCAAATGTTAGTTTTGAAGTTTAGAAATGAAAAGACGTCTTGGTCATCTATTTTTCCTTCGTGTACCTTTAGGACCATAGTTTGTTGTCAGTTAGTTTGTAGATTTACTTGTCTGACTATAACTGGAATTATATAAGATTTTTTATGATGATTTAAGTCTTATATGAAGCAAAATCCTGTATTTGATTTTCAGGTTCCTAGATTTAGTAATACAGTATATTTTAATTCTGTGTTTAGTGTACTAGTATGATTTAACAGAGCCACAACACACTGCTCAGATATTAAGACTGTCCGTCCATGACATCAGTATCTACTCTTTCTGCAAGCGTGGTTACCATCAGATAAAATGAGCAGACAGGAAACTTTCCTATCATCTGTCATCAAACTAAAATCCAACTGCAGAAAAGAAAGACAGCCTCCGTACCTTCAGAGGAAGCCGAGGCTTGATTCTGGTCTGTTTCTGCTTCAGTGGGCTGGTGCTGTTGCTGCTGCACGTACTCACACTCAGTGCAATTTGAGTATTTATGTGCATTTACACAGAGAGCATAAATGGCATACTTCATGGCACAGAACCCCTGGAACAAAACTATATTCCTCTGTACACCAGGGCTGAGAGTAGTGATGGCCTCGGGGTCCTCTGCAAGAAGAACAATAAGATCCAGAAGCATGGTAATATTAATATAAAACATCGAGAATATTATTCTTCTGGCAAGCATTTTAGACTCTGGATAAGTGGCTGATGTAAACCTGTTTGTGGTGAATTTGGCAGTTGCTGCAGCAGATCCAGTATCCTTCGCTCTTCGAACTGAGGCAGAGGAGTCAGAGAATGCAGAATATAGAGAGCTGAATGATTGTCCAGAGAGTGAAGCTGTGTCAGCAGTGCCTCCATGGAAATACCTCTGCACAGACAGAACCAAGATACAAAAGAAATAAATATCAAAAACTAAATAAATAATGATGAGTTAAAATGCCAGTTAAATGTCAAAAAGAAAAGAACAGATGCTTACGGATTGTTGTTTTTACACCACTCAAGTATTCCAAGCTGAGAGGACAAAAGATTGGCAAACTCCTGCAGAACAGAGTCATTGGCTGGTGCCTGAAAAGACAATAAACAGTATCAGCAAATGACTCCATCTGACTCCGTCCAAACATTAATCAGTGTTTCAACTAAATTGCACTTAAGTAGTTGCAGAGGAGGAGGTAGAGGTAGACGTCTGGACAGCTCTGACCTGCTCATGGTGAAGGATACTGAGCAGCATTTGAGCTGAGCTCAGACTGCGACACTGAGTCCAACCCAGCAGCAACAGCAGACGGGACAATGGCTGGAACTCCAGCTGCAGTAAGTCTTTCAGCTGAGAAAACTCCTCGTGTTTAATCAGGTCAAGTGCAGTGACCTACCGGAAGGAACCAGTCTTATTACATTATTGAATTTCAGCACATGCGGCTGCTAATCAGCTTTACTTGAAGATTATAATCTTGCGTTTTACAAAAAATGTAGAGCTACAAACTGACAGAGGACTGTCTACACTTTATTGCTCCTTGTTAAAATTTGAATCTGGTAGAAAAACAGACACTGGACACACTTGAACTGTACATGTAAGTCAGTTTTGACATTTTTCCAGTGGTTCTGGTACACCTACCAAGACTTGCTCCAGGAAGTGCTTCCCACTACTAAGGCACTCAAAGAAGATGGTCTTCCAAACGGATGGACGATCCTTGTGGCAACACAAACTGAGAGCCAGCTTCTCTGCTTCAGGGAGGTCCACTATGAGGGTGATAAAACAAATAGTGGAAACACGCCAAACAAAAATGTCCCTAAAAGACTACAATGTAAATTTTAAAATCATTGCTAGTGTTGCAAGACATAGCAAAAAGTTGTAAGGTAATATAAAACAAATGTCTGAATGAATTCAAGCAGAATAAGGAGGTAGCGAAACCATTGTTGCCTCTTAAAGACTCCAAATAAAACTATGAGATTATTTGAACCTTTTTTCATGATATTTAATATGATCTATCTGTGTCATTACTAAAATTAACTAGGCTGGATGAAGAATCAATGACAGTGATATGTATAAGCTGTACTATGAAACACCCATCAATGTGTTGTGTAATATAATAAGCTAATATAGTCTAAATGTGGTGTAAGAAACTGAGCATCAGACAATGAAAGAAAGTCTGTGTAGACACGAACAAAAAAAAAATATCACATGTAAATTTCCATGACACTGAGAGAAAACTGCCACAGCTTTAAAGCCACAGAAGCAGAAGTGTGATTAAAAGAGGAAAGGGGTGATGCCAGTGTTTCCCCTCTGACAGTGCAAGCAAAGAAATCCCAATCTAAGACTATAAATATCTTATCAGTATTGTTACTTTAAATCAAAAGTCAAACCACAAAAACAGCTCAGAAGAGGAACTGACTCATAGGAACATTCTGCCAAAATACTCTGGCTGTACTGATTAACATGAAAACTGATAACAGAAAATGGCCACATCGCCTATTCTAAGTAACCAAAATCTGTAGTTTACTTCAAATACATGGTTCATCTTAGTGATCCCAAGAGGATTATTGACATCAAATAATGCTTAACATTTCTTTGTTGAGGTGGTGTTTTAATTTCAAAGCAAACTTCAAATCATCACAGGTGAACACACTCAGATTACCTTGTGTGTCAGGTGTGCTCCTCAGCAGATGATCCCTCTGCAGCCTCAGTGCAGTGGCGCAGTACACAGAGACAAGAGCATCACACCGAGGGCGAAGCAGCGAGCTCAGGATCCTCTCCTCTCTCAGGGGCCCGTCTCTGGCTGCCCACAGGGCCTCACACAGCGCCTCAAACTGCCCACCACTTTTACGTGAGCTCCACGGCATCACGGCCAACACCGCATATATCTCCTCCACCCACTCCTCCACCTTCTCTGGATTCCTCTCTGGCTTTCCCAGTTTCTTCATCAGGTGTTGGACAAATGTGTGCTGCAGAGTATGATCCTCTGTGGATGACTGCTCCTGTAGGAGATGGGGAAAATAAGGATCGATCATTGCAGTAATTTTTTGTTGTTTTTGTATTTATTATACTCAGTGTTTGACTCTACCTGTAAGAAATGTGCTAAAGTCTGGGCCAGTCTGGGCTTCTTTTTCTCCAATAAGGTTCGGAGACAAGACTCGACAGCAGCATCTGTTGTCCTCGAACCTTCTGCAGCCTTTTGGTCAGGCTGGGTGCCCAAGAAGGCCTGATGCAACTCCTGCTGAAAGGTAATTTATCTCATTCATGTATTCTGTTTACTAACAAGGCAGTCAAAACATGAATAATAAAACACTGTAACATTAAATATTAATGTAGTTTTTGCTACTTCATTCATTTCAAACTTCATTATTAACTACAGGTTTGATTTCTGACAAGAGTAAAAATAACAGTAACCTTGAAAACAGTCTCTGTTATGCCCTCTGACCCCAGTTCCTCCAGGAGCAGCAGGAACTCCAACTCTCTTCTGATACTGGGAGAAACCTGAGAAGAAGAGTATGTCACACTGTTAGTGGTGTTTCAAATGCCTTTTCATCTCATTTCACATCAAATTTTTGAGAGTGTCTCTCTGTATCCAACAAAGATTTGACCAAGATGTGCTTTGTAAGTTATCACAAACAAAAAATGGTCTTAAATTCTGTACCAACATACTGTCAAATTACATTATTACCTTCTCTTCTGTCCATTTATCCAAAACCTGAAGCCAAAACCAAGCCAGTTTGTGTGGACTGCCCACAGACTCCCATCTATGAAATAAAACTCAGTTATTAAATCCGCACCACAAATTACACTCAAATATATGGGTTTATATATTGGTTTCTCGAACAATTCACATTTTTACATACAAAGAAAAACCTTTGAAAATACTGTCTTGTCAATCTACAGTTGCGCGACTCACTTTAAATTGTAAGGATGACAGACGATAGCTTTGATTATGTCTCGCAGGTTTTCTGAAAGTGCTGAGTTTACGAGCTGTGGCACACAGGCATTGGCCAGCTCCCACTCTCCATGCTGCAGGCACCTCTTGAAGTACTCGAACAGGTCCTGTAGTGAGGTCTCTGCCTCACAGTTGAAAGGATACATGGCCACTTTCACTGTGACACTCCTCAGCTCAGTGGTTACAACTGGAGAAGCACCTTCACTAACATGTAGCCAAAGAGCACTCTTGAGCTGTTTTTACCTGAAACAGAAAGGCAAATCTGTCTGAGTCTATTTAGTTTAACAAAACAAAGAAATGTATATCCTGTTTGAAACAAGCAGAATATGGTGATTATGTATACACACACACATATATATATTCTTTGTTTACATATATATCCTTTGTTTAGCCTGTCAAATCCCATTGACCTTCTCTCATTTTAGAAAACACGTTGGATTGTTTTTTTACTGTATACACCATTTGTGCTGTTTTAATCTAACAAACTGTGGGTTAGTTGTTTCTTTACAAGCCCGTTTTAAATTCTTATGACTCTCTTTTGAAGAACACGGATGTATTTGTTTTATATGCATTTCCTCATACTTCCATACAGTGAAACCATGAAGTGTGTAATACCAAAAGTATAATGAAGTTTGATTTAATAAGTCCTTTTACATCCATCCATCCATTTTCTATACCGCTTAATCCGCCAGGGTCGCGGGGAGCTGGAGCCTATCCCAGCTGACCACGGGCGACAGGCGGGGTACACATAATTTATTATCTGTAATGAGTCCCATAGAGGCGCTCTTTCAACTTCCACATCACTCACCACAACTTTGCTTTATAAATTTGTTTACGATTACGATGGACACGATTACCAAAGATGATGAATTTAGCTGACTTGTCACAGCCTTTTATGTGTATTTACTTCACTGACACGCCACTTTCACAATATCGATGCTAAATGTTATACAATGTATTTCTGCCATCTGTACCTAAAATTGTCTGTTCTAAACAAAAACGTTAAGACAGAAACATGGAACAAAACAACTGTCCGAGGTCAGAAACGCCTTTCGACTGCGTTTTAAAAGCTAACGTTTCCATCTTCGCCGTTTGCGTCTTCTCACATTTGACAGCTACACTAATGTAAAGTTAGCGTTAGCATTAGCTACAGTGGTGCTGACTGGCTGCAGTTGAAACATGAAGTTAGCTAGCAACTTTCCGTAACAGTCATACACATAAAGCAGTAAGAAAACACCGAGTATCCCACAAAGATTACTTACTCATTTCTCAGTGCGGTTTCCCCGAGCATGGCATTATTTACACTCCTGGCTGTTGCCTTCTGTTGACCTGTTATGCTAGGCGGCTAGGTGCTTGTTAACAAGGGTCATGTGACAAAATCAGCTGATTCTCCAAAGCTGGTTGGTCAAAGGTTGGCACGAGGTGGGCGTTCCAGAACGCCGACAAGCGTTCCATTTTCACTGCTGCCTTCAGGTGCTGTCGGAAAACGAAAAGCACGTAGATTCCTCAGAAAGATGGCCAAGCCATGTCAATTGAATTTGTTTATAAAGGCCATTTAAAAACAATCCATAGATGTAACCTGGTGCCAGAGTAATACTTTAGTAAACATACATTTACTGAAGCATTTAAAGGTTCTTGCATTTTACTTCACTATTTCCCCAATGTGCTTATTTAAATATCAATTCTACTACATTTCAGCAGAAAATATTGCAGTTCTACTTCATGACTGATTTGACATGTAGGTTAGTTATTTTGAAATTCAGTATTTTGTACACAGAGGCTCCAAAACGGCTTGTATGGTGGCCCAGTGTGGTTAACACAAGTGCAAATACACAAAACACAAGCAAACTAAAACAAATAAACTTCTTCACCAATTTGACAACACCCACACAACATTTAGGGAAAAAATGCTGCAAAGTGAGACAACACAACCAAATACAGAAACAAACTGTGAATACAGAAAACACAACCAAATACAGAAAACACAACCAAATACAGAAATGCAGAAGTTGCACAGACCACAAAGGAAATGTGGACAAATAAACACAGCTGGGACAGATCTGTTGCTGTCATGGTGACTCATGAGGATATTAAATTGGACTATCAGTCAGTGGTGTTGGAAGATCATTAAAATATAAGTTTTGTTTCTTTAAACATTCTGATCCCATGTGTCAGACTTCCAGATATCTGCTGTCAGCCCTGCAGGTTTTCTCTATTTGGTTGTGTTTTCTCACTTTGTGCCATTTTTTCTAAATGCTGCACATTTGAACTCACAGTAGTGAATTTGTTTTTTTATGTTTTGTCTTTTTGCTAGTGTTAATCAGTTAGTGTAGGGTGTTGAGTTATCAGGGCCACCATAGGGGCACATAATGTAAAATGCCAAATGAGATGCAGACTTACTGCACTCACTGAAATCCAGCGAAAGAGAAGCATTTGTAGGCTGCAGATTGATGTGTACAGAAGACGCATAGGTGGGTTGAGATGAAAGTGAAGGGACGCAACAGCTGAACACGCTTACATATTAGACCCAAAAGAAGAACCATTATCCAAATTAAGAGTGAAATGACATGTGTCTATTCAGGCTGTAAAAGACCCCCCTGCCCCGCCGGTCCCCCCCTCCCCCATCATCCCTACCAAATTGGGAGCCTGTCTCTATGACAACGTAGTACAGGCGGGGTTTGCCAGCTGGAGGCAGAGTCTATCAGTCCTCAGTTGGCATCACAGCTCGAAACCTCCACAGTGCATCACGCCCCGAGTGGAATGGAAGAAAAAGACAAGAAAGAAAATGTATGTATCTGTCTTTTGTTTGTTTAACACTGCATGCACTGAGACATTTTTGCAAAATCATGATTTGAATCGAAGTATTTTACTCGTTCAGTATGGCGAAAAAACAAAAATCCAGATGCTTAGTTTGTGCAGCTGAGTCACTGATTGTTTTAAGATCCGAATCAATAAAGCTATTGTTCCCATCGGTGCCATAGGTTGCAGCACACCGCACACTGCATGATGAGGGACCAGCAATCACATCAACTGATAATAAACTGTCTTGTTCTGTTTAGCGGTAGGCCTCGTCCTGGGTGACCGCTGATCTGTGCGTATATACATCTCTATTGTTTCACAGGGGGAGTATATCGGAGAGATAAAGGGTGGGCTGCGGCCTTCAATGAAACTGGTTGTTATGGGAATTGTTAACAAGAAACCCAAGAGGTAAGCGCTCACACCTGTTTCCATTCTGCAATAAAAAGCGATTTATACATTATTAACGTACTGTTGCGCACACGGCGTGGCAGTCTATTAAAGTTAGTGATAAAGACGGCCTGGCTTACTATAAAACAGAATTTTAAAGCAGATACACAGCTGTTGTCTGTGTTTGAGTACATGTGCCAACCACCCAGCTAGTCCCTGCTTTGGGAAAATATCTTAGTAATACCAGTGCGTTTCCTAATTATAGATTAGTATGTGAATGTGCGTGGGAGAGCCCCAAATCCCATGAAATTTAAAAAGTCGCCATGGAAATTCTTTGGTTGATAATATCATAGGGCTATTTATTCATTCAGTCATTATGTCCAGTAAAACATCACAATTAAGCTACAAAGAAAAAAAAAAAGGTATAAAAATAAACTGTGATGCAGAGGTTTTTTTTATGTCAGGAAACTTATTTTTGGCTGCAGAAACATCAGGACAAACGCTCTCAAAGGGCCATTTTCCTAGATACTGAATATAACAGGACAGTGTTTTAGATCTCTTTATCTTCACTTTATTTCTCAGTAGTGACTCAACAAGATTCTTATCATCTATTTAGTTTGTAAAATCTTAATCTGCAAAGTGATACGTAATCATAGCTGCTAAATAAATGTAATGGAGTAAAAGTATTAAGTAAAAAATCAAGGAAATACTCAAGTACAAAACCATATAAGTATGGTAAAGGAGTAAATGTACTTAGTTATTTTCCACCATTGAAAATGTTTTTTCTGTGTTCATGGTCACATTACTTTGTTAAAACTCACTAACACTGATCAAGATCGTTTGATATTCAGCCTTTATCAAATGTCTCATTGCTTCATTACAGTTGTCATAAAGACCAGAAGATGTCACTGCTCTCCAAATAATCTTATGAAGGTCAACAACACAGTTTATCCCAGAAAGACAGAAAGAAGGAAACAAAGAAAAGCTAAATGTCAGTCTTTTCTTTACATTTTGTATTCTGCTCCACTTTGTCTGTCCCTGATCTCTGTGGGTTTTCTCAGCATTGAGGTGACTCTGTCCAGCAAGCCTCAGGAGGAGGACACAGAGGGCGACGTGGGTCTTCAGCTAAAGGTCAGCTTCATGGATAAGGCTGTCCAACGCAACGCCCGCCTGGCCGGAAAGTGGGGTCCATCTGAAAATACCCTCTCCTTCTTTCCTTTTGCACCTGGAGAAGCCTTCAAGGTGCTTTAATAACACATTTTTTACACTTAGACTTTAGACTTTACTCTTGCCTTATTTTTGCAGTTACATTCACTGTGAATCACCCTGTTATACAGTCAGACTTTAATGCTGCACTGTCAGCAACTGTGCATGTTTGGTTGCCTTGATAACAAGCCATGTTTGTCAGTGTTTCTCTACATATCTCACTGATCTGTATGTACTTCCTGCCCTTCAGCAGGAATGCGTATTGCATTGCTGCATGTTTGATGAATGATTGGCATGAAAACAAGCCAGGGATCCGGTCATGAAAACAATGCTCCATAGTGCTAATAGTAGCCTAAAACTTCACAGAATACCTTTAAGTTATGTAAATTTGCCACTCTCCAAAGAGAAATACCTTCTATATTCCCTCTTACTCTCAGATGGAGATTGTTTGTGAGCACCAGCAGTTTCGTATCTTGGTGGACGGACAGCCTCTGTGCGGCTTCACCCACCGGCTCGCCCAGCTCGCCTCCCTCACCGCCTTACGAGTCTTTGGAGATCTACAGCTCACCAAGGTGGCCTAACACCAGCATCTCACCCGCAGCTAAATAACATGAGGGTGTCCTGGGACAATGTACAATACATAAGATTAGAATAGAGCTACTTTTTGAGTGAACCAATTGACCCACGATGGAGATGTTGTGTTTCCAGTTCCGAACAAAGTTATACCTGCCTCGTAATCACGTGTTAAGACAAAGTGCCTTCACTAGATTACCTGTTTGGAGACTTGAAGATATTGACTGAATGTAACAGTCATCAATGTCTTAAATCAACTGAGGAATGTGATTTGAACTGAAGTTAATTAACTTTTAAACAATGTGGTCTAAGCTACAGTATTTTCCCTCAGTGAGCATTTGTACAAACATGATGCGTCACTATAAAAAGGAGTGCGGCATCAGTCTGTGCACTGAAACGAGATTTCAGATGTTTGATTTCTCTGAAGTTAACCTTTGAAAGCACTTATGTTTACGACCGCCTGCATGAAGATGAATGTTTCTGAAATCAGTTGTCATTCTGTGGCAGACTAAGTACTGTAACAGGTGTAATAATGTAAAAACAAAAAAAAAGAAAAAAAAATTAAAGTCGCCTTCATTAGTGCATGTGAGTAATACACACAGTATGTGTCACTGCGTTTGCCTCCAGATTACACACACAGTTTGAAGGATTAGGTTATATCGCACTTTCTGTTGTTGTACCATTATCAACTTATGCTTTGAAAAGCTACTAACGCTAACTGGTTTCTGTACTTTTCATTTACCACTAGCACTTTTTATGTGAATGTTACATATTGACTTTAATTCACTGAAATAAAAAAAAACTTTTGTTGTTATTTTTTGTTGTTTTTCACTTTGTGGTCATACTTACGTTACTTGGATTTACTCCAAAACCCACGGGATACCGTCGTAGTTAAAAAGTATTGTGTCACACATTATTTCACTGGAATAGGGCTCTAAACTCTAAACTCCAGCTCAGCCTGAGTCATTCAGATAAAGGCTCGACTCAGCTTGCTGAGTGGGAGTGCCTGTCTGTGATTGCAGGGAGCGCCTCCAGCAGCCAGCTCGATGACTGTGACAAATACCTCCTGAGGCTTTTCTTGTTTCTACTTGTACTTCCCCTTGCTATCAGATCCTTTACTGAGGTAAACGTACCACATAAAACCACACTATAACAATCTAATAAGCATAAGCATCTATCTATCTATCTATCTATCTATCTATCTATCTATCTATCTATCTATCTATCTATCTATCTATCTATCTATC
>JBBMJY010000009.1:4014262-4085573 GCA_037833715.1 Toxotes lorentzi
CTATCTATCTATCTATCTATCTATCTATCTATCTATCTATCTATCTATCTATCTATCTATCTATCTATCTATCTACAAAAATACTACACCCAGTGCTTCTGCAGGGTTCACCTAGTAATATCTAAGACCTTTTTAATACCATAGTTTGAGCAGCTGTACAATTAACGCTTGCCCATTATGCGACAGAGAGCTTCCAAGCTACGACAGCAGGCAGGTCTGATGGAGCGGACTGAAACGTCACAAAAAAGGACTGAAACTACCACTCACATGCACAATCCTACACAGTCTGGTAGTTTAGTCTAGTGGTTCCCATCTTAAGGCTTGGGCTCCCTCCACAGGGTCATGAGATAAATCTGGGGGAATGAGATGATTGATAGGGTAGGAAACAAAAAGAAACAAAGCTCTGCTACACAAATCTGTTTTAATTTTTTTGTTTTTGAAATATTGGATAATGTCACATACCTTCAGCTTGCAGAATAAAGTAAAAAATGGTTTCATATTGAAAACATATTGTAATACACGTGAAAAACCAAACACACACAATACAAGAAAAATGCTACAGTTAATGGGCTTTCAAACGCCTTTAAATCCTCCTTGTACAAGCTGTAAAATACAAAAACAATCAGGTTGAAAAGTCTTTGTTTTCCATTTCTAATTTTCCTTTTAGAAGGTTACACTAATACTTTCATTCTTTCATTCCCAGTTTGTTGATACAGTACATTCATGGAATGTATAAATTCAGTCGTCTTTGTGGCAGGTTAAATGGTCTCGTTGAAATGTTGAACTCTGTGGCTCTATGTCTGCTCTCTGATCGCATCTATCCAGTCCATCTTCTGCTGGTGGGACGGCGCCTGGATGAAGTAACGTGTGTCTGACTGAGTAATGATTTTAAACAGGTTTCCTTGAATGTTGCCTTTCACACCTGTGCAGAAGGATAAAATTAGGATGGGACATGGTCAGTAAAGAACAGCTGGATTAAGTTAACTATGTATAAAGCTTGACAGGATAGACAAGCTGGTGAAAACCATTGGTCATAACATTTACTGATTTCCCTACCCTGTCTGTAGGACTCAGACCGAGTCACACATACCTGATTGTTTTTTTTGTATTTAATTGCCAAACAATTTCCTATAACAGGAGGAGGATACTGAGGATACAACCTCAGTAAAAAACAAAACAAACAAACAAAAAAAAAACGAATCCACTTTTCTGAGTTCCCCATTCTAGATGCAATATAGAACTGGGAAATGCAGAAGATTCGGAGGCGACTGGAGTTTGAGACGGTGACTCACCTGAGGGAACTCCATTGTCATCCAGAGAAGACACCAGACAGCCTCGCAGTGAGAAGCCGCCAGCAGGGCTGAGGTCATCCTGACAAATGACATAAGACAGGACGTGGATTAGACTGACTCAGGACTGTGGAAGAGAATTACTGAAAATTATGAATAATTATGAGTGACGACAAAGCCGGTCTGAGCCGGTATGAGTTTGAAAAAAACAACAACAGACTGTGTTCAGTTATGTCATTATTCAAGAGTTTGTTTAGGCTATGAAATCTTATGTTTTCATCCTGTTTTCCATAAATAAAAGACACTTAAGATTTCTTTTAGGTTCAACCAGTTAATGAATGAACTTTCTTTAGGTGATTTCAGTTGTAGTTTATTCCCTGGTGCTGGTCTTTCACAGCACGGCCTGTGCACTCACCTTAGCGGGATCATAGTAGTGCAGGAAAGCAGGTTCTGAACGCAGCACAAAGAGTCGAACCTTCCAGTTCTTCCTTCTGTGTCCCTGATTTTAAAGATTATCCAAGTGTGATGTCAACAAGTTGAAACACTTCACAATACTTCAAAGTCATGGTCCAGCTTTCTAATAGAAATTATTTTAAAAAGTAATAAACAGCCTTATCAAGAGTTAAACGTTAATGTTTGCCAGGTTATGAAAAACCTCATTAAGCCATCAGATCTGCGGCTACAACTATCAACAAATGCTTAATAAATGTTTATAGTAGTCTCCAGTTGTAAATGTTAATTAAACATTGAAAGGATTTTGCTCCAGACCCTCTGACAAGTGCTCAAAGGTGCTCAAGGCGACCCAAAATCTGTTGTTATTACTGACTTATAACTGATAGTTATTAACAATTAATTGTGGCATTAGTTTAAACTTATTTGAAACTGGTATAGTACTTTCAGCATCTTAGCACAGGGTTAATACAGTGTGTTCACCTGTTTCAGCAGAAATCCTCTCTTGATCACTTGTCCACTCAGCTCCACTGCAGACAGCGACGTCTCTGCCTTCACACTGCCTCTCTTCTTTAAACTGTCAGCCTGTGGTTAAACACATATTACATACATACATGTTGTAAACCAAGCAGAACTACTATCAGTCCTCTAAGATTAATAAAAGAAATGGATTTAATGCTGTAAATCAGTGTATAATGTATGTAGATATTCTTAGTGTGGCATTAACCAGCACTAAGGTGCGTACACTCAAACTCAACAGTACTCACAAAGCTGTACAGAGCAGTGGAGTCGTCCATGAATTGCTCACTGAGGCCGGCGGTGCGGAGGGCCTCCACGCTCCTCAGGCCGACAGTCCGCAGGAAACCCTCCTCCAGCAGGGCTGAGGCCAGCGTCACGGCCTCCACACGGTTCAGAGCCAGCTGCATGAACACCAGCCAGTCCACCACGGCTGAACCTGCAAGGACATCACTCATTTATAGTTGGATGTACCTATATACTGTATTATGTGCATATTATATATGACATGGAAAATAAATCCAGTAGATAGATGTAAATGTGCATGATTGTGGACATTTAAATAAAAACATGAAAAGTGTTGTTTACATAATGTGGTATTGATAAAGACATAATCAGGGTTGCATAAATATAGAAATACAGATACACATAGCTACAATCTTTATATATATACAGACAAATAAATACAGATTCAGACATTAACACAACGCTTAGTTAGGAGACAAACTGCCAAAGCAGCTGTATCATTCAAAACACCATTTAAATAATAATCATTTTGGCTGTATATCGACCATACTGACTGTAACCCAGAATACTGTTCTACGGATTATAGGCTGATTGGTTTAAGGCTCACCTGAGAAACAGTTGTAGTAAGTGCTGCCCTGCTCCACGTGGTTGCTCATCTTGATTCCACTGTGCACATCATACATGGCGTCCAACACTTTGCTTTAAGCACAAGGAAAAAACAGGACTTAAGGCAATTAGACAGAGATGTAAATATAGTCTTAAAGAAACAGGGTGAGGCAGTGAAAACACCACGAGGTTTAACTTGTGGACAGTGCTGTGAAGTCTGTGGGAGAGTGTTTTGTTTACAAAATTCACCTGAGATCAATGTTGTGCAACTGGGATCCAGCAGGTTCTTGCTGGTTCGTCATCTTCCCGCCATCAGCCGTCCTCAGCTTGTCAGCTGCGGCCGTGATGTCAGCTGCCCACTCATCTCGCTCCTCTCGGGAACAAGCCTCCAGAAAATGATCCACCCCATTTGCTGTCTGGAGCTTCAACACCAACTATGGAAAAATAGATAAAATAGGAAAAATAGTTTATTTGTGCCAGAGGACACAAAAAATCTACAGAGCATGACTGATGAAGAATAAATTGTTCTCCACAGTTGGCAGATGATGGAAATCACGTCCCAGCAGAACAGTAACCTGAGGCTATGTATTGTGTCATCACGGAAGATGAGAAAGGATCAGAGAGCCTCAGAGGATGAGGCCCCTCCTTCAGTGTGGTTTCTACCAATTAAAACATAAACAAAGGAAAACACTGAGTGCAACATGTTCTACATCTGTGTTATAGACCACAGACAGGGTTTTCCATAACATATAGTTGCAACAATTTCAAGTATGTTATGTGCTGGATCAATTATTTTACATAATCAAAGAATCAGATTCAAACCAATCAAGGTTTTTTAATTAACTGGGTATTTGATGGGGATGTATTTTATAAAATCTTGAAGTGAAGTGTTTTGTTAATTCCCTCCTTCAACATGAAAGTCCATCAAATCATTTTGCCTCCTTTGGGTTTACCTGCGGACCTACATCTGTGCTGAAGTGTTATAAACAGCAAAGATGCTTCAGAACAGATGAATTTAAATCCATATAATTAATAAGTGGACTAGGGAATTTCTCAGAGAGGACTTACTTCACTTTAGTTGAATATTTCTACAACGTTTAAATGAAAGGACTTTTCAAAACCAGTTTTCTGAAATCTTTTAAAATTTTTGGTGCCTTTTTAAAAATGAGTTTTTGAAAAGTGATAGAACTCACTGGTCGATTTTCATACTCCAGAAAAGGGCAAGTTAGCACACAGTCCTTCAGCAAGATTTTCCCTCGCTGACTCGAGTCCCGTTTACCTCCTTCGTATTTGTAATACAGCAGCTTGTCTGGCATCAACACAAACCAGCGCGCCTTCCAGTTGTGTACAACATGGCCCTGTAATCAGACAAGTTAGAAAAGTCATAAAAACTTTATTTTGTCTGAAAATATATTTACTCTTTTCTCCTTCAAAGATCCTGCCCTTACAGAACTTACATTATGATGACCTTGTTTATGCTACTGGGATTTTAGGAGCCAAAACTCTGTTCCACAACTAAAAATCTGGGTGAGTTTAGCCTCTGTTACACCCCTTACTACATGCCACATTGACTCAATGATACCCATATTTTACAGCATTTTGTTGGGTGTGTATATCAGAAAAAAAATCTTACCCTCTTCACCAGGAATCCTTCTCTTAGCACCGTGTTTTTCTTGTCTGTGTCCATGCTGTTCAGTGTGATCTCAGTGTGATCTGCGCCTGTTCCTGCCTGCTCAGGTCTCGAATGTTAAGGGGAGTTTTAATGCCTCACTAAATGTGTCACCCTGTTCACACCCACCCACACACACCCACCCACACACACACACACCCACACACACACACCCACACACACACACCCATCCCATGTTGCTCAACACTGAGTGGGCTCTCCAATCCTGCAACTTCTGCCCATGATCACACGAGGGCGCACTGACTCCTTCAGAGACTCAGCATGGGTTAGGCTGTTTTGGAAAAGACTCATGTTTACCTGAAAGTTGTCGCTACACAACTTAATTCTCCAACGTTTTCACTGTGTGAAGAATTCAGATCGTGGAGATGAAGCTGCAGGGAGCAACGTTCAGCCGGATGAGAGATTCTTTTTTATCCCAGTTTGATGAAAAACCAGCAGCTGGTGATCAACCACAGCCCCCCTCCTCTGTAACAGCAGCTGCACCCAACAGGAAGACAACTGGGTTCAAGTCTCCTTCAAATGTTAATTCTTGCTAAGTGCACATATGCCTGCTTAATGAGAATACTGGGGCTTGGTGTGCATGAAAGATTATTGTCACTGAGACTCCTGCTTCTGCAACCACATGTGGCCCCGAGGAGCATTTTTCTCTGCTCTGTCTCCTTTTCCTGGTTCCTGGTTCTCACAAAAGAAAGAACAGAAGAAGGGACAGTGTTTACTGTCAGCATGAGTACTGAAAATGAAGGCTGAATTCCGTTTTAGCTGCTTCACTTTTAGGTTCCTGATGTGATTCATGGTGTAACACCTGCACTTTTCCAGCTCTGACAAGTAAAGATGTTTGCTGTTGCTATTGTGTAGTTTTGGAGTTTTAACCACTGCTGTGACCCAATAATCTCTTCTCTGGGTCTGAAAATAACTAACAATAACTAATAATAATTGTCAGCCAATAAGTAAGTAGAAACTGCAATATAATATTAATGGAGAGAGGGGTAAGTATGAGCTGATATATTATTATCAGGACTTGAGAGATGATGCCCGATGGCATGTCTTGATTTAATTTTTCCTCAAGGACTTTCAGCGAGTTTTAATAAGTTCAGGGGGTCGTGTATCATCTAGTGTAATGTCATACAACCCTTTTATTTTGGATGAAGTCCAGAAGAAGGGCTTTCACATGAGGAGAGAGGTATGAATCCTACAGTTCTCCTCACTGCTGCAGACTCCTGCAATTGAAAGAACCCGAGTATTTGATCATGAGACGACCGGAATACGTTGCAGCGTCAGTGTGGCAAACAGCCAAACGAGTGTCAGGAAAAGAATCTGTTAAAGGAAACAATAACCTCAAATCCTGCTTCTGAGACTCAAGCAGCTTTCTCCAACTAAAGTCAAACAAACTCCTCTGAGCAAGTTACAGGTTAAGGTGTGTCTGGAATGCCCTCTGTGTAACATTAACCATAAATCAAACATTAATTACGTAAAAAAAAAAGATGATGGTGTTTTGGCATGCCAGGATATGCATGGCTCTGACGCAGGTCAGCTCACGTGGAGCGCCCGGTTGTCCTGGTCACACACACTTAAAACACAAACACTCGCCGGACTCTGTTTTCTTGGTCCACAGACTTATTGTTCACTGGGTGTGTGTTTGCGTGGCCACGTCCACAGCTGGTTACACAAAGCATGTTGCAAGTCAATCTCATCCTTTATGAGACTGGAAATGGAGCTGGGAAACCCAGGGGTTTTATTCACAAATGGTCCAAATTTGTCAAAAATGTTCTATTATTTGAAAATCAAAGAAGGTTAAAAACCCTCAAACTTACAATTTTTGAAAGTAAATATTCAACTCATTTCCTTTGATAAAGACTAGTAAGCTTTTTTTTTATGAAGACACTGCTATATGGACACATGAAACTGAAATAAAGCTCCTCAACTCCTCAACTAAAATTGCCGAAACAAAATTGTTTTGATTTTTCTAAAATGTAATTTTCTGTTGTCATTCCTCAAATGCTGAGGATGACACTGCCCACATACAGTAGTTCCCTTAAACTGCCTTTAAAATGAAAGGTGACATGGAAAAACACGATGTTCAGGGTTCAGGAGGAGAAACACTGTGGTAGATTCTCTTGCTGTTTGCCCTGAGATTTCTCAGTCTGTGGCCTCTTCAATAAAAAGTGACATGGTGGCACAGTGGTTTATGGTTGTTGACCTATTTTACAAGTGCTGCAGACTGTGCGTTGGGTACATGCTGAAGAAGACTGTGGCCTGCTTTCCTTCCATGGCCCTTATTATTGATTACACCGATTATTTGTGTTCAAATTTAACTTCTTGCAATATCAGAGATCCTCTTGTTTATTGGATTTTACTGAAAACCAAAGGGAACCTACAGACTCTTTTAATAATAAACACACAAAGTCACTTGACATTTCCAAACCACTCCTACTTTTAATCACTAAACATTAAACATTAAATAAATAAAAAATTAAAGTGCTTTTTATCAAAAAGCGTACAGCTAAGGTTTGATACATCTGCTGCAGTATTGTACAGTAACATGACATCTTATAAAATTATTGTAAGAGAAAACCTTCTAGCTCACCTTTTATGGAATTAAAGGAAAAGTCTGGTGATTTTCTATACATTTCCTATTGTCAGCAAATACCATGAAAAGACTAAAACCAACAGTGAATTGATCCGAACATGTCTGTAAAAAAACCCAAAAAAAACCTCACCCCACTGTAGCACTGAGTGATATGTTCCTTTATTACAAAGAACTTGGGAAGTGTAGTTTTTTTTTTGAGTCAAACACCATCCTGCATACCCAATGTGTTTTAATCTGAAAATAGTTTCCAATTTACTATAATTTACTATATTGATGACCTGTTTCTTCTACTGAAGATTTACACCTTCAGTAGGAACCATTGGGGTGAGGCTGAGAGCCAGGGCCAGGACAGGAGAGTCGAAAAGTATCAACTAGCATAGTGTTGGTTTTGGTCTTTTTTATGGGTTTGTTGACATAAGAAAATTATAGAACTGACAGCGTAATCCCTTAAATTGAGTTTTATTTACTGACAACGCAAACTTTTTAATACAGTACATCTGGCTTTATAGTCACTTTCTCTGCTTGTAAACTTTCTATCCAGCTGAAAGAAAGTGACAAGGTTTTCGCTAAAAAGCATTTCTATACACACGGCATGTAACAAAATAGAGCATTATATACAGCTAAATGCTATGCGGCTCATTTACTGTTAGTAAAGCAAAAGCTCTATTGTTGTTAAAGAAAAATCCTCAATTTTTGCACAAAAACCTCATGAAAACCTTTTCCAGCACCCACACTTTGTTCAGAACCCCATATGTACAAACGATGACTGACCACCTCAAGCAGCTCTGTGGAAATCTGCTCTCCCAGGGGATTCAGAGCACGTTCAGTAGTTTACAGTCCGCTCCATCAGCATCAACTGTGTATGAGCGTACACAACTGTGGCCGGCCGACTGGAAAAGCAAGCAGGCACAGCTGGACCTGCAGCACGAAAGCATTACTTCCGCGGTGCGTGAAGAGGAAGTTGGGAGAAGGAGGTTTAGGAGGCGCTCAGTCGGTGCCACGCTGCCACCACTTTCTCTGGGTGAGCCATCGTGTCCTTCCACTGGTCCACAGCCTCAGGGGTGGGGCTGTCGAATCCCAGCTGAACCTGAGGTAAACATGGAGAAGAGGATTATCTCCACAGTTTGTGTCAATCAACCTCAAATTGTCAAATCTTCTCTAAAGTGGATGTCACAACATGTTTGTGTACAGATACGAGGGTTGAAGTGTCCTTTTAGGAAGAACAACTTTTAAACAAAGAATTAACATAATCCTCAGTTGTGAACAAGTAGTCAACAGCAACTAATTAGCTTTGGTCATAAATAAAACCTCTTCCACCTTCAGCAGTAATGGGAACCCATTTGTTGGGTTTTATTTCTTCTTGTGAAACGTGGTGTCAGGTGAACTCACCTGTCCGAGACACTGTTTCCTCCTGACCGAGCTGCGACTGTAGAGTTTGACGGATAGCGAGCAGGCGTGGTCTAAAGAAGCCAGCTGGAGGTGAAAAGTCTCCGCCCACTGACACTGACCGCCTGAGGCCTTCATCACCCGAGTCTTTTTCTTCATCACCATCTGCCCCAGCTGGTGCATCTCCGCCTTGACAAAAAACGCTTCAGAGGGATGGAAGAGAAGAAGTCAACAACCGTCGCTACAAACACAAGCTTCACTGTTAAATCATTTTTAAGACATTCAAGACCATTTCCAGTGACACCTACCTTGGGAGAGTGGTGAAGAGGATGCTGGGACGTTTTGGGCGGCAAGGACCTGAAGCTGGATGCGCCCGTTGACCGGCTGAAAGCAGGTGGTGAGATGCAGCTCAGAGTGGCACACCTGAAAGAAAGTAGTATTATGATATTTTTATATATTATGATATATAAAAATATCATATTATGATAGCATTTCCCTATTGGCTTATAGAAATCAGATTGCATTCTCTGCATGGTCCTCTTTTTCTGCAACAAACAGACTTCTGAGTCATAGAGCACCAAAGAAGTTACTACCATCAAGTACACATTTTGTCTTCGAAGATGCACCATCCATTATCAGATTTGATCAAAACTGGACCGGCACTGTAGCAACTACATGCTTTCAGAGTTCTGACCTTTAATCACAGCTCCTCATTCAGGACAATCAGAGTAAATTGTCAGGATGGTGGTATGGCGTCAAATGGAGCTACACCGTGGGAGAGTGACCTTTATTTAAAAGCCAACATCAGAACAAAGTGGAGAAACGTGTGTCTCCAACGCAGAGGATTTTGTGTACACCTGGAAACATTATACCTGCTAAACATCAGTATGCTAGCACTCTCATTGTAATGCATGTTAGCATGCTGATTGTACCTTTAAGCACCACACCAACATACAGCCCCACAGAGCTCCTAGCACTGCTGTCGACTCGTAGTCTTGTTGTATGGTTCATCTTAGACCGCCTGCTGCACTGCTTCTTTTCACAAATGTTGCTGACATTTTTCTTGTTATAGACTTCCACAGGTTCAGCTGTCTTGGCCCTTAAGAGCCTCTACTGATGGACAATTTGGGCCTTTTTTGTCCACCAGATGGGTGAAATCACAGACTAAATCAAACTGTACCTCTGAGAACTTAATGATGATGCACTGTCTGATCCCCTAAGTGCAGAAACAGTTCACATTTTACTGTCACCAGCCAGACACGCATCCATTTATCAACAGAACCACTCTCTGCTGTTGAAATGGTCTGAGGTTTGACCTACTTTCCAGGTCTTACATTTCCAGAATCTGCACTCTGGTTTCTTTTCTCCCAATAAAAGCCTATTTCCCAATTTCCCTTAATAATGAATCTCCTTTCTCTTTTTCCTGTGGTTATGCGACAACATAAAGTCTGCCTCAGCATCAATATTACCCTGTTAGGGCAAAGAGTACGGTACATGCCAGTGGGCTACAATGCATCATGGGGACAGTTTTATGAGGCACACACAGTGCTTTGTACTTATTTACTGTGCACATACAAAGGGGTGATAAAAGACAGCAGTTAACAGAGGAAATGGTGGAGAATAAGTAGTAAAAGTCCGGAATATTCCCACACAGAGAGTTTTTCCTCTTGGCCACAACAGCTGGACAGCGGGTAAGACAATATCAGCTGCTACAACCAAGAATATACTAATACCATTCGCAAACAGCTATTATGAACGTTGGACACCAAACGGAGCACCGATTATTTTAGACCAGTTGACTCAGACTGCATGAGTCAGCAAATGTCATTCATCATTTCTTCCTCTGCATTTATTTTCTTACTTTCAGTTGCCACGTTTCCATAATGCCACTAAAACCCTGACTTTACTTTGCATTTTGAAGTTAATATCAACTTCCATGATCAAGATCGGAGCTAAAGTAAACAGGGTAAGAAACAGGTCAAGATTAAAGACCAGAGAAAAGCCATGCTAGTAGAATGGATGCCAATGTTGGTTGTCAGTTGGTCATTTGATTGGTCCAACACTTTGGTCCAGACTGAAATATCTCAACAAACAACTATTATCGATTGCCAAACAGTTCCGCAGACATTCATGGTCTCCTGATGTTGGTGATCCTCTGACTTTTCCTCTAGGTCCATCATTAAAGCTTGTTCTTTGTTTTCTGATACAAACAGTAGTGGGTGCCATAGTCCTATGCAAAGTGGTTTGATCCCAGACCTCTGAACCGGTCTCATTCTGTGCTCGTTTGAGGCTTTCTCCCCCAGCTGGAAAAACAAATAACTAATCAAGAGATTGATGTAGACTAACAACTCTTAAATCTGTACATGTCTTCAATCGTGAAAAACATTAAGTTAGCTGCTCCTAATAACCACAGCTGGAGCATCTGTACTGCTCATTCATTACTGATTAGTTGAGGCAAAACAAAACATAATAACTTCTCCGATAAAAAAGACATCAGTTGCAATTATACTGATGTAAAGCCAAAAAAATCCCCATAACAAATTGCTTCTGGTTTGAAATAACAGCTCTTTAATTCCTGGTAATGTTGTAAATGTTCTCAAACTGTGTTACGATTTGAAACGTCAGTGACAGAAAAACAAGCTAATGATAACAAAAACCGGACACCAGACTGAACACCAAAAACAGACGATAGTGCCACAGGCCTGACTCATAACGTGTGACGTGAACACTCACAGAGGATTTGGAAGGAGTGTTGAGGTCGAGCCAGTGGTCTGTCTCCTGTGGACCGAGCTGTCGTAGGGAGAGGACACACTCCCCCACGGTACGTTTCTTGGGGTTATGTGTCTGCAGCCGCAGCACTAAAGCACTGCAGCGCAACTGCTGGAGCCGAAGCGCAAACACAAAGGTCTCCATGAAGGACAGATCCTAAAGAGCAGAAGGAAAGGAAAGTATTAGACTGACTAATTAGACTGTTCCTATAACAGTTCATTGAGGAATGATAACCCTGCAAAGTTACTCTCCCACAGAAAAAGTAAAATTCACATTATTCTAAGAAAACAAATTAGTGTCTAATAAGAACATAGAGTATCTGTACACAAGGGTCAAATTGTGATAAGTCAAATCGAGTCAAATTGCTGTTTTAATCATAAAACTTCTCCAAAAACAACTCAGTTTTTCACCACAAACACAAATATTCAACCTAGAGATCTCTCTCTGTGAACATTTTGGTGTTTCAGATGTGTATCAGGTGTATCAGAGAACAGCATTACCTGACAGTACTCCTTAACAGAGCTCTTGAACTGTATGGGTTTGGGAATGGTGATGATCCCTTTGAATCCAATCCTTTGTTGTTCCACTCCATCCACAGGAAGGTTGAGGTCTGAACACTGACGAGAAAAGAGGAAAAATGAAGTACTCTTAGGTAAACAGGTATGGGACAAACTGCTCTACTTAGAAAAAAGGACATAAACACACACACAAAAAAAGGATCCAAAACAATGATATATCATGCACAGAAGTGAGAATGAATGTTCTATTGTTACTGTTTTGAATACTGTTTCTTGAGCAATTAGAGCCTGTCTCTGCATTAAAACCTTTGAAACTGTAAACAAAGACATGATGTATAGTGCTTACACTCTGTAGGTGTTGCCTTTTGAGTGAATGCACACTGTCTCAGCTACTCTCGAGTGCTATGTTTTAACATCGGCCAGGACAGTTCAGTTCCTTAAAAATCCACCTTTTCCTCCTGACGGTCTGAGCCAAAGTTAATAGAGCAATGAGAGGAGCTAACAGAGATTGTATTCTGGACAAACAGAGGGTCCATTGAGAAATGCTACAGAAGAGCACAGTGGAGGTTTTTGTCCCTTTGTGTTGCCTTACTCGCCCCTGTGCGTAACCTTACCTGGACCAAAGTGATCCACACCTGCTCCAAAGCCTCCTGGTAGCTGAGTCGGACGCATACCTTCCCCAGCTCACGTTCATCCCCAGACAGGGTGACAGAGTCTGTAATGTTTGGGAATCCAGAGGGCAACAGCAGAACATGAATAAATGACCTTATACAGTGTTATTATGTAAATATGAGCTCGTACAGTGGGTGCAACATAATGTTACTGAGTGTTTAAAGAGGATTTTGAGGGAAATATGAAAGGTTTTTGCAGGACATTTAATGTATTATCTAGGATTTTATTTTTCTGGTGCTCCCCCAAATGAAGAAAAACCACTCCATCTTCATGCTGATTCTCCTTATTGAATAATACAATCTTTACGTAAGAAGGCTTATCTCTGATTCTGAATGGTGGAGCACAGTGAAAAACATTTGGAAGTGATTAGTGTGTCTGCCTTTTCATGTTTGCACAATGCAGAGTTATCTTAATCGGACTTAGTCATGTAGTGGTGGAACTCTGTGTGTGTGTGTGTGTGTAGGGGGGGGGGTATTTTTCTTTTTTCCTCACCAAGAAGAGGAGGCTGGCGAAGACAAAGCTTGTAAAGGAAAGTGTTGTACAGATAAAGTGGAGATAAATCTTTATTTCAGTTACCCAGACTGCTTTCAATGGAGCCCATCATTGAGGACGTGCTGCTGAGGACACTGGAGACGGAGTCAAAACGCTGCAGATGAAACCAAACAGAGAAAGTCAGGGCAGAAGAACAGGTTCACTCATTTTTCCCCACTGGAATTTAAAACTCGTAAACAGTGTTTTGAGCTAATGTTAAGTGGGTTTAATGTTCCACCATCTTAGCTTAGCATGTTAACATGCAGGCATTTGGTCATAAACCAAAGTATTGGACAAAGAAAATACTTGACATGATGATGTTGCTTGATGAAAAGTCAGATGATCACAAAAGTCATTAGGACTCGTCTTGAAACCATGAATATTTTTTACAAAATTTGGTGCCAATCCATCCAGTAGATGTTGAGATATTTCATAGGGTCATTGGGGTTCATCCTCTTCAGACCATGAATGTCTGTACATAATGTCATGACAATCCATCAAATTATTATTGAGAAATTTCAGTCTGGCAAAAATGGTGGACCGACCAACTCTGTGATCCATACTGCAAATGTGACTAATAAAAATCACATGACATGCTCTTCTCTTTCTCTCCTCGCTTTACCTGCTCCCTCTATTTCACGTCTTCATTCTGGAAACCCCAGTTTATTTGTTTACTTTTGAATCTATTGCCTGGGAGCTGTGCCTTTCGTGCTTTCATTACTTACTACTGTTTGCTCATAATCTTGCCAAGCGAAACATTTGAGCTAATTGACCTGTAACTGTACATGCACTGTATGTTGCCCTGGATAAGAAGGGCATCAACAGACGTGAAAGGTGAACAGAAATACTGTATATCCATTTTAGTTCAGTGCATGCGAAACAGTGAGTGTGCTGCTGTGCCACTGCTCTGACGTTTATCACAGTGTGAGTGTTCGAGTGTTTACTGAGGTTCTGGGCGAGACGTTATATTGATTGTTTGTAGCACGGCCTCAGCTAATCATGTTAAGTAATAAGGAGTTGTCGGCTTACTACACCACATCCTTTATATGACAAATAAATACGCCCCAACTTACTCATTGTTTTACTTAGTGTTTTACTGATTAAATACGGCTTCGTCCAAGACAATCAACAGGTACCTTGCTAATCAAAAAGGCTGAAGCTGAATCACATGTGGCCAACAGAGAGCTCATTCAGGGATAGCTGCTTGAATGGAGGAATATGTGCTGAGGCTGAAATTTATCTCCAGTGACCTTTGTGATTTTTAAAATTGATTTCCATAATACCATTTTGATCAAAAATAAATCAAATTCAGTTTTGGGTGTTAGTATATTTTTGCTCACTTAATTATTCCACAAATTTCCCATGTAACATTTTCTTATTTTGCTCAACATTTCCAGTTTTCAAAACTTCTATTTTGTCACATTTGTGCCTCCATACTGACTCTACAAATCATAAACTCCATCCACGAGGCAGTTCACCTGCCTCTGTCTCAACTCTTCAGGGTGAAATGACCTCCTCACTTTAGCCCGTTAAATCAAAACCCCAGCTTATTTGGTTTGTCTGAAATTTTCCACCACGCTGCTGAGGACAGTGGAAACTATAAAACTATATTTAGTCTTGGTTGACACAGGGTGAGAAACGCTGTGTGAATACAGATTAGATAGAGAACAGTCTCACCTGCATGTGACTCTGAGGGCTGGACAGATCAAACATGG
Organism: Toxotes lorentzi; assembly: GCA_037833715.1. NCBI lineage: Eukaryota > Metazoa > Chordata > Actinopteri > Toxotidae > Toxotes > Toxotes lorentzi. The sequence continues at coordinate 4,029,238 of JBBMJY010000009.1, forward strand.
AGCTGCTCAGGTGCTGCTGGCCTCCCGGCTTCAGAGCCCAACCTGGGACAAAACCACCAGATTATATTGAGATGGCTCAGTTAAGTTCAGTTATTCATGATTTTGTAAGTACATGTCCATGTAGTTCTCTGTTATTAATTCAGGGTTACATGCTCTTTCTTATCCCCATATTTGCAGCACTTGTCTGTCTCTGTATGGATGGAGACGTGATCGCTGTGTACAACCACCTGGGCTTTGTGGACTGGAGTTTCTGTTCTTCAGTGTGTCGCGGCGAGCCGAGCCAGGGGAGATGTACTCGGTCATCTGACTCTGATGGAAGCTGGACTCTGGGCTGTAGGTGAAGTGACTAGAGCCTAAAAGCTCTGCCTTCCTCTCTGCATAGGTACTCCGGGCTGAACCTGCAGACAGAAAGCGGGGCCACAGGTTAGCATGCTTCCATCTTGACCAAATAATTCCTTCTAGTCAGCAAACTGAAAGACTATAGCTATTCATTTAAGAACAGGATGTCCTGGTACGGGTCTCCTGTGCAGTCAGATTTAAGGTTCCACCTCAGTAACCACTGAGCTGATTTTAATGAAACTTAGAGTCTTCAGTGGAGCTCTGAGGTTAATGCTACAGAGAACCTTTTTGGAGGCTGGCTCTTTGCTCAGGTCGTCAACCAATTGCAACTAGGTTTGAAAACTTTCCAGTGCATTCTGGCATTGGAGGAGCAAATGTAAGCCAGTTCAGACCCATACACTTCTGTCTGAATGGACTGGGATTTGAGTGTAGTCTTGAATTCATCTGAGGTAACAATCAACTCCATTTAGCATCAGTCATTCAGGCCAGCTTAGGGCCTGTGTCCACATCAAGAATCAGACTACTGAACACCGTACACCTTTTCTGGCAAGTCACAGGTCTCAGCATTTTGGCTACCTGGCTTCAAGCTGAGCCAGTCAGCCAGCCAAATGTATGTTATAGTATAGTACGTTATGTTTTTCTTCTTTGTTTCTCTGGTAATCTTTTCTTTTCCTGATTTGTTTGATTTAGCGGAACAGAAAACAACAGCTCAATGTCATTTCTGTAAAATAAAGGATCAGTTACATGTTTGTATTCAGTGTGGAATGAGACACTTTGATGCTGGGAGTCAGATTACTTTTAAGTCAACATTAACATTAGCTCACCACAGATTATTTGCTTATGATGGTTACATTGTGTAAAACCTGAAATTTAAAACCTAATAGATACTGAGAAGCTGTAACATCAAACAGAGGAAGAACAGCCAGCGGATGTTATATTGCAGCAGGTACATACTCTGCATCCCAGACTGTAAACTGGGGTAGCGGGAGCCTCTGGGCTGGATGTAGGAGGCCTTGAAGGTCGGCAGGACAAATGGCACCTCTTTGCCATCTGGGGGCAGCTTGGACAGGAGATAATCTTCTGTGACCCACCTCCTCCTGTCATCTGACTCCCGTCCTGAGACCACTGTCATGTTAGGAGGCATCTTCATTTTGATCACTTGAACGCAGAGGAAAGTGCACAATCAGAAACAAAACAGTCTGGAGCAGCTGTCTGACATGCAGCTGTGCAGGGCATCGGTTTACCTTGGGTCTCCTGATCCTTCCCCTTTTTCACCATGAAGTTCCTGCAGCAGTTTTTGAGGCACTCCATGACTGCACCTGGAAATATTTCAGTCTTTAAATACTCGGTGGAAAATACAGTTTACACTGTAAACTGTGGTGCTACCAAGGCTGGAACAAGTCTTTCTGGGTCCTTAATAGGAGGTGATGACATGAATTCCAAAATTTGTATTGGTGCTCCCCTAAATCTGGCATTAACACATAATACAGTATTTGTTATTCCCAACCTTTGCAATGGCGTCCCCAAATCACCAAAGCGTGGCACAGCATCCCCAAAGCAAGGTAACTGATTTAATCCCAAATTTTCTTACAGTGCTCTCACATGGTGCTGCAACAATGTCAATCAATAAAACAGTCAAACTTTGTTCTTGTTCCCCCCCCCAAAAAAAATAAAAAACGGTATAATGTCCACAGTATGTATAATCTGATATAAACCAAATGTACTATTCAACAAACATTTGACCTTCCGACGCTTGTTTCTGCTTTGCGCTGCAGGCGTATGGAGGAATTTGCGTCGGTGTAACGTTGGTACATTCACCAAAGAGCAACTGATCAGTTTTTTCTTCACCGTACAAAAGCCTCAAAGACAAACACTTACCCATGAGACGTTTTCACTTAGAGAGGAGAAACTTTGGACATGCAGCGGCGCGGTTCATTCTCACAGGCCGACTGGAGAGAAATGCCAGTGAGCTCAGGTTTATTGTGCACTTCAGTCACAGGTCTCTCTCTCTCTCTCTCTCTCTCTCACCCTCCTCCCCCCGACTCTCTAATTCCCGGAGTAACTGTGTGTGTTTGCGCTGCCTTCCCCGAACAGCCATGAGAGCAGCGCTTTCTGTTTTGATTTTTTGTTTACCCGGCTTCCTGTGTGCTCTGCGACACCTTCTTATTGCGAAAAAAAAGTAATTTAAAAATCAAAAACAACAATCAAACGTCTCTGGCTTCCCAAAGTTTGCTGCGGGGATTATTAGGGTCCTCCCCCCCAAAAAATAACTGATCCCCCGTTTCAAAAAATTGGTCCCATGCTTCAAGAATGACTTGATATAGTCGCAAAATGCATTCCCCTCATCCCCAGACAGATAAATCTGTTATAATCCATAAAAATATTGTCCCAGAAGTTTCTTCTTTGTTTTGACCCCAAAATTTGAAGAGTTTGCAAAGATCACTCAAATTTGGTGAAGTGTCCCCAATATTTATTTGGTTTAATTTGATCCCACAAGTTTTCACAATTATAGTGCGCCCAAAACTGAAATAGTGCTCTAAAACGTGCTCATATGTAATCCCAGAATACATTACAATGCGTTCAATTGTCTCTGTGCACCCAAATCTTCCTAAGTCGGTACAGTGTCTCCAAAATGTGTTGTTTGATTCAGTTTAATCCAACAATTTCTTCAAAGCTCCCCCAAAAATATTACATTATAACCCCAAACTTTGCTGTAGCTTCAAGAGCTCAGGAGCCCGCTCGTGCCAGGGACAGTTGTGTGGTGAAGACATTTATTGGTCTAAAGGAGACTGTGATCAATAATTCAGTTAATGACTGATAATAACATCATTTCAAATATTATTTCAAACATTGCCACTCCAAATGCACAGTTACACTTCTGCTCAGATTACCTGCTCTCCTCCTGTCACATAAAAAAAAGGATGATTCAAAGATAGCTTTTGAATTCAGGCACATTCACAGCTTATCTGAGGGGATAGAGATTCACAGACAACTGGGGAAACTCATAAAAAAACTGTATTGAGGATACACTGCGTTTCAGTGAGGGTGATTTCCTTCATTTTCAGGTCACTTTCTAAATAGAGGATATCAGAAATTGTACACAATAAATATCCCTCTGTGTCCAAAGTACATATACATAGAGTACATACAGCCATTAAAAGCTCAGTGTCCATTAAACCAGGGTGGGGATTCACGCACAGGGATGCTTTCCCATCAGCAGAACTTGAGTCTTTATCGGACATGTCTTTATTGAGGATGACATTAAAAAAAAAAAAAAAAAAAAGGTGATGAGATTTCTCAAAGAACTAAGCATTACATCAGCTGCAGTTCAGTGCAACTTGATTCTTTGGGGTGATGAGGTTTTTCATTTGGGAAGCTCAGAACGGGTGCTCTGATACGAATATCGTCAGACGTATGATGGAGCTGCCTCTGAAGTTGATGACGTTGTTGACGGTGACCATCTCCAAATCTAGCACCACCTCCTTCGGGCCCTTGATTGGCCGCGACAAGACGAGCGTGGCGCTCACGTTACTGGTTTGCTGTGAGATAAAGGAGACAGAGAAATGTGACAGCTGCACACTGTGGAGAAAATTCATGGCTCGGTGCCTCGTCATATCACTTCCAGCTTGTAAACACAAGCACAAAGTCAGTGAAAGTTAATGTGTTTTCCATGGAGTAAGAGGTCAGTTCAGGGTTTGTTTAAACAAGGATAACAAAGGGTAACTCAAGAGGACTTAGAAAATCTCGTGTTTTACATTTTATCACACAACAAAGAATCTTTATGCTTTGAATTCTTGTTCAACAGACGCCCTGTGTCTGTGTTTAACTAATCTGAGCTACAAAATCGGCCTCTCACAGACATCACACACACTCACTGCTCCCTCTACTGGCTGCACACAGCACTGAACGCTCAGGTGCTTTATGCTGCACATCTGTGTTTACTCGGTATATAAGTATGTTTCCACACCATTCTGACTTTTATAAGCAACCTTAATAAGTGTCCCAGTAATTAACCCCTGTGCTCGCCCTACTCTAACATGTCATAATGTTTCTGTGGTTTATATTCAGATTCTGTTCAGAATCACAACTTTAAAGTGATTTACCTCAGAACTTGACCTGGGATCAAGTAACTGTCATCTTTCATTTTGTATGTGAGCTCTATAAACTCAAATAAATCTACACGCTTATATAAAGGATGTCACAGTACAGGGCAGATATTCTGTGATGCACATGGATGCTCAGTGATGTTGCTGGGGATCAAACCCATAAACCTATTCCAAGGTGTGTTTGGACATTTACCCTCTGGTGACAGATTAGTAGGCCGGAAGAGTAAGAACACTCCGTGAAGATCTTGTTTTTGCTGACCTCTGGTGGTTTAACTCCTCACCTTGCTGCAGTGATGTAGGAGTGTACCACCGGGGGGAGTGTGTACACTGTGACATCACCAGTGAGTATGGTTGCAGGTGCAGCAAGGTGAGGAGGTCTGATCACACCTCAGAGGTGAAACAGATTTGAACACTTCTGTTCAGGCTGGTGTTGAACTGCTGTTTAAAGGAGGACTGTAATCCACAGTGTGGTGAAGTGGATTTTAAAGCTGATAAAACTTGATCATACTGATCTTCAGTCAATAAGCACAAGCGCAATCATAGACTGTTTCGTGATTTTGGCAACATCTCTGGACACAGCTGTGGTGTCTCCGCACCTCTACAGATTACTTACTACAATCACACTACTGCAGTTTTCTTTTGCAGTTTACGTTTGTGGTGATGGAGTTTCAGTAGGTGGCACTGTTTTCCCATGCTCCCAGCTGCTGCTCTGTATTGTAGATAAACTAAGATAAAAGTAATATTCTGAGGCCAGAAACATAAAACTATTGTTTTGGTAACACTTTACTTTAACTTCCCCTCTTTAGCATTTATAGTCAGTACATAAACATTTAATAGTTTATATATAAGGACATATTTTATATTATTACAACTGTGTTTTACAATATTGTTGTTCATAATCAGTTTATACTGCAGCCTCATATGATTTCCAACAGGAGGTACATTAATAAATACTTATATCAGCTTATAACTATATTAAGGTGTTTTACATTTATTCAACGTATGCTTAGTGCTTATGAATAGAAGGACTTAAAATAAGGTGTTACCTACAAGAAAGACTCATTTAATTCCTCTGAGGTGTTAAAGCCTGTTTGTGAAATTTCAGCATAAAGTATTATAACTCCATTATGTTACTTCACCTTCATATCGACAGGTCAGCGAAGCGTCTAGTTCACCTCAGACGTACTCACCCGCATGTAAAACTCTCGTCCTTCATTGCCCGACTTTATCTGGAAGATGTAGAAGGCACCCGGGTAGCGCGTGGTGGCCTGCATCTGGAAGATGTCTGCAGGCACACTGCGCCCCGACGACAAGTCCATGTGTCGGTACAAAATGGTGAAGGGTTTGTCCCTGCAGGCAGGGTTCTCAGCTGAACACATACACTGACTGCAGAGGTGGAGACACAAGGGGGGGCAGTTTAGGTTTTCGGGAATACAACAAATAATTAACTGACTAACTAGCTGTAACGTTCTGTGAGGGAACACAGATAAAGATGCACTCAAAGGACCGAAAACGGTCGGGGGCGAGGGGGGAAGAGAAGAAACTCACTTGTCACTAACTTCGATGTAAGGAGGGTGACACTGTAAAGGATCCAGGCATGTATAGCCTCCCTGGAAATTGAAACATACTTGTGCTGTTGTACAGGTGTTGTTACCAGTGTCACATTCATTGATATCTTCAAAATCAAACACACAACAATCAGAGTCAGTTAAAACATCATCATCATCAACATCAAACAACATTTAGAAAACATCAACAATACGGTTAGTGGGAATACAAAATAATAATACTACATAAGGCAACACTTGTTTTAAACATTAGCTGATATAAAAACTGATCAGTGAAGATGTAATACATGTGATTAGATTTTTCTTAAATATGTGTCGTGGCTTAGTTACAGATGTGCCACTTTAACCAGATCAAAACCTCAAGTTAGAAACATTTTAGGCGACAGATGAAAAATATTCCTGGCAAAACAGAACAAACGATTAAATCATGTTCAAAGCTTTCCTGATAAAAATAATTCAACGATGCAAATATAGTATTATATATAATATTATATATAATAGTTATTCAATCAGTGTGCAGCAGTAATTATTATCTGCTGTCCCGAGCTTTACCTTCACAGCTCCTGCCATCCTCATAGACATAATATCCAGGCGGACAGATGCAGGAGAAAGAGCCGGGTGTGTTCACACATCTGTACTGACACAGAAACTCAGAGAAGCTGCACTCATCCAAGTCTATAGGGAATAAAAAAGGCAGGGTCAACTCAGAAAAACACTGTGAGGATCGCTCAGTGGTCAACACTGCTGCCTAACATCAACAAGGTCTAGGGTTTTGAACCCAGTTGGGTCAACGGAGACTCCTGTCTGAACAGCCTCGAGGTGCTGTGGTTACCGCCCACAGTCCACAGACTTGCCATTTTAGAGAGTGTTCTCTCTAAACTGCTCTGCTTACCAATGCAGGAAGTGCCATCGGATGCCAACTCGAATCCCTCGTCACAGTTGCACATGAAGGAGCCATAGGTGTTGAAGCAGCCATGACTGCAAGGTTCGTCCTCACACTCATTCACATCTGCCGGAAAAAGAGTGGAGAGTAGTTAACGTGACACTGGAACAGATCCTGGGAGTCTGCATGTGTGTTTATCTGACGGTGTATTAAACTGAGGCTGCCTGTGCATGTATTTTCTTTGCACAGGGCATTTGTTCTGCCTCTGTGTTTCTGTGTGTGAGTGTGTGTGGATACCTTCACAGGTCCTGCTGTCAGGGTTGAGGATGAAGCCTGGGTTGCAGGAGCAGGAGTAAGAACCAGGGACGTTGGCGCACAGCTGTTGGCAGTAACCATAGCGACATTCGTCAATATCTGGTCAAAAAGAAAAAGACAGACTGGTTATGAACCAAAATATTTTACTATTGTTATGCTACATTATCTAACAATTCTTCTTAATTTGTTTCTTAAAAAGAAAGTATTTGCACTGATATCAGTACTTAGGCATGGGCTCGTTTGTTTATAGTAACCTGTAATTGGTGGTTTTGCATGATTTGGGCCATTAACTACAAATTATGCTCAATTTACTTCAGTGCCAGTTCCAGTTTGGAGCTTCAAGGCGGCCATTACATTCATTCCAGTGTTTTAAAAATCAATTTGCAGAACCCTGATTGATAAAAATAAACCATCTCAGCAGTGAATAATTATCTGAATGTGTTTTTGTCATTTACTTTTTTGCCACCAGCTAATAAAAGCAGTCAGCAGGTGGTGTTATAACTCTGTCTCATAGGTGATTTTAAATAAAACTTCACAGACTTAAGACTGAATTCACATTCTTATTTTATATGTCCATGTTTTCTCACTATTTACCTTCCAGATTCATTTTGCAAACAACATAACTTGCTAGTACAATGCATTTTTGCAACAAATATTTGAGCTTCCTTAAACGCCCCACTGTTTTGTTCAGCAGTTTCTGTGAGTAACCGCATTGGTATACAGCAACAATGATGATTTGCTTCCTCAAGCTCAAATCTCTGTAAATTGATTTTCACAGCTGTGAAGTCAGCTGGTTAAACTCGCTCCTTCACAGTTCATGTGACAATGGTACAATAAATGTACAACAGTTCACTCACCCTGGCACTGTCCACCAATGAGCCAGTATCCCTCAGTGCAGGAACAGGTGTAGCCACCTGATGTATTGATGCAGACCTGGGTGGGGTTACAGTGATGAGAGTTTGTCTCACATTCGTCAATGTCTGCAACCGAGAAGAGGAGATGTTGTTGTTAATCATTTTCTTAATTTCCGTCTTTCTTTCTTTCTTTCTATAAGAAAATCTGTTGGTTCCTGATCGCACATATGAATCACAAAACAACAAAAGGTCCCTCTGTGGTAAGTAAGAAATAAGTAATAATATTATGACAAATATCTTAATCAATTTATGTCACTAATGTTAACATAAATGAACAAAATTATAATCAGAGACTAAACAAAAAACTTAAAAACACATAACTATATATATACAATGATCGTGGTAATAGTTTGTAGACTTAAAAACTAAGCACCGAGTTGATAACGGGACAAAAGAATATTTCCTCCAGTGAGTTCTGTATTTTTCTTTTAAAAATGTATGAGTGCCAGGATGGGGTGGAGGCCCCTTGGCAATATTGATTTCCATGTGGGCGTGAAGCCTTAGTTCTTTGTCTCTTTTCTTTTTTGTTTGTTTTTGCTTTCATTCTAAGCAAAAAAAAAAAACCCAAATAAAGGACTCACACACCTCTCTCTTGTTCCCAGTTCTTCCTGAATTCTGAATGTGTTTGATGTTTTTTCAACCACAAACTGTTTTCCTGAGGAAGAACTTCGTTTTGTTCGTAAAACTTACTGTTATCCTGCACCCACAAAACTTTATGAACGTGCATGCGCTTCATTCTAAGTGAGCCACCACTTGTATTTTGGTCAGTTGAGGGTAAGGTGCCTTGCTCAAATGCGTGTCCAATAGACTAGGATTTTTCCTGCTGGCTTGGGGATTGCACAGACGCACGTCTGGTCAAAAGTTTGTTTCTCCAACACTCGGGTTTTCACCACCCTGTATTTATAAAAACTCTTAACACACCAGTTAATATCTCAGTACATTATCAACTTACAATTGTTTTTACACAGAATTAGAGATTTCTCCGATTACAGTATGAATTCCTTTGACAGCCCTGGAGCAGCTCACCCACTAAATCTTAACAGCCACATTTCCTTATGAGGATATGACAAATCACAAATTCCAGCCTCTGTTCATGGTTCTCAGACCATGAAGTCACCAATCTCTAGAAAACCAGTGGAGGGAAGTGGGTGGGAGCCTGGCTTTTTGTTTGGACAGGCAGCTATGATAAGCGATAACGTCTGTCACTGGGACCATTGCCCTTTGTGCCAACTTGGACCACTGGTCCTTCATGGGGGTGGAGGAGGCCCATAGCATTCGGCCACGGGCCAACAGCTACACGGTCCTGGCACCTGCTTGCCTTTACCAGTTAAAACCTCTCTGAATGGCCCTCATCTGCACCACATGTGTAGGCTTACTGCAGATCTCTAACACAGACACACAAACTGCAGAAGCGTTTCAGTTCAGCTCCTTATATAGACCGTTTCATGAGCTGCCCACGAGCTTTGGGGCTGCAGCTGACAGTCCCGATCAGCTTCAGAGAAGACATGACAGATGGGTTTTGCCTGAAATTCTTGAACATCAGTCACAAGTAGGAAAACTGAGAAAACTCAACAGTTGAAAGATTTTGACACCAAATTTGTACACAAACAGATTCAAACTAATCTCCGGTGGCTTTGAATGAGACAACGCCAGCTCCTCTTGGCTGCAAAGAAGATTAACATGTCAGCTAAGTTCATCATCTCCTCTCATAGTGCATGGAAAAAACCTGAACACTGAATGTGACAGTAAGCAACTTAAACTGCAGAATGAGCCATGTGCAACAAACGGTGTGGTTTTCAGGTCGACTATCATTTTTGAGTTTATCCGGTGGTTTTTATAAAGCCCACAAGGTTGGAAACTTTTCTCGAGCCACAGAGGAGCATGTAATCCCTCAGCTCAAGTAAAAACATGAAAATACCCAAAACTCAAGTTATGAGCGGAAATGAATATTACAGTCCCCATGTGAAATGAAAAACACAAGACATGAGAGTATGTGAACTCTAGAGGCATCACTTGATGAATCTGATTTGTGAGACAGCTTCTGACCATGTGTAAAAATGTGCCTGAGCAAATCCAACTCCTGCTTAAAGGCCCTGAATGCTAACATCAGCAAGCTAACATGCTTTCACTGTAAGTCAAATATATATCATGTTCACCATCTCAGTTTAGCATGCTAACATTTGCTAATTCGCACTAAACACAAAGTACGGCTGAGCCTGAATATGTCATGAATATGTCTATGACATTTCACGCCAGTTTGTCCAACAGTCTTTTAGATATTTCCATCTGGACCAAAGTGGTAGCCATCACTAGCACCATATCACATGTGCATAGCTAAAACAGAAACTCTCTACAGCAACATCTCTTTCCAGATAAAGTGCCATTTTACACATCCAACAACTGAGTGAACTCTAATGCCAACTGCAAGCCGCATCTTATCACCCAACATCAGTGGCCAGCCTCATTCATTCTCTTGTGGCTGAATGGGAGAAAATCCCTGACGCCAGGTTTAGAAATTACTTGTGAAAAACCTTCCCAGAAGAGTGGAGGTTATAGTTTATCTGCACGTCTAGAAACCACTGAGGGAAGATTTAAAAAAAAATAATAATACAAAAACATCTTTTTGTAATTTGGGTAAATTCCTGCAAGGATGAATTACAGAAATCAGCACAGAGAGGGATAATACTGTGACACACCATAAAAGTGATTATAAAATGCAACTTTTCATGCTATCTGACCTTGTAAAAACAAAGCGTACCTAAAAGCTATGTTTTTTTTCTATTGTTCTCCCAGACTGGTGCCATTAGTGACAGTGATGGAGCGTAGTGCCATTAACTTTGAGACAGGGCCATGTTTGTTACACGTTCAGACAGGAAGTCACAGTCTGTGTAGTTTCTGCCCTATAGCCACATCAATCAACAACCCATTACATCACCCCACACACACCCCCTACACACACACACACACACACACCAGCCTTAGGCTCATTACAATTGGCCCCCACAGAGGCATGCCTGTTCTCCAGGCCCGGCTCGGGCACAGATTTGGCAACAAATGACTTCATCTTTGGCATTCTGATGGTGCAGTTTACCCAAACAAGGTTGTGAGCCGATTCCCTGACAGGCTGTCTCCCCTGCAAAGAGAAAAAGGCCGTAGTTGTGCATGACCTAAACTCTAAAGCTCTCTTTATAGTGAGAAAACTGTACTGTATGTGTACATTTTCCATCTATGATTCATCCCATATGACAGAAAAACACCACAAATAGACGTTAAGGAGGCCATTTTCAACAGCTTGTCCCTGGTGGACACAGTGGGGTAATTATGTTAAGATGTATTAAGACAGCTGGGGGGAACATCTGATATTTTGTATTTAGTGACAGCTGGGATCCCTTGCAGCTGTGAAATGCAACAGAATCAATCAGAAAGCATAAATTTCCTCAGTGTGAGGAGTTGAGTGCCCCTGTGCTCCGGCTGGATGATGGCAGACAGGCCCCTGCACAGAGCATCAAAAAACATCTGTCCCTGTGAACTGACGAATTTGTGCATTCCCTTGGAGTTCAACCACAATTTTTAACGACTTACACTGAATTTCTGGCCTCTATCGCCTTTCCCCTCATGTCACCTCGTCCATCGAGTTTCACTGTAACATCTGATAAACAGCAGGAGGTGGCAGATGTCTGGACTGTCTTTCTCAGAGCATTCACATCTTTAAAGCGGAGTCACTGCAGAGATTCAGCAAAGAGGCTGGAAACTGCAAACAGCTGCAGCAGAAGACAGACACCTTCCACCCTTGTGTCTCTTGCAAGCAACTGGCCATTAATAAGGCTCACTGTGTAACCACTGTGGTTGCAGAAATATCAAACTGACCCCGGGCGCATTGGCTGCATTCGCTGGTTGTGATGAATGGGAGAACAATGTGAACAACCAAACATAAGCAAACAACTGAAAACAATGAGCAGGAGTTTAGGGAAGAAAAAAAAAACATTTGATGAATAAGACGAACAGATTTTTCTCCTTTTGCTTTTTAAATCTGACTTCAAGACAAATAAAAAGTGAAGTTTGCAACACGACAGGATGTAACGGCTGTTTGTGCATTAGTCTTAAATGACTGACATTTTATAAACTGTCCTGAAGTAGTAGTAGAAAGTAACTGTGTACATTTACTCAAGTACTCAAGTCCTCTTAAACACAGCGTCTTCACTTAAGCATTTCCATTTTATGCATCTTTATACTTCCACTCCTCCACATTTCAGAGGGAATGTACATGTACCTGTTCCTACAGCATGTATTTGGCAGCTGGAGTTAGCGGTTACTTTACAGATTCATATTTTAACATGGGGAAAACCCATTGCATTACCAAACACAATGCATTGCTAAAACGTAATCAGCTTGTTTCCAGTATTTCTGCCTTGAAACCCCCTTAAAAGTGTCTGGCTGGGGCTCCATGTGATGATACTGATGTCTGTGGGTTGTTAGCAGTTGCACCAAGGAGAAATTTCCTCTCTAAAGTTTTTCAGATGGTTTCATTTAAATGTTTTTTGTGGCCTCAAAGAAATAAAATTATGTTATAAAGGAGAAAAATACAAACAATGACAATCTTTCTATTGGAAAAATGTTTTTTGTTTTCCCTTCTTTCCTACACCATTAATCATCTCAGGACCCCTCTGATTAATCTGGCAACCCTCTGGAAGGGACCCAAACCCTAGGTTTGGAACCACTACATTTAACTACCTCATTGTATTCAGTGTAAATCAGTTAAAAGTTGTTCCACCTCAAACAGCTACAACAGTAAAATGCTGCTCACACAGTGATGCATTAGTTTTAACAATCTAATAATGTCATGTAAAATAACTGTATATCAGTCAAAGGGGCCATTTCTCTGCAGAACTACTCAACCTTTACATTTGAATCTTCGAGTGCATTTTGCTGATAATACTTGGTAAATGGTACTTTTACTTAGTTAAGGATCTGATTTCTGCTTCCACCACTGAAATCAGGGGGCATGTCTGCAGACACGGACTCACCATTACAGGTGCCATCCTCTGCAGCAGTATATCCCAGGATGCACTGCGCTGTGCTTCTCACTCTGGGGTAGCTGGGCTCCACAGATCTGGGAGGACCAGGGAGGAAGGTGTCCGAGAATCCAACGGATGTGTCCGGGTAAACCGGATCAGGCTGAACCGGGGTCTCCGGTCTGTACGGCTGGTTGTATAAGCTCCTCGGGATGCACAGGTAGCCTCCGTTCTGGTTCACACAGCGCATGTCTCCTCGGCAAGCATCTGGCAGGGTACGGCACTCATCCACATCTGGAACACAGAGCGGTGCACTGATAAGGACATTCCTGCATCTGTGGGCTTGTGATTCATTGACTTCTCGGTGTTAGTTTGGAAACGTGTTCTGCTTCACACTTCACTGTTTTGCCACTCCAGATGTGATTTCTGATAACACGACCAACATCCAACCTTTCACATTATAAGACAGTAGAAGTCATGTCACTCACCTATACACTGTCTTGCCCTGCGGTCATAAGCAAAACCTTCTGTGCAGGCCTGTGGAGAGATGGTCGAGAGGAGGTTTGAGTGTGTTTTCCCTTCGTGTAATCTGGAGCTGTTGAAATGCGACAAATCTATTCATGCAATAGAATTTATCTACGAGAAAACACAGTTAGTACAAGTTTGATCTGTTACATGCTGCCGAGCTTTACTTCATTGGGACTTTGTCTGTTGCTGACAACAACTTTTGCAGACTCTGACCATGACCTTGGTGTGTATGAATGAAATCTCTGGAAACGTGAAGGAAGTTGTTGTGTTACCTGTCCGTGTCCAGGCTGGATACACAGCAGAATAAAAATCAGAGCTGCCAACATCCTGCAAAGAGTCAATTTCTAGTTTTTAAACGTCGCCGAAAAACCAGCAAGTCCTGTGCATCTCGTTGCATATTCATTCAAACACGCAACTAAGGGAAAAGCAACTCAACGAAGTCCGTTACGCAAAGGTAAACCGCGATTAAGAAAGTAAAATGAAGGTTACTGACCTTGTCGAGGAGCAAAACCTGAGGCCACGTATTTCAAAAGGCATGGTTTATGTTTTCTATTGAGCTCTCTCAAAGGAAAAATTCAGACGACCCGTAAATTCTCCCCGAATCCCCTCGCCAATACCCAGCAGGGCTCTCACTACCCCCCAACTATGCGCCTTTACGCGAAAGCCGACACCAGGTTTTCATTAACCGCTGTCTGGTCGAGCTGAGGCTTCGGTACATTGACCAAGTGTTGCAGGAATGCCTTTTCAAAACGGACTGTTCCGTTTCTGCCCCACTCTGTCGGCTCTACAGATTATTTAGCAATGCAAATTGACGGGCCCCCTCCGAGCACTTCCACAACAGCTGGATTCAATCAGGCAGAGCCAGCCCCCTCCAGTCGCAGCGCGCAGAGACAGCGGCCCCACAGCGGCGCACTCACTCCAGCAGGCGGCTACTCCTGGCCTGTTGGGGGGCAAAAAGGCATAAAGCATACACAGTCTGTTTTCCAAAGATATAAACAGGCCCCCACTCCTCGCAACTCCTTCCCATACAGCTGAATAACTCTGAACATCTGCATTGGCGCGGCCAATGCAAGCTATCCACGCAGTAGTAGCCACATCTGGTTTGCATGAATGACCGTTGGAGAAAGAAATGACAAAATGAAGACCAGTAAGGGGTCTGCAGTACCTTTATTTGATTTAAAATTCCAATTAAGTCACGGGTACTAACCTGGGTTAAGGATCATCCAAGTTCAAGGAAATCAAACTCCTCTCTGACACCTCGGAGTTTCAGATTTTACATCTACAAAATATCTTTTATAGTGAGGATTTACAGTTTCTATACATTTTTATCAATACACCTGGCGAAACCCTGTAACATTCCGTCTGGAGCGGCTGATTGAAGTTTATACAAAAATGTAGAGCAGCTCACTTTAAAGCTGGTCAGGTAAAACTTTTTAAATGTGCAGTTTTTACATTTTGTAAATATATATATATTTATATCAACCATTTACAATCCTGATTATACAACTACCCAATTAGCAAAAATGCAGGCACTTTACTTCCAGAATTTCCTTAGTGCCTATAAATAGGAAAAACGCCACCCATTTACATACATACATAACTATATAATACTACTGTAGTTCAACAGAGCAGTCTCAAGCCTCTGATCAACCACAGTCAGCAGTCGAAGCCATAATTGCAACGCTTGTTGCATATCACAGTCTGGCCGTCTGGAGAAGACAAAGTTTAGCAAAAATGTCTTTATGGTTTTAACAGATGTACTGAACCACATAAATCTCTGCACAGCCTGCTGCCAGGGAGTTTTTAGGCAAGTCCTGGATCACACGGAAACAGTTCACTGCATTGTTGAAAAAAAAAAAAAGAATAAAAAAACAAAAATAAAAAGACAAGATAATAAAATTAAATTAAAGGATGAAAGCTGAAGGACACGCCTCTTGCAAACAGAGGTGACGATCAGACTCAACTCACAGGTATTGAACTACACACAGTGAGTTTACAAGGTCACTTGTTTAGAACTGGTGCAATGAATAAACATGTAAGAAGTAGCTCACAATGAAAAGGACAGTTTCTATGAAAATCTACGGTGTCACTCTCACTCTGAATGACCCACGACTTGAAAATGTTCTCGTTCTGCATCCTTTTTTTTTTTTTGCATGTGGAGTCATTTCGTTGATCATTTTTCCAAATTGTTGGTCAACACTTAATAATGCTGAACAAGAAACACTTTTAATGATGTATAAAGGGAGATTCTGTTGCATAGAACAGTAACTGCAAGTACAAATGATTAAAAAAAAAAACCTAAATTTAGCTTCAAACCCCTACAAAAAAGGGAATATTAAGCCTTTATCAATGATCTGATCATTTATTTTTGCAGGAAATAAAAAAAAGAGCAGCAATTAAGTAGCAGACCTGCTCAAATATCTCAGTCTGTGTAGTGTAAAACTCATGTTGGATGAATTAAGACATCTAACTGGCACTCATTATGGGACTCATCACTGATTTAACAAGTCTTTGAGCACAGCTCCAGCACTGGCCTCAGCTGAGACCGGCACAGGTGTGAAGGAGGGCAGGGCGTCAGAGATGGGCTTCATCAGCAGGTGACCTCCTGAGCCACCGGAGCTGGAACCAGCAAGCAGAGGAACTGCTGCCGAGCGAGGGGCCAGGAAAGGATTGGACTCGCCGGCTCGCTTGCTGGCTGCCGCGGCTCCTGAGAGGAGAGAAACTTAAATTTAAATGAGGTTTGATGTGTGTGGGGATGTGAGAGAATAAACAGCCCCTCCCGTCTGACACGACTGATTAAAGCACATGAGAGAAAGAAACATCCTGGCGGCGGTTATTCCCAAAGGGGTCGTTTACCTGCTGTGGTGCTGGAAGCAGCACTGCTGGTTCTTCTCGGAGGCGGCGCGTTCAGAGGTTTGATGTCATGGACCAGAAGCTTTGGTGCAGGCAACGAGGGGGTCGACTCCATCTCCAGGAACTTTACAAACATCTCCGAGAAGGACTGAAACAACAAAGGACAGGACAGTGTGTGGTGCTGAATCACTGATATATATATATATATATATATATATATATATATAATATTATTCGTTCTGGACCTCTTGGTTCTCTTCACGATTTGTTTCCCTACAATTGCAGTAAGGTTTTATGTGTGGTTATTTTTTGTTGTTGTTGTTGTTTTTTGAAATAATGTATGTGTCATAAATACATATTTATATCATAAGAATTTTATTAGTTGTTTTTGCAGTTGTTAGCGTCCATATTATGCTCTCTTCTGTTTTCGTTCTGGACTTTCCCCTGAGAAAGCACAGAGACCCTGTAAATACTCTGTTCCTCTTTAATTGCAAGGAAGTTATCCCGATGCCACGTCCGGCGCCTTGACTGCTGAAAGACAGACCTAGGAAGTGTGATCGTTGTACATTACTAAACACAAGTCAGAGTCAGACCCGCTACATGTGCACTCCTCTGTGTTCCACAGTTCAGGTTTGAATATGTACATGTGTATATGTGTCTCTGTGGTAAAGGAACTTCACGTGGTATATCTTACTGAGTTGAGCCCCTGGCCACTGGTGGGCCTCTGTGGAGTGTTTGGGACACTTTGTGCTCCTCTGCCTCCCAGCCAGTTCGACATCCATCCGGTAACACCCTGCCGTCCATCCTCCTCCAACATCTGCACAGACAGAGACGAGAGGTAAGGAACTGTAGACAACGGATTTCTCAGAGGTCTCAAAGTCTTTACAACATCTCAGACTCCTAATATTCCATGACTACACACGAGAGGTTATTTATCCTTACCAGACCAAGAAAAGTTAATGGTTCTGTCTCATACTGTTCATTCAGACTCTTTCTGAAGAGCAGATTTTCTTCTGTTTTCAAAGAAGTGGTCGGATTATTTCAGTTTTAATTGCTTGTGGTTTCCTTTCTGCCTGCTGCCACTTTCTGGAAAATTATTTTGTGGACCCACTCACTACTTAAACTCATGTACAGGCGCTCTGATTCTCTGCTGACAGCCCTCGAAGAAACTCGTGGCTTTATCATCCGCTGTCATTCATACTCCTAATCATCAGCGTCATTTTCTTGGCCGGATCCAGCTGGATGGACACCATATATAGAGATATAGAGTGTGTGTATCACAGCTTTGGGCTTAAAAGGCACTAGAAGGGAGATACTAGTTGCTCCACAGAGGCCGATTCTGAAAAGACGGCTGGCTTTGTGGGACACTTGGCTGCCGTAAACACGAGTTGAGTGGAAAATTTAAATGGCATTAACAGGAGACGACGGCAAGATGAAAAAATAAATAAATAAATTTAAAAAGAAAAAGTGGAACGACCTCCAACACAATAAAATGGGTCTTCTGAGGAGTTGTAATTGCATTTGCCTCTCACCCTGTATCTGTTTTCCTTTAAGAGTGTTGGGTAATTTACTTTGGAATCGTTGGATGGAGTCCTGCCAGAAGATCTGTGTAAGGAAATGCTTTCGTTTTCAGGCCTGAGCTCTGAGAGCATTTTCAGGGCCTGCTGGAGTTAAAAGTAACTGTTGGACAGTGAGTTTTGTAGTTGACGGTCTCTCAAGGACATGTTTAACTAATGAAACATTTCAGAAACTGAAAAAAAGTTCTGTTACCTTCCAGTAAGAGTGAACTGTGACAGCCAGGGTATGTGACTCATAGAAGTAAATGTAAAACTAGACAAAAACTGTGTTGGTACAATTCCTCTGTACAACAAATAAAAAATGAATGGTTGTCCTGACATAAATTCCAACTCTGTGAAGCTGATGCAGGTTACACTTTTTGTTAAGACGGTGCCACAGCCGTGCTAATTTAACTGAATTTCTGAAACTCTGCTTTTATATTTTATATTCTATCAAGGGAGCTGTTAAACTGAGACTTGGACTCAAGTCAGACTTTGTGCAAGTTACAAAAGTGACAATATTTTCCATGAAAACTTGACCTGGGCTTACGAATAGCCCAGAACAGTCTCCTGTAAAACTACACGTTGTTTTTGTTTTTGTAATAAAGATATAACATGTTAATTAGTGAGTTTCAGAGGAGCTTTAGACAGTCTTCAGTCTTTATGCTAAGCTAAGGTAACAGTAGCCAGCTTCATATTTACCACACAGACACGAGTGACACTGATCTTCTCAGCGAACTCTCAGTAAGAAAGAGAATAAGTGTATTTTCCGTTTAAGTGTTGTGAGACTTGCCAAGGAGTTGATCTGTGTTGGATCTGAGGGACTTAACCTCTCACTAATCTAACACAACTCTGGTTTAATATTTGTCCATCTCCGTCAGCTTCAGCCTGTCACTCCTGTTACTCCTTATACAGTTTGTCTGTGCTGCCATGATTTTTAAGACTTTTCCTCTTGATAGAATGACACCAACATACTGACTGATGTGAACTTATGGCAGACACGGTACTGGAATGCATGTATGGTGGCTGAGGGATAACAAGAAACTGCAGAACAGAAATCCAGAGATTGTTGCTGTCAAAGATGTAATTGGCTGATATATTGTTATTGGTTGTTATTTTTTTAATCTTCTCAAATATCAATATCAGCCTAAAAAATCCTGCAACAATCGAGCTATAGCTTTTCATATTTTACATGATTTCACAGTTATGCAACCAATTTACCTCAGTGCCTTGTTGCTTAATATTACACGCTGCAAACTCACATTATCAAAGTACAACTGGTCAGACCTCATTTATAGATCATAGATCCACATTTTGCAGGTGTCTATAACTGTGATATATTCATTTCTAAGTGCTGCTTTTAATGTTGTGCTTACATTATTTTGTCCACCACCTGTAACTCTTGGTAAATTAGGACGTTTTCCTGGGCACTTACATATACACCAAGTGCCTGGCCAATGACAGTAAAATAAATCTTTGTGCAAATAATTTATTTGGTGAATGCGTAAAAATGTGTATCAATAAATTAGTCATATTTATTCTTTACAGCTGAAATTGAAGTGCTAATAAGAGAATTAGAAAAAAAAAAAAAAACAGGTTAAAAAACTGCAAAAGTCATTTTTTTCCCCAAGAATAAAAGAAGAGTGTTGCAACAGAGCTGGCTTATGGCAGAGGTTGTATTTTCATATTTATTAGTCTGGTGATATGTGATGCATTTACTCCCAATATGGAACAATACCACAGACATTGCTCACTGACTGTTCAAGCCATCATACTGCAATCAAAAATGGTTTTATTTATACCAACTGCTGCCTAAACACACAATCATACGATTGCTTAAGCAAATACTTTGAACACGAGTCAAGAAATCTCTCACCTTATCAACATCTTCTCGGCTCAGTCCCAGAACACTTCCCATGAGCCTCAGCACATCGGCACGCTTGTTCTTAGGTGTGTGGAAGTATCCCAAGTACAGGTTACGCATCAGGACTCTGGAAAGAGAACAACATGAATAGCAAGGCATGACGTAATTCAAGGTTTAGAGACGTGGTGTGTTTACCCACGATTCTCCTGGGAAACAGAGGCATATAAGATTTAAAAATGTCAACTTTTCATGAGCCAGGTAACACAGCCTTGTTTTCAGCTCTGTGACGACACATTTATCTGGTAATCCAGTGGTTTATGTAGCTAAAGATCTACTCAACCCGCGAAGGAACACTTAATCCTTCAATTTATCTGAAAAACAAAAACTAAACAAAAATAACAAAGTGACCACATATCTCAGTCCTTTGAAACTGTAGGAGATTTTGCTTATACAAGTAGATGTAGTGCAATGAAAAGTGTTTAATTGTAATCTCTTTTAGCTAAATAAAGGAGTGTATGATTTAACCCCAACAGGACTGAACTTACTTGTCTATCTTCCCCTCTGTGCTGTTCAAAAGGTTCATCAGTTTCCTCTGCGCCTCCTCCAGCATCTCCTGTCTTACATCCACTACAAGGCAACACACACACACACACACACAGAAGAGATGTTTATTTTTAATTACTTTTTTTTTTTGTTTTTAAATAAGGCTCATGCCCCTGCTGTACCTGACCCCAGTTCATGCATCTCAGGCATTTACACCATCATGAAGTCACAGAGCTGAGCATCTGATCTCATGAACGAAGAGATCACTGAATAATGAAGGTCATTTAACAACACCTACAACCTTGTTCTGGTCATATTTCCAAAATCCTCAGACTCTAACCATTTGGATCAGCACCATGTGGATAAAAACATATTCTGTCCGCTGCACAATAAAGATCATCTCTGACCCATTTCAAGTTGCGACTGTATTTCTTAGCTCAGTAGTCCAACATATATTAACATTTTATTTTGTATGAATCTATAAAATATAAGTCATCAGTATGTCAGTATACACCAATTTAGGTTCATGTTGCACAGTTTAAGAAAGAGTATGTGTAATGCCAGGTATTTACTTCTCATTGGTCTCTCATTGGAGACAGTGAGGTTCAGCACACTCTTACCATTAACTGGCTATTAATAGACCCAGTGTACATTTTCAATAGGTGACTGTGTGGTAAAGCAAATATATATAGCCTCAAGTCAGGTTTCAACAATTGTCTGAAAATCAGCCAGAGAGCAGTGAAAAAAAAAAAGCAGTCTGAGAATTTGCTGTGATGTAATGGTCGTATCTGAATGATAAGACTGAACTCTGCTGAGTGTGACAAATAATAAAAAAAAACAAAACAGGAGACTCTAACCAGTGAAGTTTCAGGGGGCCCACTTATTTAGTCTGTTATTCAGCCTGTGATAAGAACACTGAAATAGAAATATGATGCTGGGAGAAAGAAAAAAAAAAAGGAAGTTCATGTTCAAAAGCTGCCAAGCCAGAGAAAGATGCCAAAGGATGGAAGACACTGCTGTGGTCTTTAAACCAAACAGACATAAAACGGCTTAAAAGACATTTATTTTATTAAAATCTCATGAAGACATCTTTATTTTCCTGTAAGTTAACTATTATGATCCAGTCATTACGAATTCAACATTTGCACTGAAAAAAAAAACTTGTGTAGACGTGCATAAGTTGGCTCACCTTGTTTTTTCAGCTCTTCAATTTGCTCCTCCTTCAGGTCGAGCTGATCGGTGAGACGAGAGGCTGAGTCTAGTGCAGCGTTGGCCTCATCGAGGTTCATCTGTCAGAGAACACAGAACCATTAAAGAACATTTGGCATTCGACTGCAACATTGCAGTCAAGAAATATGTACTCGCTGTTGACAGTAAATGTTGGATATAGATACAGTGAATGGATTCCTCTGATCAGTTAATGATTGCTGGTTTACCTGAAGAGCAGATGCTTGATCTTCCAGCCTCTGAGCTTTTGTTTTCCATTCACTCTTCTCCCTCTTGTGTTTCTCGAGCTCCGCTGAGTACATAGCTTTCTCTTCTGATAGAGGAAAGAGAGAATAAAACCGTTATTACGATTAATATGGAATTTCATTGTCAAACTACAGACTCAAACTGCATTATAATAACCTTCAGACTGTCTGAGTTTAGAAATAAGCCAACTTGCCTTGTTGAAACTGCTCTAGCACCATCTGCAGGTTGGAGAGCGACACCGCATACTGGTTGACCTGCTCCTGGGAGGTTCTGAGTTTAATGAGCGCGTCATCCCTCTGCTTCACCACTCCGCTCAGCTGCTCCTGCAGAGACTCCACCTGCATGCTGGCCTGTTGGCTGGAGGCAGACAAGTAGAAACACAGGAGGAATGTCATTAACAGTGAAACCAAAGTTTTTTTATCTTCACAAAATCAGTGAAAGGCATCTCTCATCAATGGTGGCTCGAAATGGAAGTAAGAGGTAAGAGTTTGAAAACCATTTGAACTTCAGTGCACAACATTTCAGAGTACTCTACACAGGACAACAATAAAACAAAAATGGCAGTGACAACTTTAAAATGTGTTTTGGTAAAGAAACTGAAACACTTCAAAACTGTAAAATAAAAAAAGGAAGGAGATCATTATAAACCATCAGGTGAATTGTCATAATCAGACTAGATTGCTATTTTGCTAAAAGAAATAAAAAAAAATCACAGATTTGCTGAGTAATTGAGAAATCTGCAGCCAGGCTGGAAACGGAAGAGGGAACTGATTCTGCATGTCTGACATCCTTAGAGAGGGAGATTCACAGCTCAGTGAGTGACAAGTCACCTTGTCGGTCTCTCATTTGAGTGACGGGATCTCAAGCGGAGACCAGTCTTATTGGGGGTTAACTAAAGACAGATGTAAACAGGAGCAAGATCATAGACAGCTGTAAAAATCAGAAGCCAAAAGTAATTTCTAATATTAATATGCAAACAGTGGAAAAGGACAGAAGGAACTTTTTACACCCCAGTATGACTGTGAGAGAGATTTGACAAAAATCCAGGACATTTTTACAGTATCTCTAACACAATGTTTTATCTGGACGTAACAGCTGCATGTCATCTGTTTAATAGAGGAATTCAGTTTTGTGATAAGAAGTGAATATAAAGAGCAAATAATATGGAACCCAAGACAGAGCTGGAGGGACCCCCAAAAGAGACTGAGGCTCCAGAAAAGGACGCTCCCTTTCAACCATCACACCATAATTTTATGTGAGGAAACCTACAGGATCTCAGATACGAATACGGTAGTTTTAGTCTGGGCTAACCTGGCATTCTCCACCGCACTTGAGGAACTGGCCAGCTTTTCGTCCAGCACCGCCACCCTCCTTCGTAGTTCAGTCTCCCTGTCCTCCGCCGCGAGCGCCTCTCTCGTGTACGAGTCTTCGATCTCCAAGAGGTGATTACGTAACCTTTCCAGCTCCAAGTTGAGACGCTGTTCTTTATCCCTCACATGCTGAAGCTATGCAGAAAAACAAAAGTTCCTCTCAGACTTTTGACATATTTATACTCTGAGGTTTGTAAAATAGATATTTAACAAGAAGTAATTATTTGAACTTGCATTGAATTACACTGAACATTGAATTGATTTGTCTTGCACATAAAAGCAACACAGTGAACAAACACAGATTCAGTGCCTACGCCATTAAAATAAAGTCTAGTGAGTGAATACTGTCGGTCCTCCTACCTCAGTCTGCACTGCGGTGGTCTCCATTTGTTTTTGCTTCAGGGCCATCATCACCTGATCCCTCTCCTGCTGGAACGCCACGGCTTTCTCCTGCATGGACTTCAGTTCGTTCAGGAGCTGATTCAGCTCACCGGACTTACCCTGAGTCGCATCATCAGAGTAAAACATAAATCTATATGAAGTATGAACTAGATGAAGATAAAAGACGACATCATCTGTTTCCAGTTTAAAATGACATGACGGATGGATTTGATAAATAAAGAGATAAAGTTTTCCTAAAGAAAAAACCTGATACAATTCAAGACAAACAAAAGAAATAACTTTGAAGTCTTGGTGCGAACTGACCTGCTCTTTGTCCTTGAGCATCCTCTCCACTGTAGCAGACTTCTCGCTCATTGCACTCAGTTCAAACTCCTTCTCCCTGAGGAGGAGGGAAACCTGCATGTTGGTTTCCTGCAGCGCTCTGAACTCCGACTCTTTTTCTCGAGAGCGTGCCGCAACAAGCTCGTTCTCCTCCTTCAGCTTCTTCACATCCATTTCCAGAATGAGAGCACGCTCTTTCAGGTTGGTCACAGCCTGCTTCAGCACCTCGTTGTCATTCTCACGGTTGCGTAGTGCCTCACTGACCTGGA
Organism: Toxotes lorentzi; assembly: GCA_037833715.1. Taxonomy (NCBI): domain Eukaryota; kingdom Metazoa; phylum Chordata; class Actinopteri; family Toxotidae; genus Toxotes; species Toxotes lorentzi. The sequence continues at coordinate 4,053,554 of JBBMJY010000009.1, forward strand.
TTAGCTGGTCTCCTTTGGTTTTGATGAGGAGGTCTTTCTCCCTCAGTGATCTCTGCTGAGCATCCAGCCTCTCTCTGATCTGTCGAACCTCTTCAGCTTGACTTCTTTGCTCGTTTTCTGAGGCAGATGCTGAGTTGGAGAGCCGGTGGTTGTTCTCCTGGAGAGTCCTGATCATGCTTTCCCTCTGAGCCAGCTGTTCTCGCAATCGCACAAGTTCTTCCTGCAGTTTCTCACTGGCTACGGGTGAAGCTGTCTGGTGGCTGGGAGCATCTGCTGTGAGAGAACGTTCAGTAGACTGAGCAACTACAACTTCAGGAGTCTGAGCTACGCTGTCCAGTTTTCCCAGCAGGACGTCCTTGGTGGAGCTGAGCTGGGTGATGGTCTGCTGGACCTGGGCGAGTTCCTGACTCAGACTTCCCAGCCTCCTCTCCTTCTGCTCGTAGCTCTGGATCAGTCGAGCGTAGTCCACTGACAGCTTGGAGCTACAGTCGCTGTCAGCAGAGACCTGGCCCTGCAGTTTGATCAGCTCCTCCTGCAGCTGGGCCGACTCGTGCTGCATGTTCTTGACTGTTGTAATCACCTGCTGCTTCCACTCCTCCATCTTCTTCACCTGCTGCTTCAGCGTGTCCCTCTCCTGCAGCAGCTCCTCAAACTGGTTGCTGCTGACGCCTCCGGACCCAGCACCAGACTCTCCTCCCGACGTTTGCAGGACAGTCACCAGGGTCTGACACTTCTGAGTCAGTGCATCTATCTCGATGTCCTTCTCCCTGATGATGCGGGACAGGTTCTGGATGGTCTCCTTGAACATCTCATGGCTTCCTGAGGGGTCACTCATGTTGGAGAGGCGCTGATTCTCCTGCTGAAGCTTCAACAGAGCTGCTTCCTTCCCTGCCATGATGTCCATGAGGCGGTGATAGTCGGAGCGAAGCTGGCTGTTCTCTCTCGTCTTCTCATTTAGCACAGCTAGCACCTGCTCCCTCTCCACAGCATAAGCCTGCAGCTGCTGCTGTAGGAACATGACATCCTGGCTGTGTCCGCCACCTCCACCCATGGAGACTCTGGCATGAAGCGCCTGGATCTCCAGATCCTTCTGCAGGATCATCTGGGAGAGTTTACCTACTTCATCACGAGACACCACCAGCTGATCCAGCTGTCTGGTCAATGACAGGTTCTTCTCGTTCAGCTGGCTGATCTCAGTCTCTTTCTCCTTGATGCCTCTTACCAGTCTTTCTATTTCTACCTTAGATAAGTCATGCTTCTCGTTGCCGTTCTCCTGGTTTATAGTCTGGGTCTTGTCCTCCTGCAGGATGACCTCTCCCTGCACAGGCGGAGAGCCAGCACGGCCCTGACTCACACTGAGCTGATCTACTGTCTGCTGGAGGCGAGCTATGTCCTCGTCTCTCGCATGTATAAGTGTGTCATAGTTAAGAGTGGTCTGCTGATGGCGAGCATGAGCCTGCTCAAGCTCACTCTGTTGGGCCTGAAGTGACTGCTGCGACAGCAGGAGAGAAGCCTGCTGCTCCTCCGTGGTTCTCCTCAGAGTCTGCACCTCTTCTTCCAGCCCATTCTTGGAGCACTTGAGCTGGGTGATTTCTGTCTCCAGCTCTGTGATAATGTCCAGGGTCCTGGGCTCAGCCAGAAGCTGAGGTCTGCTCTGCTGATCTCTAAGGCGATCAATTTCTTCCTTCAAATGGCTGTTCTCCTCCTTCATGCCCCCCAGTTGCTTATCTTTCTCCTCTAGTGCTTGTCTGAGGGCTTTGGCTTCTTTGGTCACGACTGAGATACTGTTCTCCATCTCCGTCTGAATATCCGCAGCATTTTGTTTCAATGTGTCCATGAAGACGTCCTTCTCTTGCAGCAGATCTGTCAGCTGCTTCTGCCCTGCAACTGTGATTGAAAGCATCTCATTGGTGTCTCTGTGATCAGACGCCAGCTGTTCCAGGTCTCTCTTCAGCTGAGCGATCTCCATGTCTTTCTCCTGGTTGAGTTTGATGGCACGTTCATGCTCCGTCTGTAAAGCTGAGGCATCCATGGAGCGAGCCCGAGTCAACTCATCAATCGTCTGCTGGTACTGTTTTGCCTGTTCAGCCAGTGTCCTCTCCATCTGCCTCAACTCATCATCCAGCTGATTTTTCTCCAGCTTCAAAGCTTCAATACGAGTGTCCTTTTCTCTAGTTGTCCTGTTCATAGCAGCCTGGCTTTCCTTCATGTGCTTGGTTAGTTCTTCTACTTTACCGAGAGACTGCTCACTCTCCGCCTTCAACCTCGTGTTCTCCATCTTCAGCTCATAGTCCGCAGACAGAACCTTCTCCTGAGAGCTCCTCATCTCATCCAGTTCTCTCCTCAGGTCTGACAGCTCCCTCTCCTTCCCTGCTAGCTCCTCCTTAGTTCCCTGTGCTTCAGTTCCCCTCTCCCCTGCCTGATCCAGCTCTGCTTTAGCAGCAGATAACAGCTTCTCTTTCTCCTGCAAAGTCTTCTTCAGCTCTGTGATCTCTCTACGTGTCTCCCTGCTCTGCTCCTGTGCATGTCCCAGTTTGTCTTTCAGCTCCTTCATTGTCCGTTCCAACTGCTGTTTGCCCATGTGCAGCTCATTAAGGGTGAAAGCGCTCTGGCTCATTTTCTCCTTTTGGGTCTCCACCTCCTGCTCCAGTGTCCTTTTCTGGTCTTTGGTTGTGTTGAGCTCTACAGTCAGTTTTGTCAGCTCTGCCTCAGCCTCCTTTAGCTGTACAGAGAGCTGCTCCTTCACTGAGATCATATGCTACAGACAAAGAAAAGGTAGAAACAAAATCCACAGTAATAAATTGTTTTCTCCACTGCATGTGTTCTGATGTGACGTGTTTCTATATTTTCCTTTAAAATGGCTTACTAATTTTGTACAACTCTTACCTGCGTTGCCTCCTGGTTTTGTTGGTCTAGTTCTTCCAGCTCAGACATCAGAGTGTCCCGTTCCTCCTCAGTGGCTCTCAGGGCCTTTTCTCTCCTCTCCAGCTCTACCCTCAGATCCTCCAGTGACTCCGATTCTCCAGAATCAGCTCCATTATTGCTAACTATTTGTTCCTCTGCCGCTTTCAGTCTTTCTTGCAGATTGACCTGTAAGACAAATAAAGAATTACACTTCAGGATCTGATATAATCCAACAGACTTCAGTTAACTAGACTTTGTACTCTGATCACATTATTAACATCATTACATCAGAAGCCAGCAAGCATAACTAAACTAATCAATGAATTTTAAATGGGTCTATGTTCTGGCTTTTGTCCTGTCACACAGCAGCTTCCTACACATGAATGTACTTGAAAAAAAGACAATAGACACAGTATAAGGTATCAACACGTTCCATATTGCTGCTGTATCTGTTACATGTGAAACATCTACTTTAAAATTTGTGCATTTATAAAGTAATTACAGACTAAAAATCAAACAACAACAAACCTTTTCTTGTTCTAGGACCTCTTTTTCTTGTCTCAAAGCCCCAATAACGGTGTTCAGTTCTAAGATGTCTGCATGCTCAACTTCTTCCTTTGGTTCTGCCTGAAGTAAAAAAAATAAAAATAAAACAAAACTAATTAAACTAAGGAAAAATAATCTTAAAAACCCACCCGTATATTATATATATTTAGCAAGATGTATGGTTAATGATACATTTTCACACTTACTTCAGCCAAGTTTTTCAGTCTCTCTATTTCTTTTTCTGCAGCTGCAGAGCAAGTAGGAAATTTTAGTTAATACGCAGTTTAACTATGCAGGATGGTTTATAGTAAGGAGTCAGTGACAATATCTTGTGTCTATTTGAAATACTAAAATACCACTACAATAAAAAAAAAGGTATCGCATTTAAAAGAAAACTTTGGCAAAGTTTTTTAGCAAACTTTTAATAGCTTTAATTAAGCCGATGAGAAACAGCAGTATCCAGTAGCTGTATTCAACAATATCAGAATGATGATGGTATACCTGTAAGGTTTTGTCTCAACGCTTGGATCTCGTGGTCTAGCTGGGCTTTTTGCAGAGTCTTCCCCTCCTGCTCTTGTACACGTGTCTGGAGCTCGGCGACAGATGCCTGCAGCCGTGTGTAATTCTGCAGCAACCCGGTGTTTTCTTCCTGGACTTCATCCTTCTCCAGCTGCAGCGAGGCCTGTTTCCTCTGTGCGTCCTCCAGGCTGGCAGACAGCTCGGCCAGCTGCTTCTCCCGCTGCTCTGCTGCTTCCTGCAGGGACCGTATGGTTTTCTGGAGTTCAGGCAGCTTGGAGGCGTCTGATGAGGAACTGGACTGGCCTCCTAGAGAGAAGGATGTGGAGAAGGGTATTCACTTTGAGTAGCAACACTGAGCTGTACCCTGAAGGAAGAATAAACAATAGTAAAAATATACATTCAAATGTGTTTGACAAAAGTGCCTGGTTATAACACCTTCTCTAACCTTTGTAAGAATAAAAACCCCTTCAAATTTTTGGTATTAAAACCACAATTTACTCAGTAAAATCTCTGAAGTTCTAAAGTGCCACAAGTTTATATTTCTAAAATTTCAAGAATGAATGTCAAAGTGAGGCTAACCACTCTGAATCTGTTCCTCCAGCTCCTCTATCCGCTCCTCGTACTCTGCTAACTCCTCTCTGTGCCGGCGGGTGATGTCAGCCATCTTCTGCCGCTGGGCGTCCTGCAGAGCTGCCAGTTCATGCTGGTGTTCATCCACCTCACGACTCATCTCCTCTCGCAGCTCCTGTTCCAAGGCAGCAATGACATCAAGGTTAGAGTCTCAGTGTCATAACTGCATGCTGTGCTCATATTTAAGATTTAGACTTTACTTTAAAATATGATTTATAATTACCTTGATAGTCCTCTGAAGTTTGAGAATCTCACCCTGGTCGCCATTTCCAGTTCCTGCTCCTGTTGATGCCTGTAATAAAAATGTAGGTATGTGCCCCCAGTGATATAAACTGATGTGATATTTTCTGATGTGAAGACTTTGGAGGTCTGGCACAGTGAGTATTTCTTAGCATTTGTTCTGCTAAATCAACAAATTCAAATTATTTTTACCTGAGACATTCGCCTCCAGTGTGCCACCTCCGCCTCCAGACGCGTGACTTCCGTCGACAGCCGGTTGATCTCCTGCTGCGACCAGATGACATCGCTGAGGTCCATTTCATCGCTGTGGAAGCCCTGGTGGGAGCCTGAGGGCCGTGACAGGTAAGACGAAGCAGAGGAGGTGGTGGTGGAGGAAGTAGTGACGATGGGCAGCACTGCAGGGCTGACGGAGGCAGACTGGGCTGACTGCTGCAGCTTCTGGACTTCTTCCTGGAGTCCACTCTGCCGGGCTTTCAGGTGACTGATCTCCACCTGGGAAGACGCAAATGAACCTTAGGGCCGTTCTATACCCGCTGCTAAAACCAAAACCATTTTCTTTCTAGATAATACTTAACCTTATGTACGCAAAATAAAACTGGACTCTCCTTTCACACAAAGCTCATCTCCTCTTAAGATTCACTGAATTGATGGAGAAATGTGCATCACTACTAAATGGTAATATGCCAACATTCTAATATATCGAGGCACAGCGTTTATGTGGGCACATGGTGATGTTCAATTACACAATTTCAAGTTACAGCAGATCATGTGTCTTCAATAACACAACTGATATGGATGTTTATATTCCAGATAGTGGAGATGACCTCGACAGAAATGCAATCTAAAAGCTTTAATGACAAAGACAAAGGTACATACATCTTTCTGTTGCAGAAGCGTTCTGTATTCTGCAGACTGTTGTTTAATCTGGATCTCTGAAGCCTCCAGCTTCTCCTCGAGCTCTGCATGGAGCTTTCTTAATCTGTCATACTGCAGCATAGAGAGAGGAAAGAGAAAGTAAATGACACAGAAGTGTAAGTGCAAGCATTTTTACAGTACACTTTCCAACCCTGGCATGACTACAACCATCAAGAACTACTATAGAAATGGACCATATATTACACAGATTACAGGTCCACTGTCGTGGCTTTATGGGACACAGCCCACGTTAATGTTATTAGTTACACCTGTGTCCTGTTATGACAAGTGCAAAAGGTCTATAGCTTGTTGACTCTGAGTAAGTGAACAAAGAATCTAACCTCAGATTTCTGAGTGACAAATGAAGCCTCGACTTCAGCCAACTTGGAATTAGACACCTGCAGTTCTGTGGCAGCATCTGTAGTTACACAGAAAAAATAGCATAGACAATATCACCAACAGGCATTAAGACAGTGAGAATGTTACATATATACGCTTGAATAAAATTGAGTAGAAAAAACACGCAGCAGGAATTAAATGAAAGGATAATCACAGTAAAAGAACCATAACAACCTGGATTATTTTTAACCAGATTTCTGACACAACACAAACTGCAAAATGAGAAATACACTTCAGGTTTATCTACCACAGTACAGAGCACATTCAAGATATAATAACTGGTGACTTTTTCCCCCCCATCTCCATCTTAGTCACTCACACACACAGGGACACACACACACACAGATCTGCTTACTCCTGCTCACATGACAAACAAACATGCACAGCTGAGCAGGCCAGCATTTCTGGAGAGCTTGTCTGAGTTATGTGATCTTAACAGCTGGACGAAGCTCAGCAAAAACACAACATTCACTACTACGCAAACTGAACTGAAGCATACAAACAAATGCAGAGCCCATTTATTTAGAAGTTACCCATCCTTTAAATTTAGTTTACTTAAAATCTGGATTAAAGGCCCGTTATGTAGATTAATACTTCTTGTTTTTTGACTGGAGCTGTGAGTTGGAGATCTGTGACCAAAGTTCTCCTTTTACGTCAGTGCTTTATCACCCATCGCCTGTTTGCTTTTTAGAGTGTTGATGCTTTTGGGTTTAATTGGGTGAATGTGATGGATCCTTTTGATATAAGATCTATAACCATTGTACTTTACTTCATGAAATACTCATCAGAGTCAAACACGAGAATTAAAACCAGGTGGAAACCGAAAAACCTCATGACTCAAATTACTGACATACTGATTGTACAAATTTACATGATGCAACAGAATTCAAAGAGAATACACTTACATATTTCAGCCATATCTGATTGTGAGCAACTTTCTGTCTCAAAACTAGAATCAAACAATCTCTCTGATCTGTGTTACCATCAGGTGTTACCATCAGGCTGTTACCTACTGCTCTGCTGGCAATGAGTGACCGTTAATACTGAGAACGTTTGATTGAGATATAACACTTTCATTTTCAACTTTCACTTCCAAGGGGAACACTGCAATAGATGAAAGCATTAGACATGTATACTTTAAAAAAAAAAAAACTACAACAGACTGTTAAAAAAAAACCCCTTGAAATATAATTCGTGCATTTGAAGTCAGGCATTTTGGTTTGGCTGCTTTGGGTGACATTTTCCTCGTGTGATGAAGGATGAAGATCAAACCGTGTTCTTAGAAAACTAAATCTCTCTATTTCAGGACCCACTAACTGGAAATATATCAAAGGTAGGCACACTGAAAACAGCAAACAGCTAATATGTACATATGTCTTATGATTCTGGGACTGTCTCTACTATTTTTTAAAGCTCCCAGACACACACACACACACACACACACACACACACACACACACACACGCTCATATATATAGCTGTATCTTAATCTTATTAAAGATCAAAACTCTTGATTTTAATATAAAGAACCGAGATGCCAAAGGGAACCTTAAAAAGAGCATTATTGAAGGCAGGTACAAACTATCAACAAACCAATGTGTATGTTTACAAAATGCAACACAGGTGTGTAATTAAAAAAAAAAAAAAAAGACTTAAGTCCGCTGGGCTGAGGGGGGATAATGTGGACGGAGACAAAAACATGAACACGAACTTACCTCCGACTTCTTCCACCCCTTCCAGTAACATGTCTTTGGTAAAGTTTGATATCTGTCCGGTGAAAGACGACAGGCTCCCGCTGACCTGGCCCAGAGACTGACCGAGGCCGGAGCCCAGTCCACCCAGCCACGATGACATCTTCAGGGGGGGGTTAAAACCAAACAACAACAAAGCAAAGCTGGGCCGAAGAGGACGAGGCGGGGGTTAGCCTAGCCTTGACTCGAAAGGTGACAAAGTCAACTTGGTCATCAAGCTCAGCTGCAAACTCTAAACCGCAGAGACGCCGTTAACTCCAAAATCCACCTTTAATCTTCCGTGACAACGTCGCTTTCCGGGCTGAGAGACGCTCATTTAGCAGAGACCCGGCTAATAACAGCTGACCGTTTTCCTGGAGGAATTTGTCAAGACAAGCGGCTTAAGCGACATGATATCTCAGTCAAACCGCTAATACCTCAGACAGCGGCCCTTAGGTTGAAGTCCGAACCATCTCCGGTGACCGTGAGTGATGTTTTCGGCGGTTTTTAACGAGTCCAAACGGCACGGCGCCCACAAAGTGCCACCTCAACTGCAGCCATTATCGGCTCGACTGCGGCGATGGCTGTCAGGTTTGACGTGGACACATAGCGCCGCAGTGGTGCATTGTGGGATACTGGAGGACCAACAAAACCGAGGTGCGTTCAAGAGCCTCAGCTGAGACTCAGAAGCACTTTTTATCAGTATTTATTCAGTTATTTTCTACATTTTATTTGGTGTAGAGACCGTTTAAGATCATGAATGGTACTAGTATAATAGTATATCTAAGTCCCGCATTTATGTTTACTCTGGTGCTCAAGTAAATTTCTGAGGTACTTTTACTTTACTTGAGTATTTCCATTTTCTGCTACTTTAAACTTCTACTCCACTGCAGTTCACAGTTTACACTTTACACTCTCTACATATATTTGATAACTTTAGTTAATAGTTACTTTGCAAATTCAGATTATTAATACAAAATAAAACCAACAAATAAATCAACACATACATTTCAGATTATTATAGATTAGCCTCGTTACTGTGATTGATCTTTTGCAGGGCCTTTACAGAGTATTTCTTCAATGTGGCATTTTTACTTTTACTTAAGCAAAAGATTTGAGGGCTTCTGCCACCACTGACTTCTTTTCATGCAAGTATGATGCAGTTTTTCTGGACTGATTTTTTGTAATAAGCTGAAGCCAGCAATTTCTCCCCTCAAGAAATTATGAAACACTTACAATTAATCATATTGTAGCACCAAAAAAGTGTACGTCAACAAGCTTGCAGTATACTGTCTGTCCTTTATTAATATAATGAGAATTACATTAACAGTTCTGTGTACTATATTTAAGTTACTCACATATTCTATTCAATTTTTTTCTCTCGCATTGTTTTATACACTGTTTATTCATATTTATTCCATTTTTAATCTTGCAAGGTTAATTAGATCACATAGACACATAGTCACAAAATGTGTATCTATGGAAATTAAACTTGAATAAGTTTTGGAAAAAATATTTTCCAATAAACCATATTGAACCCAAATGTTGTATTTATAGTGCATGTATTATTAGAGCTACAACATTTTTATCGCAGATTTGGAAAAAATATCCAAGCAGGGGGGCCTGAAATGTCTGGAATTTTAATCCCTAAGATGGGTAAAAAACAAAAACAAAAACTGAATCTCCTCCCTCTGAAAAGATGAATCCTACATTAGACCCTTCCTGCCTGAAAAAAAAACCCCTCTCTTTCAAAATCTCAGGAAAGTACCAGGCTGTGTTGTTTCTCCTAACTTGTTTATTAAAAGATTACTTTTTACATAGTGTTAAATACAATCTCTTACAAGAACAAATGTCTGAAAGCAGATAATCAGAAGAACAGATGTGAAATCATATCTGATTTAATGTCCTTTCAGCAGACCAACAATACAATAAATCACCCTGTAATTATTTTAAAACTCATTACAGCCGTCAGTTATCAGTCTTCAGATGAAAATGACAAAGATGAATTAAGAGCAAATGTCTTTAATTCATAACATTACTGTGCAAAACAGGGAGAGTCAGGTCCCAGAGCCCATATTCAAGCAGCTTGTATCATCCTTACATCAAAGGCAATAAAGCAAACATTCCTGTTCAAGCCTTCTATCTTCCGTCAGGATGACCGTGATGCATTTCTGGTGTGTATGTCAAAAGAACAATCATGACCCACAGATGCAGTACTGCCTGTAAAAAATGACATTAAGGGTTGTAATTATTTATTTCATTTAATAACCAGTGTTCATCAGGATGGGAAAACTCCATACCAGTTCACAAATAAGCACTCACCATGTACAGGATAACAAAAACTCTGGCCATAGGGTAGCGTCTCAAGAAGATCCCCAGTCTGATGCTGAAATAACAAGATTTTCTATTCATCACTGGGGAAATTTCACAATAGCAAACAATGCAATTACAGCACAATACTGAAAAAAATCTTACCTGAAACGGTCAATAGTACTGGCTGCCTTACGTACTTTTCCATACACTCCTGGACTGTCCTGATCGCTGAAGAGGACTGGTGTGTTTCTTTGCCGTGCTCCTGAAAATAAAATACACAGAAAAGGCATCATGAGTGAAGAAATCAGTGGAGTCAGAATTCAATCTGATCAACTAAAACTCCTTATGAAAATGAAAATTCCCTAATGCTTGAAATAAAAAAAAAAACAAACAAACAAAAAACCCTGCTGCATTTTAAATTTATAACTTGGTGTACTCTTTTGGAGTCCATATGAAGCTAAATGTGGAAGTGACTCTTCAAAGTAGGAACAGAAATGAAAATAGCTGCATAGAAAGAGGGAGTCTGGATCAACAGTACTGTGTGATAAAACTGCGCAATATCACTGCCCCCTTCACCTGAAAAGACCAATCACTCTGATCCTGACCTCAGCCTTGCCTACCTGGTGCCTCTAGTCCGCTCATGTTGATGGCTGGCCCTCCACTTTGTCCTCCCTGAGCGTTCTTCAGCTGCTGTTCCAGGCGCTCCAGCTGGAAGACCAGGGAGCTTTTTTCTGTGCCCAAAGCCTCCAGCATTGTCTGCTTCTGGATCAGCGTCTCCGTGAGCTGGTGGAGACGATTTTCCAGCTCTGTTTGGCTGCTGCTGCTGAGAGTCTTGTTGGTCAACTGAAAGAAATCAGGATGTGGATCATCAAAGGAGACAGGGAGCATCTGTCTCACACAAGCATTCTTAATAGAAAACAAATTCCTAAAGACCATTTACCATAAACTATGCGCTCCCAAAAAAGATGATGTCCAAGCACACAGGAAGGGAGATCTACATTTACATGCTTGTGTGACTTTCAAGTGACTAACCTGGTTCCTGAGTTTTTGGATTTCATCTTCTCTGTCTTTGATTCGACTTAGCAGGGTGGTTTTGGCTCTATGGTGCTCTTCCTCAAGGTACTGCAGCTCCTATCATGTTAGAAAATAGAAATAAAACACCTCACATAAATTAGGAGTTTGATCAGACTTATAACACTTATGAATGTAGTTAAGAAAAATATATCTGTGACAATTTTTTTAACTCCCATTTTAGAAATCTTCACTCTCCCTTACCTGTTTGTGGCGCTCAACCTCAGCTTCCATCTCCTGTTTAACTCTGTTCTGTAGGGCCTGTTGCTCCTGTAACTGCACCTGCTGTTCCCGCCATGCCTCTGCTTCCGTCAGGGCCTGATTCTCCAAATCCTGAGAGACAAAAACATGGCTCACTCGAACAACTGAACATCAAAAACACAATAGACAAATGCATTTACACCTGGGAACATACCAGTGAAGTCATCATGTAAAATTTTCCACACAAGACCAACATCATTTTTCCTTTCCTGCCATTTACTGCATCTCACCTGTATTTCTGTTCGAAGTGTCTGCACTTGCCCCTGTAGTTTTTGGATCTCCTCCCTCTGCAACTCCTTCTCGTGACGCAGTTCCTCCATCTCCAGAGCCATGGCCCCGCTGCCTTCCAGAGTGTCCAGACCAGATCCCTCCTTCAGACTGCTGATCAGCTTCTCTTTGGACTAGAAAAAACATTTAACACATTATGAAAGACAGCTTAGACTTACCAAAAGAAAAAGGAAAGAAAGAAAGAAAAAGAAACAAGAAAACCAGCATCCCAAAGAGACACAAAACAAAAAAAAGCAAAATTAAAGTACAAACTTGTATATAAAAAGTACAACTTGAAAACAATGATAAAGCCTTCTTGGCCACAGAGTAAATTTCAGCATCAAGTGCTGATGCTACCGATGAAAAATGGTTTTCTGCAGGGCCTCAGCACATCTTACTTGTAGGATGCGTGAAGCTTTGTGCTTGTAGTCTTGTAACTCTTGCTTGGCAGACTCAGTTGCGGCTTTGGCACTTTTCAGTTGCTGTTGCATATCATCAACCCTGAGCTTCTCCTCTGCGGCTCGTCGCTCTGCTGCAGTCACCGTCTCTGCAAGTGTCTGCCTCTCAGCCTCCAGTTTGGACAGTCGACCAGCATATTCACTCTACACGAGAGAACAGGATTAATAAAGTCTTACCATTAAAGGCAAAGCAGGCAGGAATTTTCTTAACTATCAGTCACAGAGCAGAGCAAAGAGCATCCTACTGTAAGCACCTGCATCTTCCGGTAGCCGTCCTGCTCGCTCCTGAGAGCCATTTCAGCCTCTCGCAGCCTCTCCTGAACCGTCTCAAGAGCTTGGGACTTTATGCTGCTTCCTTCTGTGTGGTCTTGCATAATTCTAAAAAACAAAAAAGTAATATTTTATCAAATTTCTTTTAAAGCTAAATTGGATCTCTACTTCAAAAGATGGTAACAGGAGCATACCTTGACCTTTCCTTCTGTGCCTCCTCTAGTGCAGCACTGCGGGATTTGAGCAGCTGATCAGCTTCATCAAGTCTGATCTTCAGAACTGCAAGTTGACCGTCTTTGGCTGAAAGAGCCTCTGTCAGGTCATCAACCTGTGACCGAAGTTCCCGCAACGTCCGGTCAGTCTGAGACTGCTCTGAGTTCCATCTGTCTGCACGTAGTCTGGCCTGGTTCAACTCTGCAAGAGTAAAACACAACTTAGTCAACAGAGAGGAGGGTGTGGAGAAATGGGGGCCATCGTTGCTCGGGATTTATCTTTTCTCTTGCCGTCTTGCAAGTCTTTTGCTCTCTGGATGACTGAAGCCATCTCCTGGTTGAGGGAAGCCACCTCACTGCGCAGCAGCTGGTTCTCCAGACGCAGACTGGACAAGATCTGGCTCTGTGGCTCCTCTGTGGGGGGAGGAGGCTCCTGCCTGCTGGACTCCTGAGGGACAGCCAAGCCTGAGTCTGAACTCTCAGGTGTGTCTGTGGTGGCCGAGCAGGCGCAAAGAGAGAACACACGCAAAAAAAAAACCATTCAGTCATAAATTCCTAAAAAGAACTTGGTTCTTTGTCAAATATGACTGATAACTGAATATCTTTGGGATCTGGATTTCTAACTGAAAGACATCACCACAATCCCTGAGAAACTGTTCTTAATATTTTATAAACTAAAAGAATGGGAAAAATGTTGCTATTTCCAGGGTAATTTTATATCCTTGTATCTTGTTGCTGACAGAAAATGATTAGATAACGTGGAACATGAAGGGTCTTGCTAATCATACCTTGGCTTTGCTCTTTAGCAGAGCTCTCCTCTGATGTTTTGATGCTGTGAGCAGACAGCGAGCTCATGCTTGAGGCCCTGGATACGCCGCGGGTTGAGGGGGGCGTGGACGGCGCTGAGGGGATGGTATGAGGAGTGGTGGAAAGGGGAGGTGTTGGGTTTTGGGTTTCAGTAACTGGAACTGCCACTTTCACAAGTTCCCTTCTTGAATCCCTCCTGTTGCTGGCTGGAGGGTCTGAGCTGTTCAGAAAGTCAAAGAGCATGTCATCGTCCACATCCTGCTCGCTCTTTTTGGGCCTCACAAAGCCAGATGAGGTCTTGGCAGAGTTGGGAGCACTGCTGCCAGAACTGGAGGGGCTACTAGCCATGTTGGCTGTGCCAGCCAGTGTGGTTGCATTGGACCTCTTGATGTTGCCAGCTGCAGCCGAGATGTAGCTTTGTGCATCGTGAGAAGATACATAGGCGTTATGTGTCACAGCTGCGTCTGTCTTGTACCCTGCAGTGCTGTACTCAGGTGTGACAGTAGATCCTCCCCCATAAGGTGATGAAAAGGAGGATGTTCCTGTCTGGTTTTTGCTAAGTGCAGTAGCAGCTCCCTGGTCCACTTTATTCAGGAAGTCTTCAGCTTTCCCAGCCAAGTCAGCAAACCAAGACATTTTGCATCCTAATGACAGAAATAACAGCACAATTTAAGGATGAAAAGGCACTTTTCCCATTCCCAGGCCTTACAGTTTTTAAAATTGTCTATATTTATAATATATTTGAATTTTAACATATTAAATATGAACATTGGCACAACTTCCCTCCTTAGGAATAAAAAGAAAATGTAATTCCTAAATCATTTGAAAGTGTAATTTCCAAAAATAGGGCAGGAGTGGCGTGAAGTTTGCAAGTTCACTGCCTGCACCTGGAGTATAAATGTGGGCAAGGAAAGTTGAAGGAGCAGCACTTCCCCCTCCCTCATCACCATGTCTGAGATTCCCTTGAGAAAGGTACTAAATCCTGCTCAAGTGGACCTGCTCAGTGGCCAGCTGATCAGACTCTGGTTGTCTTGGGTAGCTTCCAGGTGTGACTGTGTGGAACTGTGTGAGTGTGATCAGGGCGTTTCTTGCAAAGAGAACTTGGCTCTTAGTGAAACTACCCTGAATAAACAAAGGATATAATCACTGTATGCAAGGCAAGACAGGTTATTTTGTCCATATGTCCTGTACAATACTTGTCCATATAAAATCAGTGAGTGCAAAGTGACAACATAGTTTTAAGGGTAAATTGACAGTACACAGTGTCGGATGCAAAAAGCATCTTCTTTGCCATTTACATGGGTAAAACATTTAACAGCCTTCCTCCACAATGGCTGTAGCCTTGGACAGTCACTTAAATGTAATGATGTACTGTTTTCTTCATAAATGTAACTCAAATGTAGAACATGAGGGAATATGTGGTCCAAACAGACAACTAACACAAACGTGATGTGGAAACGTGAAGCCTGAATTGCAAATATACTGGGAACAGACTTTCAGTGATGTAAGACACATCTTGTAGTTTAATTTATGAAATGAAAATAATTGCATGTTTATATAATCTGGATTTTGCAATAAGGGAGCAGATATGGATGTTATTTTAAGAATTTCTAATGTGACAATTTAAGTTTCTTAGTGGAAAAATCCTATGACACACATTCTTATACAAAGCTGAGTACTTTGATACTGCTACAAACATGACTGGGGGGGATCTTTAAATTCTGTAATTACTGACTGTGTCTGGGTCTTATAACATGCCATTTCCCAATCTGCCTTATGGATATGATCCTTTATATCTATTCCCCATGCATCTGACTGTACGTTACACTGACTGGAACATACTTTTGTCCAAAGCCTCTTACAGAAACACGTAGGAGCATGAGCTTGTAGCAGCATAGTGCAGCACTGTTATTCCTTTTAAGTAAACAGGTCGACAGGTGGAAGACAGTTAAGGTTAAGATTACACTGGGGCCATAGTTAAGGTTAATAATCTTCCAGTCATTACGAGCAGCGTGAGAGACTCGGCCGATGATTGAAAACTATCTTGTGTATGCACATCAACTACACAGCTACCATGCTAACACGATCACTTGAGTCAAATATGGTTAGTTAGTTAGCTAGTTAGTTAGTGTATCGACACTATATTGTTTCTGGCTAAGATACATATGAATAAAGGAGTTGCCACAGGAGCGACTGGGCTCCCGTCATCATAAAACGAGTGTAAACACTGTTGGTTCAACACAAACTCCATTATCGCTAAAGCTAACGACCTAGCTGGTTACCAACAGTTTCTAACGTACCGTTTGAAACGACGTCCAAGACTCAGAATGTCTCCGGTCACCTGGCTATCGCCGAGGTTTAACGGGTGAACGTGAAGAAGAAAACCAGTTTGGATAAACACAGCCAAATTACATTATCTGTCAGAGGGAAATGTTGGGGATCTTCTCTATACGTGGACAAGGAAGCGCTGCTGAGAAAGGACCCCACAACAGAGTGTCTCTAGAAAGGCCTGATCAAAAATGAGCCATGGTACTACAGGCACAAGAGAAGCCGGCCGAGGCCGCGCGATATTCTGGGCAATAAAGGTTTCTACTGGGAAACCCTGGATGACGACTTTCATGATCAGTGTGTTCAAGCTGTTGACTTGGCCTCCGAATTCCCCAGATATCCGATCGGGCATCTGGGGGATGTGCTGGAAAAATATGTCCGATCCATGGAGGTTATTTACCTTTCCAACAGCTAATATGTTGTCTCGAGCCATTAAACTTAATTATCAGTGGTGCAATAAGTAGTAGACTTCTTCTAACATTATTATTCACCTACTTTTATTTTAGAGTAAGAATAGAGGTGGCTGGTGTTGCTACATTCTCACTGTTAGATTAGGAAAGAGACAAAATGACACAGAAGGTATGAAACAGTGCCCCTTTATTTTTTCCGCACTCACTCCAAAATGCATATTTACATGGCATGCCACATCAATACAGGAACTGACTATGGACACAATCGATAACACATAGAATCTGGTCTGAGAGTTAAGGGAAAGGGAGTTATCCCATGGACAACCAACCAAGGGATAAGAGAAATGAAGCAATACGTTTATAACCAGGCCAGCCATAGAAAAGGGTTCCTCTTAAATTGGATTGTTTCAAAGACTTAAAAAGGTGATTAAATGTCCAGATGACATGTACTGAACGTTTCACATTGGTCATGGAGAGCCGGCGTCACTGTCGGGTCACAGACGGTGATCATCTACACTCTGCAAAAATACAAGAGGCTGTTCAAATTTAGGATGGACCGCAAGGGCAGATGATCACACACTTTGTTGGGGCGTGGGGGGGATTTACAACAGTAATTAATTGCTGGTCAACTCCATTAGATGTCCAGTCCAGTAATTTCAAAACAATCTAAGTCTTCTAAAATAGTGTCCTCCTTGTTCAAGGTAATCCACAAGCGGTGAGTCATTTCGAGAAATAAAAAAAAAAGAAAAAAAAAAGGGAGTGGACTCCAGAAGATCCAAAAGAGGGGGAGAGGAGTTAAATACATAAAAAACACAACTCAGTATACGAGTTTGTGTGCAATAATGTGAAAATAACAAGACAACAAATATCTGGACAAGGTTCTTCTGAGAGAGATCCTTTGAGAAAAATGTTGTCTTTGCTAAATCACTATTTCCTCTGTGTTTGGATAGACAGTCTGCTGTATCAGCATTCAAACACACATCCTCCAGGACTCATTCACACACACTCGCACTCTCTCTCAAACACACACACACACACATATTCTCTCTTGCACAGCCAGTTACACATGCAATGTGGTTTCTGAATGGTGGACTGGCCACATTAGATCAGCCCCCTCCTCTTCTTGTAGTCCTCCAGGTTGAGGGACCTGCGGGGAGCGCCGTCCTTCACCGGCAACGCATTGGAGCTCACGGACAGAGATTTTGCTTCTGCAGAACACAAATGCAGAGTCAATACGTCTGTGCTGAATTGCTACGGTTGATGCTAACAACCACTTTGTGCTGCAACAAAGCAGAGCTTCCTTCCGTCTTTAATATCTTCTGAACCAAAACATAAATGGAGAAAAATCATCTCACCTGCATTGGGAACCTGTAGGTCGATCTTAACGTCAAAATCATGAACTTTAAACAAGTCCTCTGAGAGGTCAGTGGTTGGCTTGGGGATATCTTTGTCTTTCGTGTTTGTTTGTCCCTGTAACAGAGAAACAAACAAAAAAGATATTAAAAGATATTAAGATGCAGTATTACCAAATAGCTTTTCATTTTGTTATGAATGAAGACAAAGTGCAAAATGTGTCACAGGTGGAGCAACAGCACAGCAATGGTGAAACAAACAAGCAGTTTCCTGTTTGCATGACATTTCACTTGAGCAGGACTACAACCAGGATTTTCTGACATCATTTTCACACACCCAAACAAACTCAAGTAAAAAAAAAAGTGAACACCTTTGAGTTCACTCTCTATACATTTATACCGTGAGAGTCATCGAGTGTCACGCTTACCAGTTTGTTCTTCTCTGCACTGGAGGGATCTGGTGTTGACCCAGAGCCGTACTTCTGGTTGAGATGAGCAAGAATAGCTGCATGGACTGACGGGTCTCTCGCCTATAGAACCAGGAGGATGGAAAATAACAGATTAGATTAACAAATGTAGATTCAACAGTGTTTACTTACATTGTCTGTACAAAAACTGTGCAGAAAATAACACAGAAATCAGTACAGAAATCTTACATTTGAAACCATGGTGGGTTTGCACTGTCTTCGCGTGAAAGGATCCATTTGTTGGTTTTTGGCATTTTGTCCTTCAGCCTGTGAGACAACAGGAAAATAAAAATTGGGTTATTTCAACAGTGGTAAAATTCGTAAATATGGGACCTTCTCTTCAGTTACATTTTTTGTTGTACTAGTGCTACAACGTTTGCTGCAGACAGAAACTACAGGAGCAAATCAATGTTCAATTTTCACTTCCACTTTCACCTCTTGCACAGTAAAACAGTGTTCATTTTTCTCATCCAAGTCTTAATATTAAAACTCATCACAGTCAAACAAGCAGATGTAGAGGGGTGTTAAAAGAGGATATTAGATACTTACCACGAGAGCCTTCTCAGATTCAACGATATTCCAGCTTCTGTTCCTCTGATTAATGTAGCTGAATAATAAAGGATGTAAAAAGAATTCCGTCACAGCAAAAAATTACCTCCAAAAGAAACAGTGATGACTGTCAAGGACTGTTCATTTAAAAATATAATATAAAGACGACCAAACTAGTACGTTCTGGTCAGGAAAAAAATTCTACATAACATCCCATTATAGCATAAAACTGAAACCACAAACTACCTTGTGTTCTATGAAAAAGCAGCAGCAGAAATTCAAAAACGTTTCAAAATTCAAATAAAGTCCTATAATAGGATAAAAATAAGTGCTGTGCGAGTACCTGATGGCAGAGATGTTCTTGGTCCTCTGTCTGTCAAGTGCTTCTGCCCTTTCCTCAAGCTCGTTCAGCTCATCTTGGATCACCTTGGCTCGCTCTCCATCTCCGCTCTCTTCTGCCATGGCCTTTGATCAAAGAAATATGAGAGAGGACATTAAGAGCCTGACAGAAAGTAACAGGTTGTTATATATTTAGAGCCTCTACACATTCTAGAGCAAATTTATTATATCTTCGTAAACAATGTGTGACTGTGTTCAAATGTTACTGGGTTGGGTTATTTGCTCACAGCTTATCTTCACATTCAACACAACATCAGACAGCATCTTTTATGTATCACTTTTCCAGGTCCTGAAAAAAAATACCACAGCTGTTGTGTGATTTCCTTCACCTTATCTTTGAGTAACTGCGTTTTCTTCATGGCATAATTTGGTGGTGCTTTTCGGAATCTGTCCTTCTCTTTAACAATCTGCAGAAAGTAAGGATAAAAAGATGTTTCTGTTCCTCTGCGTAATTCACGATGGCCTGTAAAACCAGCAGACATTTAAAGAAACAGACTCACATCCTCTATGTCTTTGTCATTGAACTTGTAGTTCAGAGCTTCTTTGATGGACTGCTCCTTTTTGGTGATTTCATCAAGCGTTGGGACTTGCATCCCAGCAACCATCATCTACAAAGTCAACACAAAACTTTTACCTCACAGCCTGAAAAGAGTGTTCCTGTTTATATCTTGAAAACATTCGGGTTCCTTCTTAATTGGACTTTACTGGTAACATATTTTTGCTTCTTCAGTTTTCCCTCTTTTTAAATCCACTTACCGCCTCTTTCCACTTCATGAACTCGCTTTCTGTAAACTCCTGATTTGATACAAACTCAAGCCTGAAAACCCGTGTGTCCCCGCCATGTCTGAGGAAGATACACAACATCAAAAGAGCACATTGTTAGGGAGCAGGGATAATAGAAGAGAAGGGTTGTCAACTGATTCTTGATTACCTACTTTAATATGTATTAAGCATTTGTCACTGTATACATACCTTAATTGTAATCCCTTGTTTGTTCTTGTTGATCCAAGTTGGTAAACTTTTGCCGTCTCCACCACATCCACAATTTCAGCAACCTTTCAACAACAAGGGAGGACTAAAATTAAATCAAACTTCACTAATCAGCCTTTCTTTAACTAAGTCTGTTCCTAAAAAGTCACAGATCGTCACTAACATCATTACACAAGAGCACATTGCTGTCTAGTAATGAACACCATGAAAGAAACTTTAGCCAGAAGCTAAGCTCACCCTATAAACTGGTTTACTGCTGCTGTTCCCGATCCCTATCCTCACAAAGCAGCCGGTCACAGTCTTAGCAAAGAAGGGCATGTGGCACCAGCGTTCCAGCTTGTTTCTGGACAGGCGGATCCTGTTGAGCTCATCTGGTAGTGAAACAGGCTGCGACTTTGGTGGAGTTTCCTCTTTTCTATTAGCAGAAATGTAACGTGTAACGAGTTAGGTGAAAGCAAAAGGTAAAGGTGGTGGCATGACTTCAATCAATCAAATCTTTTAATGCTTAATTACTATGAAAGGAATGAGACTTACTCATCATCATCATAAGATGATGAACGTGAGCTCCGATCACTTTTGACTGATGACTTGTCATCGTCTTCCTCCTCTTCCTCCTCGTCGTCAGAGTAAACCTCACTCGTCTTCAGGGGCTGACGTTTGGCCAGCAGTTCCGCTGCTCACCAAAGAGAAGAAACCTCAGCATTTAGAACTGAATGAATTCTCACAACATCAACGTCACAGACCAGTTAAAACTCCAACCTGTTTTGTTTTTCTTCTTCTCGCGCTCAGCTTTTAGTTCTTCCATGGCCTGGGACTTTTTGTCAAGTTTTTCATCACGTTTGGATCGCCTCTCCTTGTTGTGTGACATGACCTACAGACGGGTGCACATTACAACCACACAGAAAAACATCAACAAACCAGATATTTCAAACCTTACATTACATTAACCTGCAATTTTAAAGTTGGTCTCAGTAAGAAATAAGAATTTATTCTTTATTTTGATCCAAAAACTTAAGTTTCCACATTATTGTTAAATATGTCCAATAAATTTTAAAATGTCCATGAAACTGAACTCACCACTTGTGTGTCTTGAACCTGAGATTGCTTCCTTTTTTCTTGTTCCTCCTCCTGCTTCTTTTTCTTCTCCTCCTTCTCTTTCTTCTTTGCAGTCTTCAGCTTCTTCTTAATTTCAAACCTGTCAAGACAAACGTCGTCTTGAATGAATAAACAGTGAGCTCACACACAGCAGTGTGAAAATGCCACACTCTTCCCAATGCATGAGGGTTTTTACATTTTATCGCAAAGAATGCTATGAGGGAAAATGCTATGAGCTGTACTCAAATAAATTAAACATCCTGTTTGATGTTTTAATTTAGTTTAGTTGGTATATGAAGTTAATTGTTTTAGCTATATCTTTTATAGCTTTTGGTCCAACCTCTCTGTTTACATCTCCTCTGTACTTGGTTAAAAAAAAAAAAAAATTTATTCAACTGTATGCAATGTACCATTTTTAAAGATTTTCCTTCCCACATTATCCCCACTCACCGTCTCTTTAGCACCTCTCTTTTCTCAATTCTGTTGAACAGCTCTTGCTCTCTCTCCTTCTCCGTCATCTGCTCCAGGCGAGCTCTGTCCTCCGCGTCTCCCATCAAGTCGTCGTCATAACCATCCCTGAACACCTCGTCCTCGGAAGAGTCCGAGTCTGAGCTGGAGGACGAACTGTTGCTCTCTGAATCAGACACCTCACCTGATAAAGAACAATTTATTCACACAAGCGGAGGCCAATCAGCTGACTTCAAAGTAAAGTAACACTAAACAAAACACTATAGAGTGGGAATGTCCTCAACCCACCTGTAAGTTGGTCTCAGAGCCAATCAAGACAATTATTTTTTAATTCATCAGCAGTGGCTATTTAAGCTTGACCACATTCTATTTCTTTACTTTACACTAACATTCTCTCTCTACACTAATTTTCATGTGTCTACTGAAAGAGCAGAGCACAATTTCTGGCAGCACAGAACGCATTTACAAAACTTAACAAGTGGATGAAATGGGAGGGCCATGGACGAATTTAAATGTTATCTTTTTTTTAATATTTTGCAGAGTCACTTTTTTTTTTTAACTCTTTGTTTACACAAGTTTATTAAAATTAATGAAAGCACTTAAAGAGACATTGTGACAGAGGTTATTTCTCTCTTTTTTGTGCATCTTTATCATCTTGATTTTTCTACTGAATTTTGACCACATTTATGGAACTTTCTCCCAAAAATGTTTCCAGTTTTTCCATAACTGTGTGGACCCAATGCTGGACAATGTATCACAAATAAACAAACAACGGCTTAGACGCTACAATGTGTGCCAGCTGGGATAAATGGGATGAGTGAGTGACTCACCTAATCCCAGCCACCTAAAATACCCAAGGACATGGCACCCTGTGATATGTGTAATGTACAGTTCATAACATGTGGCTATTCTGCTTTGCACTTTCTGTAAAATGCCATTAACATGAGGACATGTGTCAGTTTGTTGTGTGAAGCTGAGCTGCCAGGTGACATCTGCACAACTTCCACTACAATGGCATCCTGTACCTTTTATCATATGTGCTTAACAAAGCAGCTATAACTTTTATAAGATAAAATGATTAAATATTCTGGTTCCTTGAAGATGCTTGTGAGGAAATTAAGAAAATATTGCTTTTAGCTTAAAAAGCATTTTCCCCTTGTATACTGAAGACACATACCCTCCTCAGGTGCAGAGCTCTCAGCTGAGCTGTCTCCATCAGAGCTGCCAGACGCTGTCGCTTTATTAACCTTTTTCTTCGTAGCGTTCTTCTTCTCAGACCCTTTCCCTTGCTTAACCTTCTTTTTGCCTTTGGTGCCACCCACAGTCCACTTGACAAAGGGAATGAAAAAAACTATTTCAGCTATCAAATAATCGTAACTGGACATTCTTGACATCTTTAAACTGTATTTTCAACATTTATTTTTACATCCCAAACAGAAAAGAGTGAAGTCTTTTAAAGCCAATACCAAAGACTGTCATACCTCATCATCACTGTCAGATGTCTCTGAGTCTGTAGAAGCAGCAGGCTTGCTAACCGGTTCTTCCTGCTCACCTGAATCAACCCTCTTCCTCTTTGCCAACGACAACAGCTCCTGAAAAAGAGAGAACAGTGATGTGGTTCCGAAAGACCATCCAATCACAAAATTGCGAAAAATGTAAAAGTGTAAATGTAATGTCCCATAACTGTAGCCTTACTCTTTTGCATCATGAGTGGACAGCTTTAAATACAGGTGTGAATAAACCCAAACCACATGGAGGATGCACTGGGATCCAATACCACAAGCCACATTCAGAGGTGAGATGCAAATGAGCTTGTATACAGAGTGAATGTGCCCCTGGTTATATTTAAGGACTGACTAGCGGACATTGGAACATGCATATAGCAAAACAAACCTCCCACATACAGCTGATAGACAAGGGTCTGAAGAATGTATCCATAGCAAATGACCCAACAACTCTTCCTGACTACCAGTACAGGCAGGAGGAGTGTATTTTTGTTTAGCAGCAGTCAGTTTCCTGCAGGTTAAAGTACACGAGGGCAAGGAAGCAAAATCTTAAAATCCGGTCATTGAAACACCTCCTGATGATGGTGCAAGCAGCAATTAGTCACAACTGTATTTCGGCAGAACTTTATTTCAAGATACCGGTTCTGAACCAGGCCTGAATGTATTTGAACAAGATCATACACTAAAGCAAGAATGTGAAGCTGCATCCTTCTCTGCTCTAAGAATGTGGAAAAGCAGCAATCCACGCGGCACTGCACTGTATCAGCAGTTATACTGAGCCAATCAAGCTAATCAAGTATTGTCTGTGAAGTAACCAGTTCACATTAAATGCAGTTTCTGTGCCCATTTTATTGTGAAATTCAGTGTCTCTGCTATCAGAAACAGTGGATTTTGGGGTACTGACTCGGAAACAGTGTTTTTTAGTGCCACAGTAATCCATGACCACGTGTTGTCTTTCATAAATATGAAGTTCCACACAGTGAGGTTTACAGATTTTACACTTGGGGTTTGATCCCTACCTTAGAATCATAACTTTAATATTATACATTTAGTATTGCAAAGATCTGATATACAATTATAGAAAACTGACAAGCTCTTAAAACGCCAAAAACCTACTCATGGTTTAAACATCTTCAGGTCTTTTGTTTTTCCCTACATGTGCCCGAGTTGTGTTTGTGTATCAACAATTTAGCAGTGAACTGCCGGGTAGTATATGAACGTGGGAGTTTACTGGCTATCAGAATAACTGAAGCAGCAGCCCTGTGCAGCTCTTAAGACTGACATGTTAGACTGTCGAGCTCCTCAATCAACTTGCCAGCGCTTGTTTGACAACAACACCGAAATAGAAGTGCAGCTCGTTGACGTCATTCAGGAGATAAGGTTCTTCGAGCTAAATCAAGTGCGGCTCCAGCTTTTGCAAACATATCCCATCCTCGTTTGGTTTAAAAACAAACAAATCCCCCAGAAGCAGCTTACTGCTCGAAAGCAGTAAAGAATAAAGGCCTATGGCGCAGTATTTTTGTGGCAACATAGTACTACGAGACTGCTAGCGTTGAGTGCATCTCTCGGAATGTAACCTTACCGCTAGCATAACTTAGCTGCCTGATGCTAAGACACTGCTGTCTGTACTACCTCAGACACTTTGCTCGGCGCTGAATACATCACAGAAAAACTCAAATAATTAGATTGTCTTTGGGAATGGCGTGTTTACTCAGAAAGGAGGCAAAGACAGTGAATAAGACAGGCCTACTCTCAGCGAGGCCAAACACAGCGCAGTCAGTTAGCCTACATTAGCTTAACCTCAAACTGCAACTTTAGACGCGATCACTTGTATCAAAATCAGATAAATGCGCACCTACCTGATCTAAATTATCGTCGCTAGCACTGTCTTCGGAGTCAGAGTCAATCACGACTCGACCTTTCCGCTTCTTTACATTCACCATGATTAGCTGCTCGGCTAACCTGCTAGCTACCTCTGTGTCGTCTAAATGTTTGAAGCTAGCCGTTGTTGCTACCTTGCTAGTTGGCTCTGCAGTCAACCACACAAAGGCACCACTGAGCATGCGCGCCCTTATTGCTGCTATGGTTACCGCTGAATCTTACATTTCTGCCCGTGAAATAAAAATCATATTTATTATTGAGCTTCTCGTGTTTTTTTTTATTAATTAGCTTAAAAAGAGAAAATTAGAGACGGTGATAGTTTGCCAAGATAGGAACTACATATCTAAATTGAGTGTATCAGTCAGGGCAGCAATCTTTGGTGCACTAAAGCTACATTCAAGGTCCACGGCGATTCAGCCTCTAACTGTTGTGTTGCTGCCTTTCCCGCGTTACACTTCGGTGTGAATGTGTGCTGAACGCTGCCCAAGTGCTTCAGCTGGGCTTCCTGTATGGACCCGGGCAACCTTGGGTTTGTAGGCGAGTGTACAAGAGCAGTTTCTTTTAGTTGTTTGTTGTTTACAGCCGCGCTATAAAGAGATATCTTTATGGTGCGGTCAACTATAAACAGGAACAAAGTCTTGCAACCCGGTACAGCATCGCCAGAGTAAGTGGGAACTGATTATGTCAGCCGTGTGTTTGTATCGCATGTCTTCAGAATAATGTAAATCTTAATCATTTTAATGTATGGTAACATTACCTATGTGTTTAAGGCATTTCAAAAATGTCTACTCCTGAACAAGGCTCTAACTAATGGCCGTTTTCATTATAGTTATCCGATAATTTTATAATTTATTTATTTAATATAGATGTCAAAATGAAGATAAATCCCATTAAAAATGGGATTTGATGATGAAGTACCACAACTGGAACTTGTTGTATTTACTGTCATCAGTTTTTTTGCACAAAGACAGTGATAATTTTATTAATCACCATCCAGACACACAATAGATGATATATGAAGACATACTAATACTAATGCCCAACCTAACACATACAGACATACACACAAGCAAATAGGCAGAATATTGGTATATATACATATTGGTCACAACCTTTTTATTTCATCTTTAAAAAAAAAAAAAAAAATCCATCTTAATCTTGATTATTTATTATCACCCTGTAATGATGCCACTTTCCTATGTGATGTATCCAGATCAACACTGAAATGTCTCTGCCAAAGATGACACATCTCCCTTCACTGAGGCTGCTGAGCCAGCAGCTGCTCCTCCCCTCCATCACCCCTCTCACTGTGCCCAGAAGAGCTGTGATCCAGGGTGAATACAGACGGCCTGGACAGCCCAAAGAAGACAAGCTTCCATGGCAGAAGATTAAGTTTGACTTTGGGAAGGGTTTAGAGGGAATAAAGAAGCAATTCACACTGCTGAAGAAAGAGTTTTTTGACCCCTGGGTCGGTCCACAGGGCAAACCAATTCTTGAGCACATGCTGGAGCAGAACAGGGTGATATGGGAGTTCAGAGGTCCAGAAAGCCTGGACCAGTGGACGGTGTCCTCAGATCGTGAGATAGGAGGCCAAAGCGAAATTTACTTGAAGCTTGGCAAAAACAATAATACCTGTTTTCTGTATGGGAATCTGAGGTCGACTCCTCCAAGGGATGGAGAGACACGCTACAGTGGCTACTGCACCATGCGTTCAAAACAACCACTGGTTAGTGCCCTGCTGTTTTTCTTTCTGAAGTTTGTGGAATAATACATTCACTTCTAATTACGGTGTGAAATTAACACTATCCAGGGTCATAGCCAAAATGAGGACACTGAATTCATGTCACAACTCGATATATTTAACTTTGGCTACTTTTGGCCTAATGAATAAAAAAATACATTTTACAGAAAATGTTATTCATGCAGGTGGCAGTCAGATGTCTACTGCACCCGTACTAAAAGTTAACCACCCCAAACTTTATTGTCTCCCCTAGGCTTCATTTGATAGGAAGGAACATTACGATTGGTCCAGTTTCAACGCCCTGCATTTGCGTGTACGTGGTGATGGCCGTCCATGGATGATCAACATTGCACCAGAAATGTACTTCTCTCACCAAAGAGATGACTTGTACAGTTACTTTATGTTTACCAGAGGAGGACCCTACTGGCAAGACATCAAGGTATAATGTCAAAAAATATTGTCATAATTTGCTGCACAGTCACTTTTAGGAATAAACAGTGATACTAATACTAAGGCGTTACTTTTTTTCAGATACCATTCTCCAAGTTTTTCCTTACACATCGTGGGAGGATACAAGATGATCAGCATGTTCTCTGGCTGGACAAGGTAGAGCAGAGGAAAAGTTACAATAAAATGGCATCAAATACAAATAAACATGACAAAGTGACACTGTTTAGTACATTTGCATCTTTGCCTAGAGATATTTTAACCTGTAACTGTAGCATTCCTTTGTTCATTTTGTGTGTCCTATTTAGTATTTATTTAATATATCTGGTTGTATTCACAGGTTAACACCATTGGATTTACCTTGGGAGATAAAACAGACGGTCCATTCCAGCTCGAGATTGATTTCATTGGCGTCTGCAAAGACTATGCGCACACTGAGGAGTTTGCTTATGAGGTGTACAAGAGGAATCCTGAAGTTTGACCACAACTATTATGGCACTGCAGATGAAATCTTGTGATACTATCAATAAACAAATGTACCACAGTCTTGCGGACAACCAATTACACCCCAGCCACCACTGTGACAAGACACTGTATCTGTGTTCTAGTACATGTGCTGAAATACTTCACCGTCATACATTTCTTAGCTTAAGAGCATAGTTGGACTCAAGAAGTATGTTTCTGGTTACATGTGATCATCTCCAGCTCAAACATTTACAAGTGGGAGGTCCTTTATCCAAATTTACTGGGCTGAAGGAAATCAAACAGCTGCAGCTGAGAAGACATTTGTGACCTTTCAGTCACAGGACAATAGCTGAGAGGCATGCAGCTGTTTTCATAACAAAATCGTGTTTGTGACACATGTTCCATTAACAATAAAAAACATTTTCCAACAATTCTGATTTTTTTGTGTGTGATAAAAATCAAATATTAAAACACTACACTTTGGAAAACTGCAATAGCAAATTTAATTTAAGAATGCAGACAAGAATCTTTTGAATAAATGTTTTTCATCAGTCTTTAACAAAAAAGTAAAAAACAAAGCATGTTGGATTTTTAAAGAACATTACAAATTTCAAATGCAGCAAAACAGGACACTAATTCTCTACACATCAAAATACATAAATGCATCACTCAGAGCTAAAAAGCTAACACATGCGTAAAATCTAAAAAAACGCAGTAGGCTGATAGAATGATAACTGCTCGTCTACTTTCCTAACAGCAGGCTAAAAGACGTAGCAGAAATTAATTTGTCAGCTGCAGATGACAAAATATTTACAGTGAAACAGGCTGTACAAACGTCTACAATCAAGCACGGTATTTCTACATCATGACGAGACCTCTTCTTGCCCCAAGCATGCTCTCTTTCTTATGCTTCCGGTCTTCCATGTGTTTTGCTCTCCTGCCCTCCCTAGATGAGATGGAGCAACATGTGTAAGATACAGATGTTGTGAGAACTCAACTGTTAAGGGAGATAAATCAATATTACACAACAGACACTTAATTTTAGACATACCTTGTTTGGACTTGATGCTGTTTATAATTTTTCTGATGAGAGTTTGAGATCAGAGACTTGTCTCCCTCTGCTTTTGTGTTTTCTTTGGTATCTCCAAAGGGCTTCAGTTTACCTAAAAACAAACAAACAAACATCAGGGGTTTGTGCTCTAGAATATTTCAGTTTAACAAGGAAACTAAAAAGCATTTGTACCTTTATGAGGCTTGTAGGTGAGGGGACGAGACAGACTCGCCTTCAGATCAAAGCTCGCCTTCTTTTGTGTTCCTGGAGTTGTTGAAGTGCTTGTGTTGCCGGTGAAAACAAACGGCCCTTTGGAATTCAGGGGAAAAATTGTAATTACTCAAATACATTAAATCTGTGCAGTCTACATGTGTCTAAATTCAGATATCTTTCAAGCGATTTCAGGTTAAGGTACCTGGAGTTTTTGTGGCAGAGAAAGTTGAAGTCTTGAAATTGCTGGGCTTCACTGCATCAGCAGTCTGTTTCTGTGGGGTGCTCGAGGTCACACAGGGTGACATGCGTGCTGGCGTCTTCACCAAAGACCTCTTATGCTCATTGTCATGAGTAGCTTCTGAGAACCTGCACACAAACATTTGGTTGCTGTAGTGTCACATTAAGTATGACATAACTTTTTAGTTCAGAGGGGCAAATTTAGAACAAAAGAAAAAACATAGTCACTAAAGTGGCTGTGAAGTCCAAAGCCTTACCAGTCACTTTACCAGCTCAGTAGGCAAAACAAAAATGGTTGTTTACATCTTCAAAGTTCCTACTTAAAGGCCATTCTGTAACAGTATTTGGCTACTGAAATTATCTCCACCAAAAGCTTGAGGAAGAAACGGAAACTCACCGAACATTGATCCTGCGAGTGGAAATGACAGATGGTCTGAATGGAGCATCTTCTTTCCCAGCAGGTTTATTTGGAGGGGCTTTGCTAGCTGAGAGCAAAGTGTGTCTGCGTTTATCATCAGCTGGTCTCTTCACCGGAGCAGGACTGAACATGGAAGCACGACTTTGCTTTGCCGTCTGTAGAGGAGATACATACTTATCCTTAAATTCACTGCACTGTGGAAGTAGTCTATGCACTGATATTATACTATTGTATTATTATATAGATTATGATACTCACTGCTTGGGTTTTGCCATCAGCTTGCTGCAGTTTAGTTTTGTCTGAAAGGTTCTAAAACAGAAAATGGATAGGATATAAAATAAGAAGACAAAAGAATCAAGTTTACATTTAGAGTTTTCTGAATAAAGTCAGCCAAGACTTGTTAGAAGCTTCTGAGTACCTTCAGTTCTTTAACTGAATTTCTGTAGGTCTCCATCTGCTTGGTCTTCCTCTGGACGTAGCAGTCAATGGACTCCATCTTGTTAAAATGCGCCTCGTGGAGTTTTTTGAAGTCTACAAAACAGACATATTCAAAAAATATTTAAACAGGTTGTGGAGGAAAACCACATCCTTACTGTAATGTGTCTCAAAAGGAGAATGAATTGAGGGGATAAAGAAAAACAAAGAACTTACTAGGAGTGACAGGCTTCAACAACGGCTTGCTCTTCTGCTGGAGGCCTTGGTAACGAGGGATTTTACCAGCTTTGGCCACTTTTGTTGCTTTTTCTGGACACATATTTAGAATGTATGTAAAATAAAGTTAGAAGATTGTATCATTATTTCATGTTAAAGTCAAGAATTTCCAAAGAAAGATGGCTGCATTACATTTTGCTCCAGAGGGAACAGGCTAGTCAGTAGCAGAAACAGACATTAACCAGCAATCAACAGCGATACTAACCTGCATCTTCATGCACAGGTGCTTCGTCCTTGATGTCAGCCTGCTGATGCTGCTTACTGCCAGTGGCCTGGGTCTCCTTGGGAGGCTCAGCTTCAGGTTCCTGAGAATCTTTGACAGAAGACACTTTTCTCTTCTTTGCACCGGGACCACCACAGGGTGCAGTAGATGCAGCCACTTCAGTGTCAGCCTTAAAGGAACAACAGTCGTTTAAGATTTTAATGCTCCTGAACACAAGGACTTGATGCTGCAACATGGTAACCCTGTGCATTGGGATCATGGCACCAACTTTACATATTTGAACCAATGAGGAGCAGGGGACATGCGCAAGGACGCAACCCGGATTTTTCTTGTAAGAGAGTGCTTGTTAGATGCCATTTACTTGTAGCTCTATTATTATTATCATGTATTTGTGTTGCTGTTTGTATATTATAACGTGTTATACCTGTGCAGCACTTGGAGGTAACTTGGCATCACACCCAGTCTCCGTCGCAGCGTCAGAGATCTTTCTCTTCGTACCGTTTCCTTTGCCTCGGCGTGTGTTCACAAACACAGCGCTGCTGGAAACGCCTCCCTTGCAAGCCGCATCTTTATTTTCCTGAGCACTGTCTTGTCCTGCATTTTCATCTTCTTGGACAGTAGCTGCACCCTTATCCTGTCTCTGGAAAACAAACAAGACATCACGCTTTGTTAAAAAAAGAAAGAAAGAAAGAAAGCTATTGTTTAAAACTGATCTTGCAGCAACGGTATCATAAACCAGGAGTAAGTTACCTGCTCTCCCTCCTTGTTGTTCTTTTCTTGTTGGTAATGCTGCTTGATCAGTTTCAGGAGTTTATCGGCCTGTTTTGGAACAAAAAAAAGTTAGACAAATTACACACAAATGCCCACGTTAGCTTACAGTCGCCGCTAACGTTCAGCATAACATCCAACTATCGCTAAGTTCATTCATAAGAGCAGTGCTGTTACCTTCATGTTTGCTTTAAGTCCGAGCTCCTTGGCGAGACTTCGCAACTCTGCATATTTCATGGAATCCAAATCCATGTCGGTGTGTTAGTTTATTCCGTTTGCTGGAAATAAATCGGCATACACGCTTATCGTTCCTCACTGAGCCGTACCGTGGCGGAGCCTGACGGTTGAAATTACCTCCGATTCAAAACACAGCAGCCAGAGCCGTTTGATTGGCTCCTGGGTGTAACCGGATGTGCCTGGCAGCCAATCACAGCGAAGAAGTTTTTTTTTTTTTGGCATTCACTCAATGTCAGTTAACATTTTCACTTGAATCTCGTTTCTTAAGATGCATAAAAGTAACATTACTTTGACTTTTTTTTTTAAATTTAGTATTCGTTTATTGTATTTTATTATGTAAAGTATTTCCAACGAATGCCCTTTGGCAGCTCACCGGCATTTCTCACATGACTCCAGATGGCGGCAGTGTTACTCCGAGCAAAATATAGGATGAAGAAGAAAAACTTGGGGGGGGGGGGGGGGGGGAAAACCCCCCCCCCCCCCCGGTCCCCAGGCGGGATAAACCCCCCCCCCTACCTTTTTT
>JBBMJY010000009.1:4085673-4108320 GCA_037833715.1 Toxotes lorentzi
CCCCCCCCCCCCCCCCCCCCCCCCCCCCCCCCCCCCCCCCCACCCCCCCCCACCCACCCCTCTCCCCCCCCCCCACAACCACACACCCCGCCTACTGGTCCGCAGGCGGGATAAATACTCCATACTGCCTGTTTTGCGTCCGCAGAAACATGGAGTATGATGAAAGCCTCCTAATGCAACGAATAGACGACGTAAAGTTGGCCACGGAGGCAGGACACGGGCAGCCGATGACTCTCCATTGCGCGCAATGCAACATTATCCTGGGCGACTCCGTTAGCGTCTGTGGGGAAATTAAATGTATGGACTCTATCATGTGTCTAAGTAAGTTCACTTCATTCCTCGCCGATTATTGGTCGACTGGGGAAATAATACAAGACACGATTGTTTGTTTTAGATATTAAGATTCTGCATATGTTGGTAATTTTACCTGTTGTGTGTCTCTGTGTCCCCTGAGTGTTGTTTAGTGATAGTTAAGTTTATGGTGGCCCTGAGATGCAAAACACAGTACTTCATGCGTGAGACACATAGACACATTAAAATAGTTAAGAAGACAATAGTTAAGGAAAAACTAAACTCTGGACCTTTCAAACACATCTCATGGTCTTCCTCAGTGATGGAGTTTGGTTAGTTTGTTGTGATGTAGATTATTCATGATCTAGTTTCTTACACCGAGTGGTTTTCATGAAAACCGAGCAAACTGTCATTATACCACAGTGTATGCATGAGACAACCGTGCTGCTTAAAAGACGAAGTTCAAAATATTATAAAAACACAAATTAGTCATATATGTAAATAAATAAAACAGATACAGTTGGTGGTATCAGTGGTAGTGTATCCATAACATAGCACATGGAAATATGTCATACTGTAATCTTGTTATTGCTGCCTAGATTATGCGCCCCAGCCTTTCAGTACATGATCTGCACACACGTTGACATTTCTGTTTGTCTCCCTTCAGGAGTAACCAGTGATGTGGTCATCAGTGATGCAGGGGAGTCAGGACATAAAGGGGAAATAGCTAATTGGTGAGTGACTGTTGTTGTATGGATCAGCTGCTAGATGTCAGAGTTCACACATAAAAGCTTCCTTCACCATCACCCACATGCTATTAAAGAACGTGTTCCAAGTCAGTTTGTTCTGCGCTCATGACTGAAAGGTTTCTGTCAGTGTCGCATTTGTTGTCACTGCTCTTGTTTACTTTCAGCATCTACAGCTCCCTAAAATGTCGCGGCTGCCGCTGTGCTGTGGGCAAAGTGATTCACTCAGCGCCGTCACGTTTGGCCATGATTCGCTCCCTCTTTCTTCTCTGCAAAGCAAACATCAGTTGGTAAGCCCTGCCGCTTCTGCTGAGCACACAAGCATATTGACTGTCTGTGTACAGGTTTACTGCTGTCTGGAGAGGCTAAAATAAACACGCGAGTGTTGTCCATTGCATGAATTGAAACAAATTCAGGTGTTTATACATGATTTCTTTCGTTCTATGGATACTGATAATATGAAATCGTTGTAGGCACCATTAGTTGATCCCTCAAAACTACCCTTTCTTATTTTCTTATGCAGTTACATCCTCAACAGCAGCTCAATGGTGAAAGCATCCACACTCTCATTTAATCTGAAGCCCCTCAGAGAAAGCATTAATGAGGTGAGACAACAATATATATATATATATATATAATATTGTGTTTATTCTGACAATCATGTTTCGTTTTGATTTTATTTTCACATCATGATCTGAGTACTGTTCATTCTGTTGTGACGTACTGTGTGAAAAGCATTTACTTGTTCTATGACTGGTTAATTTACTTGATGTGATCTGGCCATTTTGAAATGTCTAATTAAATAAATGCAGATGAAAAACAGATAATTAAGTTTGAAAGTCTGGCCTGTGGGTGGCGCCAGAGATCATAGGCTAAAACCCATCAGCCTCGGGATTCCAGCAAAATCCAGCTGCCTTGATTTTGGAAGGTTTAAATGGACAAATGATGACTGTAAAAAAATATCCCAGCAGAAATGATGAATGTCACAGTAAAAAAAAACCCAAATGCTTTTTACTAAAAAAACTAATCTGTGCTTTCCTTTCTGTGGCAGGTGAGACAGCAGTTTGAAGTGCAGTTGGATCACATGTCGCATGTTAAGAGCAGACTGGCCGACAGGAGTGTTACCAGTGAACTGGATAAGTAGTGTGAACAAGCTGTCTAGACTGTACCTCGTCCTGGAGTTAGGGACTCCTCAGTATATTTCCTCCTGTAGGCTAGTTTGTGTTGTATGTTATTTTTTCTGTGTTTGGTGTGATTGATGTTTTCAATAAATGCTTTTCAACGATGCAGGTATTGATGTCCGTTTACGTTCCTGCAGCTGGACGAATCCCTCATCTGTTTTTAAAAGATTCTGGCTCGTATTTAAATTGAAGTTCATGCTGATAGTGTAACAGTAGTAATACAACCAGAGGTGTCTGATTCCAGATGTTGTTTACAACTGTAAAATTTCTCAAGATGTCCTAAATCCTTTTACAGTTTTCTGGTAAGTAACAAGCATTACACCCTCACAGGGGTGTTGGTGAGGCTATAATCTTTTGCTTTTATTTCAAAAATGATTATGTACATTGTTTTAAGTAAACATCAACACCCAGCCATCCAATTGGCACCATGCTGCGTTTTATTGCTGAATTTCTGATTACAGATTCTTTTTTTCTTTTTTTTTTAATTAATACAAAACCAGACAAGAGGCTCACACATAATAAGCATGCCCACTTCCTCCGTCTGGAGTGCATAGTTTCTACACAGTCCACCTCCTTGGTGGAAAAGTTGATCAACAAAGTAATGTCATTAATCTTCTTACCTAAGCTTTTGTGTTTTTTTTTTTTTCATGGGAACAAAGGTTGATCAGTGTTTTTCAGCTGCACTGTTGCACTACTGCTATGGTCATGTTTGACACAACAGAGTCAGAGTGAGAGCAGAAATACTTAAAACTGCTCTCCATTACATCTTTTTTTGGTGCTGTTTAGTCTGTAAAAACCACAACTGATGATCAAAAGTACTTCAACATGCTTGCTGTTGTGTCAGACAACTGTCCCCAAGTTGTCACAGAACATCTGATATGAACATTTCAATATCCTAATTTTACACTCATTCACATTACAAAGTTGGATTATTGCATGCAATACACATCATTCATTATTCTGCTAGGTCATGCATATATTTTAAACCCATATATTCATGTTGCTAGACGCCTACTTGCTTATAAATTGATTATAAATCCCCACAAAGAGCATTACAGGGTTTTTAGAACACAGTATTCAAGACAGGATGGCGATGATGATGGTGCAAGTCAGTACATAGAGAGAAAGTGCTTTTCAGACGTGTCAAGTTCGCTCAGTAAGTACTTTGCAGCCACAGAGTTACTGAAAGCCTATATTTCTAAAAGAAGGGGTGGGTTTTGTGGATGTAAAATGCTACAAGAATTGAAATTTAAAGCATCTCTCGTACCGATTGGTTTACACTGTTGTTTTGGTGCTGAAAGCATACAAGGCAGGGAAAATAGTCTCTGAAAAATATAAGTATTTAGTTAAATTTGTCAATGTAATATCATTATGCTACAGCAGTCCTCACGTACACCTTAATCTGAAGGAAGTATTCCAAAGCTTCGTAAGTGATACTGTATTCTAAAGCCAAATATTATACGACTCCCCAAAAAAGTGTCCAATAGATAGATAGCTACCATAGGCATGAAAAGGTGGTGGGAGTGGGGGGTCCTTTCCACGTGACATTACAGAATCCTTAACACTTACACCCTGGCACTAAACTCATGCATTGTATTGTAGGTTATTGCTTCTAAAACTCTAATCAAATACAATTTTATGGATTAAAATATAACGCTCTGAATCCCAAAACTATGAGGTATTATGTACAATATAATGTCATGGTGAGATCTTAATTCTAGGACTAAAACACCACGTCAGATCCCTACCAATCAGATCCGAGTCTAGGATTAAGGTACTACTCTTAATATAACATTTAAAGGTTTCTATCATTGTCGCGTCTGAGACTTGTCTTGGGAGCTTTTTGGCTGTCACTTGATAACTACCTAAGTCTTTTGATGCTTGAGAGTGTACAGTGTATTTTAGGACATCATCTTTTTGAATCCTAGGAACATACAGCAGGTCTGTCAGAAAGCACTAACTTATATTGAGCATATTTTCATTACACAACCTAGACATGGAATAAAAAGGGGACCTTGCATTCGTCTAAGGTTTTAGGGCAAAGCTGTATCTAGATGTGGTGTATTTGAAGGTTTAATACGTCAGTCTACCACCCTTTAATTTTACTGAAATGGTTTCCACAGTTTTGAGCTCCAGTCTAGAAATCAATTTCACTATTCTTCATGAAGCAAGCATCACTACTGGTCATGCATGGCTACTATAATGTTGGCACCACAGTCCCGCTAAATAAGCTAATGCACGAGTCTATACATATCTTAATGGAAGACATTGGTGATTTTGTTGCTTTCAAACAACTTGTCACTTGTTTATACAATATACAGTTTGGTCAACAAAATGACAGTCAAGATCAAATATTGCACAAATCCCGGTAAATGTGGGTTTTCTTGTATAAATCATATAAAAATGAACAAAGAAGACTAAAAAATATGAGACCAGGGTTCCCTTCAGATAAGGATAAATACAAGGTGAATTAAAGCTGACGTTTCAGCACTGGTGTCTCTCAACTTACTGGACACATCGAAATAGCAGTTTAGAGACAAAACACAATGTTTTCCACTTAGTTTTTTGGATTATTTTGTCTCATGGTTCATGGAACAAAAGGAATCAAATGATCTATTCTGTCTCTACGGGCAGTGTTGTCTATTTATACATCTCATAAGGTCACAACATGGATAGATGAAAGCTGAAACGCTAAGAGGGTGAGTGTTAGAAAAAATGAGAACATGTAGACATCAAGTATGAAAAGGATAAAATGAAGATATATGACGAGGAAAGACAAATTAAAAGTATGTTAAAGAAAAAAGACAAAGACAAAATGAAGAGTGTACTAAGGGACGAAAGGTGAACTAGACCTTCGTAATAAAAGAAGAACTTTAAATAGTATAAGTTGCCAAACATTTGGGACCTCAAAAATTAAGCCACAAGGGAAATATCGGCACTTCTGTCTCTGCCTACAATTTGTCACTAAACCTGCAGACTTGACAAAGGAGAGCACTGTAAACCTGAAACACAACAATAATGGAGTAAAACTACGATCTTGTGGCCTTCCTTTAGAACAGATGGACAGGAGACCACAGTCTGAGTGAGTCAGTGCTGAAATGAAAGTAAATGACACTGTGCATCATGTGCATGTGGGCTACGCAGTCTTCTCCTATTCACCTGTTCACAACCTCACTTATTATCCCTCTAAAACTAAAACCAAATTCATCCAGGAACAATATGTGAAACTGCTGTGGTGCTTGACAACCATTAAGCTACTTGTACTGATCACACTCCCTTTCACTCCTGTTGGACTTGTTATGGCGATGAGGTAGAGCAAAAAAAAAAAAAAAAACACCCAATAAGTCTAATTTGATCACAGGCCTTGATCTTTGCTACAGTATCTTGTGTCTTTACTTTCGTCCCAGAAAACAGGAGCATTTGTTTATCAAACTGCTCTGGTGTTATTAAAATGAAAGTGGGGAATTTTTTTTTACTTATTCAGGAAAAACAGTTACTATGTTTACATGAAGTCTGAAAAGAATCTGACTGAAAATGTCCAAATTATGGAGACTTTCAGACAAATATAGCCAGTGCAGAAACTCCATGGTATCTCAGCCAGAATTAGGCTACATGTAGACATAGAGTGTGCGTGATGGAAATCAGACTAGCCCAAAATATTGAAAGATGTCCTCACTGATGATCATGCTGCAGAAACAGGCCAGGACAAGAGGGGATACTGTGGAGGAGAAAGGGCCATTGTCCCAGCAACAGCAGTGTCCCAAAACCCCAAAAGAGGTCATCTTCTCACTGACTCTTCGTTCTTTATCTCCACGGGTCTGGGTGGTGGTGGGAGTGATCTGTCAGCGAGGCCTGGGCTGATCTGAAGGAAGATGTTCCTCCACACTGGGCTTCAGCTGGTTTCATGACTGCATTAACTGGAAAACCCATCCTAGAATTCCAAAAAAAAAAGCACACATTATTTCCGTATTACTTTACAGTTCTGTTTTAACTTTGAACTTTAAATTTGAACTTGTCTCATCTAAAGCTGAGAGGCCAGACTATGGTATATTCATGCTGACGGTGTCTAGACATCTGCCTATTATTGTTTCTATTGCCTGATTAAACCTTTGGACGATAAAATGTCAGATACCTCGTGAAAAATGCCTGTTGCAATTTCCTCAGGTCAAGGTGACTGTTTTGACCAACCAACAACCCAAATATAATAAAAACTGAGAAGAAAATAAGTATTCATATTGGAGAACTGGGGCTGGGTTGTGGTATTTGTTTGAAAAATTACTTCAGCAACAAATCAATTATCAAAATTGTTTTTGTCAATTCATTTTCTGTCAGCCAATTAATCAATTAATTGAATAATTGCTCAACCCTGGGCCTACTCCTTAGACATTGATTAATGCAAATTACTCCTCAGACAATATGACAGAGCTCATTATGATGTAACTGAAAAATGAGGACATTCACATACACACAGTGTAACCCGATGACATAAGAGATAAATTCTTTCCCCTTATTCTCTGACTTCCAGCTAAGGCACAGAGTTGTCTTGTTTTAGAGTTACGACCCAAAAATAACTGAAATGCCACAATCTATATTCAATTTCTGGATGCAGTCACTCTTTAAACTACCTTGCCAATTTCCAAAATGAGAAAAACGTGCTGGGGAAAAGCGGCTAAGTAAAAAGCACTGACCTTGGTGCGAGTTGGTCCGAAACGATGCAGAGATATTTCGGCTGTGGTTTGGGCTGCAGCTTAACACAATGGTAAACAAAAGCCGTGGGGGGTGGTTCTTCCTCTACAGTGACACATTTAGGTCTCCCAAACTGGACGTATATCGGCTTTTCCCGTGAGGAAGGACGGCGCCGGTTGGGGACATATTTAGAAAAGAATATAGCGAAATCCTCCGGGCCCCCTTCTCTTCCCCCTTCCGCGCCGGAGAGGAGAGAAGAAGGTCCCCTCGTCCCCTTCGCCGCACACCCTCCGCTCTACGCCATTTTCGCTCTGCTACTACGAGCCAAAGGAAGAGTACGATTGTACCAGAGACCTGTCAATCACAGTTAAAGCCCGCCCCGGAAAAGCCTCTTCTGTTCCCCTAACGGTCATCAATCAATGTAACCCACCGCTAGCGGAGCTGAAGAAGTATGGAAAATCCTCGAACTAATGAATCAAATTTAAGCAACGGTGATAACAATTAAAAGCAAAAATATATAGGAACTAACACTAAAACGTTTTTAAGTCTCAAAAGAATAAATTATGATCTGTACAATCGTTAGCTAAACAGGCCCGTCGGTTATATGCTAGGTGGTTTAGCTAACTGCTCCACATTAGTGCTGAGACACCTGGATGAATCAAGTAGTAGTAAAATAAATAAAAAATTAAGATTTTAGTGTAACCTTTTGGCCAGGGCCTCACGTTAAGAATGCGTACAATCTATCAACTGGAATAAACCCTGATACCAAAATGCAAAGGTAAAAAATAAATCAAGTAAAAACAAGGCCCTCTCCAAGCTACAAACAACTTTCCAATAAATGACACAGAGAAAGCATGGCACTTATTTTATTCAAATCAAATTCATGAATCACTTTGATAATACCTAGACCAACATCACATAACGTGAATCGTATCTGATTGATAATCACATAATGATTGATAAAATGGTTGAGCTGTATTTCCTGCACTCAGCTGCTGGAGGGTGTTCTTGTAATAACTGAACAAACTCACATTAAAGATTAAAGGGTCAGACATGTGCTCTCCAATTCATGTACACTAGCCTGAACAGAAAACATACGTATATTGATGCATTTGACTCTCTTTAGCATATGGAACTACTCAATGGCAAAAGAAATTGCACAACAAATGCTGAGCAGCGCATAAATTATCAAACATATTTTTTCGTAGCCACAGGGAAAATCATAATATAAACAGAAGCGTAGCACGTTATCATGGGTTTATCTGTTCTAAGTCTACAAACTCACTGATCCACAGCCCAATTTCCACCACAGGGCCTGACACTGTTAGCCGGGGCTTTATTAGTTTCAATTAGGGAGAAAACCTTTAGAAAGCACGCAATGGTGGAAGTTAAATTTTTATAACTTTATACAATTTGCAAATGTACTATCTTTACCTGTCACAACAGGTGCAAGTGAAGACTTACATACGAGGCAAAGAGATGGCAGCATTTTTTGTGAAATTTTCATTCTTACCACCATAATTTTACTTGTAAATGCATAAGAAGTTCTTTAAATACAACATTATGAACACAATGACTCAGCAGTGGCTTCAACAGGCCCCAGGTGGTTACTGGCTCTGAAGGAAGGTCAGTCTCGCTTTGGTTTTAGTGGAACAGTTGAAACAGGTAATTACAGTCTATTGGAAGTAGCAGAGTTAACCCACGTGAAAAACAAAACACATAAACATGGCCACCGGTTCCTGTTTACTGTTGAGATAATAACTTACAAAGGAGAACCAAAGCCATGGCACTTCAGTGAGTCAAGCACAAAAATCTGTGGAGCAGGTCCTGCTTCACTTCAAGGGACAAACTTAGAGCTGGCTGGTCTGACTTGCACTGCCACAAGTCAAAGAAAAGGAGTGATAAGATCACATTAGCATTAAAAACACTGTCTGTTCTGAAGTGGAATCACATCATAAGAGTTTCACTTTGAACCATTGCATATTTGTACGGACAAAGACGCAGCATCTGCTAAATATCCATGGAACAGTACGAGTAAACTTACTGCAATAGCAAAAATCTTTATCATCCTATGCTATAAATCATATTGATGTGAAAAGTGGAACAGCAATGGTACTAAACTGTGACTCTCTACAAGTTTTCTAATAAATAATGCTCAATTACCTGGAAAAAAAAATACATAGTGACATTGCATAAAACAACCCAAGGCACGCAGCTTTTCCCTTTGTTTACAGAGCAGTGCAAAGGCAGAAACGCAAGATCTATGACATTATCTACCTAATGCTTGGTCAGACAGTGTGTACTCATAGTGTGGGCCACAGCAGCCAGCTGAGAAACTGGATGAGGTTGTGTCTTGACATCAACTGACATGTTGAAAGCTCCACTCAAAATTAAAAAAAACAAAAAACAAAAGAAACTTAGTGCAGGAACCGGATGCTCATTTTCTGTTCCACGTCCACCTTCTCCAAGACCTGAGAAAATAATCAAAATAGAACGAGTTTAGCCACAAAAATAACTGTTTTATGTTGTGGTTCTGTAATGTTTAATGGACGCAGGATGGCAAAGTCACAGCCAAAAACAATACATTCGGTAAATATTAACTCAAACACAAAACATGAAACATAACCTTCGGAAAACCAGGGTTTGGTTTAAGAACTCATCCTGTGTATTTTGCTCTTACAGTATCTAAATAAGGATTCAAGTTCTACTTTGTGCACATGCAGAGCCACCCTGTCCTGTGTCAAATGTGTCCTGCGGGGAACGTATTTTTTCATTTCTGTGGCCATTCCTGGTCTATAGTTTGTGTCCCACTGGGGCCTCCGATGCTAAAAATGTGCAGTATGTGCTCTTGGTAGTGGTACACTGTCAGAGCCTTCACGAAAAACACGCTTCACATTTCATGTGTTACTGTTATTTAGTTTAGTACAAACACCAAAATGTTTAGCTTAAAATGTAAAGAATAGAGTTGAATAAGCAACTACAGGAGAGCTGCATGTGTGAGGTGACAGATGCCCTCTGACCACAAAACTTGCCTTGATGAATTCATTGAAGGAGATGGAGTTATCTCCGTTCGTGTCAGCCTCCTGGATGGTCCTATCAGCAATGCTTCCAAGCTGTTCATCCGAAATGTTTACACCAACCATCATCCTTAAGACCTGCAAAGAACGAACAGAAAGCCCCTATGGTTAACCAGTGAAAACAGTTCAGGATAAAGATTAAATACTAGTTATGATGTTTTCCCAAATAATATCATGAATTGTTTTGAAAACATTGTTAAAGCTACAGGTATTTAAGCACTGCACAAGATAATTTGTAGGTATTTCAGTTAAACGGAAAGTAAACAGCAATCACATTTTACTAATTACATGATGATAAATAACAAACAGTACTCTGAGTTGCATGTGTCGAGAGTTACAGGCTCGTGCATCACATCGAGCAGGCGACACAGAAATCTTTTGCGCAAAACAAGAGATCTGTCTGAGTCATTTAACCCCGAGCTTATAGCAATTACAGGTCACACAATGTCACTGAAACCGAGATGGCTTCACAGAGGGACAACAAATGACATGGAGGGAGCACAGAGGAAGACAAAATACAGGATATTAGACTGTGTGGGAAAGATCAGCTGTAGTTAAGGAGCGATATCACATCATTATCAGCATAAGGGCAAAGTCTTCTAATTGACACCGATATCCTTCTCTCTGTAGAGCACTTTGAAATAGATATTGCACAACAGCATTTCCTCCCTTGTTAAGCACAGAGTGAACAGCAAGTATTTTCAGGAGGTAACAATGGATTTCCACGCAGAAAAGAAAAGACGCCTTATCATTCACCCTCAGGTTGATTTACTTATTGCGTGCAAGAGCCGTTTCCACAAAATGTGCTGTGACTCAGCGTCTTATTTACGTGACACACACGTCCACTCACCTGCAGCAGCTCATCTCGAGAGATTTTGTCATCTCTGTCCAGGTCGTACAGACGGAAAGCAACTAGAAAAAAAAAAAAAATCTATATATATAAGTCATAACAGACACAGTAAAGCCACATTATGAAATCCCTTG
Organism: Toxotes lorentzi; assembly: GCA_037833715.1. Lineage (NCBI taxonomy): Eukaryota > Metazoa > Chordata > Actinopteri > Toxotidae > Toxotes > Toxotes lorentzi. The sequence continues at coordinate 4,096,639 of JBBMJY010000009.1, forward strand.
AATTTTCATGATACTGGTCACCAGCTCCACCCAGACACACCTACATGACTGAGTTCTATACTCACAGAGCAGTTTGTTTGTCCTGCTGTTGAGTGGCTCACTGGCAGTGGGGTTCTTGTTTTTCTCATTGTCTTCAATTGGTCTGAAGTGAGCCAAGGTCCGCATGAAGCCCCTGAAGTTTACCTGGTCCTCTCTAAAAACCACAGACCAACAAATTACCTCAGGTAAAGAACTCACTATCACGTTCTGGATGTGGAACAGACACAAAATCACTGATTCTTTAGTGCTGGCTCAGGTTACCTTTATACAAGAAATAAATGTTGGAAACACAATAAACCATGGAAACACAATGAAATTTCCAACTAGCCGTAACCTAACACCATTTTACCAATTCAAACATTCTTCAGCTCTATTCTGAAGTTCCTCTGAAGCAAACAGGCCCAAACCAGAGCAACAAGAACACATCTGAAAGCATTAAAACACAGCTAGAATTACGACGCCTACACATCTGACTTTTTGGGATTTTAATGATACATCTGCAAACATCTGGTTTTCAACTTCCACACTGATAAAACAGCCAAACAACTGCCAAGTATACACAGAGAACCAGCGGTGCACAAAAACCCAAGTTGATTTTTTTTTCCTACACAGAACTGGCAGAACAGACCAAGCTGCGTAAGTCTGCAGTCAAGCAGCCACAACTAAAAAGAATGATGGTCTGGTTCAGCTTTGCGGCGACTGTGACTCAAACACAACCTGCTCAATCTCTCAGTGACTGGAGACCAATAACAGAGACAACTCACCCCTCAGGAAAGAACGCATTGATGATTCTGTCCCCCAGAGGATTAATGGCCAGCTCTGGGATCCTCTGGAAATCTTCTCGGCTGCGGACATCAGGAGATATAATGAAAGTAAAAACACATCATAAAATGTTTTAAGACAGGACATCAAAAGAGAAATTTAAAATGAATAAATAATAAATTAAAATTCCCCACAGATTTTAGACTATCATCAACTTTAAAAAGATATGACGCAGGCCATGTCTTCATCAGCGTTTAAAAATCAGACTTAATCTGACTGCAAGTATAAGATCAGAGAAGGTGAAAGGAGGAAAAAAAGAATGGCAAATAAACAATTCTGACTGTGAACTGTTTGACTGGGGAAAAATATCTGCAATTAGTTTCTGGAATTTTAAAAAGTTTATTGGTCCATCAGTAGAAACAAAGTTAGGCTGCTGATATATATGTTAAATGTGACCACTGTGGCAACTAATGAATGTTAACAAAGTCACCTTGGCCATGAGTGAATGAGGCTGTACGTGACTGTGTGCTGTGACTGAAAGAACTGGAGCAAGAACATGTGGAGCCAAGAACTTGTTATGTGTAAACAACATCTTTCAAAAGAATGACTTCTACGACACCAACGAAACTGTGCAGAGATGTTTTTTTTTTCATTCTGTCCTTGGGAGACTGATCTGCAGATGAATCCGCTTTCTCTGCAGATGAATGCTCTTAAGTCGACGGGCTGTGATAAACTAAAATTTCAGCAGCTTTAATGATTACCCATTTCCTCACCTATTGCTTGTTCTGCCCAGACTATGGAAGAATTAACCAGAAGTTAATCAAACACTAAAGAAATGTCACACTGAGGTCTCACTGAACACACAGCTCGTTGAGACTAGCTGTGAAACCCATCTGAGAATGGCTGATATTTTGCTAAACTGTGGCTAACAACTTTTATTTAATAACAATACGTCGTCTCCAACCTACTGAATTCTTATTCAAATGGTACATTCACAGAGAAAATATTGTTTTAAAGAACACTGCTCTGTTTACAATTAAGATGATCAGATCCATTTAAATAGCGTTTATATTTTTTCTTATTTCCAGTCTCTGGATACTCTCGCCACAGCATGTCACAATGTTCTGCAGCTGAAAATGATTTTAAAAGCAACTCTTCTCAAGGAAAATAAGCCTGATGGAAGTAGGTGGTACAGCCACTTCCATCAATAGCAACTCGCAAAGCTGTGAGTGAAAAGGATCATTTATTAATGCCTTCATGATAAGCTGCAAACAGACTCTTTGAACCAGTGCTCACAAAAGCAAGGCTTTTATGTTATGGCTGGTTGCCTGCCAAGTTGCTGGGTAAAGGAACCAAACTAATTACTCACATCTCCTGACTGGTGTTTAATGGGTTTATTTAAATTATGTGATTGCTTACCTGAGGGTGCCATTTTCACCTTTATCCAAACTGGTGAAGCGGCTGTACAGGCGAGTTATCTGACTGTGGGAGACTGTGGGAGGGCAAGATACCAAAGAGAGACACATTTTTACTACCAAATGACCAGAAGACAACAGATCAACACTGCTTTGGGCAACATAGCTTTTCACCTAAATACTAAACCCCATTATACCAGAAGTCATCAGTAACAATGGTCACCTTCAGAGGTTGTATGTATGCACAGTGGTGGAAGACGCACTCAGGATTTCTTGTTCAGGAAAAGTTCCAATAATTTAATGTAAAAATACTCGATATTTACTGCGCTCAGAATCCTACTTCAATAAAATTACACAAGTATCATCAGAAAAAATGTAGTTACATCCAAAACATGACAAGAGTCCCCCGATTTTTAATAAGGGTTCACAAGACATATTACTCTCTGACATGTGGCGAAGTAAAAGTATAAAAGAGCGGAAAATGGAAACACTCATATGAAGTACAAATACCTCAAAACTGTACATAAGCGCAGTAGCTGTGTAAATGTATTTGGATACTGTTCATCACTAACTACCCAGTTACAGAGCTGAGAGAGAGACAGAGGCTCAGCAGCAATATAAACCACACGATCAATGCTAATAACTCAAAGTCCTCTTAGGCCATGTTTTGGGGATTTTACAGAGGAAACCAAAAGCTTTAAGTAACCGGTTAACTGCAATGGACGGCAATGTTAATGTTTAAGTACAGTAGCTGATGTTTTAGAGTCCTTATCACAGGAATTAGTCTGAGCTCCACTTACAGCCGGTCTCCTTCTTGATTTCTTCAATCTCCTCTTCTCGGAGTAACGTGGACGCTCTGGATCCCATGATGAAACGTTAATGTGGATTAAAACCGAGCAGAGTCGCTAGACCCCTTTTGCGCAACCAGAACAGCTGTGAAACAATCTCGACCCGGACCGACGTTAAAGTTAGCAAACAGGCTAACTTAGCGAGCTAAACCCTACTTCGTTCGCTGTGCTCGTTCTGATATGAAGGGGGGAAAAAGCAGCCGGGAACTAACACAGGCGTCTACTCTCCTCCTGTCGATCTAACTCCTCGGGAACTCTGTCTGCTATTAAAGCATCTCTCTGATCTTCCGTATTTTCATAGCACCGAGACGGGTTTCAGTCAGGTTGTCTTCCTGCTTTACGAAACAGGTGGGAAGGTACTGAGCAAGGGCGCCTCCCTTACCAGGAATCGTCCCCGCGCAATTGGGTAGCAGAAATTCCTGCCTGCTCAAAATTCGAAAATAATGTCTTGGACATAATTATATTTCAAATCATAGCACCATATAAGTGACTCTGTTAAACAAATACATCTACTACATTTAAAATAAAACGCGAGGACATTTTCTTGAAAGTTCATAGCTTCTCTTCAGTCAAGCTACAGAAAAGCGAGCCGCCCAGATGGGGACCATCCTGCTGGGGAGACCATATCAACCATAACAGTCAGTCAGCCGTTGAAGATATCACATTTTACATAAAGCTCAAAATCTGACTAAATGTAGTAAGAAATCATTTAATCAAGTGAAAAATATAACTCAATACACGGATAAATAATATTGTTAGATAATTAGAGGATAGTTTAAAAATAAATATATGATTACTATGCAGCTCCTTTAAACTCTTATTATTTGTTTTAACATTTTCTTATTTCTCCTTTACCATTTATCAATTTAATAATAAATAAATAAATAAGGAAACACTCTCAACTCTAACAATTAATCATCACATTTAAGGATAAATGAATGCCCACCACCACAACACGTGTTTATCATCAAATAATAAATATTAACAGCAAATTATTTAAAAACAAAAAATCCAATCATTTAAATTCATATCTAATAATGAAGCCAAGTAGCAATTAGGACAACAAATTGCAAAAAATTCAAAGCCAAATATTATATAGTAAATTAACAGTAGGTCAAATAATGAGAGGCCAGCTATCACATATTAAATGAAGAAATAGAATAATAAAAAGTCAGTCATAAAATAAGAAAAGAAAAAGTCCCTCTCCCAAAAAACAAACTAACAAATAAAATCACACCCTTATTAAACATAGCTCCATAGTTTTTATTTTTAATTCTAAGATTAAGTGAACCACTAGATGTCACAATTTCATTATTTGACATTGTTCCTGACATGCTGGTTTGTTATCTGAAGTGTGCTGTAAACCTGTCAGATAACACAAAGCTCCACTCCCAGTCAGTCCGATCTGTGGCACAGGGACTTAACATAAAGTGCAGCTGAGATTAATGGGAATGTCCACTCTGACCTGCTGGTGGCACTAAAAGAGAAGTCAGTAAATCTCCAAAGATATCATGATTCATCAGTCCTTTAGCGCCATCATCAGGTCAAGATTTCTGCAGGTTTATGATCAAATACCTGCAAAACTAATTACATTTCCATTAGCTGCTGCTGTACTTTGTGCTTATTGCTAATTAGCAAACACAGGTGCAAGTTAAATGAAACCCTGTTAATAATATTAACAGGGTTATTCATAGTAGTGGTTTTACATCTTATCACTAGTTGAAATTTAAAGTCAAATCAGTCTTTGCATTTCTGTCACTTATTTTCACAAACTTTTTAACTTTGATGAAATCCAGTCACAAGAAAGCAGATGTCTCTATAGTCTTGTCTGTCATTTGAAACAGCAGCCTGTTATACACAGAGATCGTTTGCTAATATGTACTCAGGAAGAGGATATTCTTAAAGGGGTATAGTTCCAAAGCACGATTCAGTTTCCCGAGTTGTCGGGCACTAAATACGCTTGAAATCCTTCTTATAGAAAGATCTATCGTCCTGTAAAATGCATCAACAAGCTCACAGGTAGATCAAAATCCCTAAAAAGCTGATGCAGGTTCAGGTATAAGAGGATGTGTGGGAGTGTAACCATCGATCAGGCAGAGGACTGTACACTTGAAAGGGTTTTGATCATAGGAAAAGAAGCTTAATCCGGTTCTGAAGACTGAAAAGTGTTATTGTGATACTAAAGAGTAAAAACGTGCACTGAACATCCACAAGAGGTAAAAACAGTGGAAAAACAAGTTTGTTTGTTTTTTTGCATTTTATTATTTTTGGTCTGTCAGATTTTATTTCAACAAAGTCTCCAGGTTCAACAAACATTCAATATTAAGTCGGATTCTTCCTTTACACATTCATGCAAGGCCTTTTGTACACAAGTAAAGCTGAGAGCAGAACAAATTTACATGAATTTCATGTTATAATTATCTATTCTATGTGCTAAAAAAAAAATCGGAACCAGTAAAACATCTATAAACCTATCACAGTGATAATGCATTTCATCATAAAACAAGTTAAAAAAAAATTCTCAGTAAAATCAGAAACACAGGTTTAAAGTGTTATAGTGTGCTGATAAAACAATAACGTCAATTTCACATTGATTCCTAAACAGTGCAAAGGGAAGCATCGTCTTCTCAGGCCGCCATGGAAGACGTAATCTGATCTGAGACTTTAATGGATCTGTAGAAAGGCTTTTACTTGCTGAAATGACACACAGAGTCCATGGCCTGCTGGATGCTGCAGAGAGAAGCAAAACCAAATTACTTCTTAATTAGGATCAAATAACAGAAAAGAGGGGACAGTTTCTTTTCTATTTGTTTAACTGGGGTTAAACTGGTATTCTGGTGAATATTCAGAGTGATACGGGGCTGAAATTAGTCTATTAGTGCATTTAATTTTAATAAAGGCAGAAGTTCCTAGAGGCCAAGACTTCTTTTGTACAACCAATAGACTAAAACCCAAAGATATGCAGTGTCCAGTGGTATCCGTTTAAAAACAAACAAACAAACAAAAAAAGAAAATCCTCACATTTGAGAAGCTGGAATCAACAGTTGCATTTTGGTTGATAAATTACATTAATGACTAATGGATTATTAAAAGTAATATTTGTTTATATGAATCAACAGATCAATTAAACAACAAACTGTTTTGCACTAGAATGATATTAAATGCCTTTTACTGGATGGGATACTGGCCAGTTATGAAGACCAGTTCCACTTTGACTGGAAGTTTATTATTTATGTATCTCTCTGCCTTTTCACTCTTTGGTAAGTTTCTTAATTTAAAACCCTTGAACTAAAAAAAAAAAAGTGTTAGCTTATCTTAAAAATGGACAATTAAAAAAAAAAAATTCAGGTGTCAGTTGTGCCTCAAAATATAAAATATATCAGCATTGCACTTTTTTTGAAGTCCATATTGGTCAAACCTTTTCCGTAAAAGAAGCCAGTGAAATTTGATATTTTGCTGTTTATTTTCAATATTCATTTTGGTTATAACTTAACTAACTAAAAAAAAAAAAAACATAAAAAGACCAACTGATGGATTTTATTTAAAAAATGCTGAGTAATTTCCTAAAACAGCTGGACACTCTAGTTTTCAGTTGTTACTCGAAAAGGAGTAATCAGTGAATTTGTTGAGGACTATTTTCAGCTGTGGATTAACAGGCAACAGTGAGGATTTTGGCAACAGGATGGTGAATGTGGGATTGAGTCAAAGTAAATTACTGTGTGTGTGTGTGTGTGTGTGTGTGTGTGTGTGTGTGTGTGTGTGTGTGTGTGTTCATGGTAATGAAAGAACAGGCCACGCAGGGCAACAGTGTGACTCACTGACATGTTTTTAATATATATGATATATTGGTCACAGCCACTGATCTTTTATGGACTAATAACTAAATTTTCCACTGCACAAACTAAAATGTTCATCAAGGTTTATAAAGAAAAAAAAAGTGTAAAAATACTGGTTTAAAAAAAAAAAAAAAGGCTTTTATTAAGTGGGAGGTAGACCATACCTGTCTGCCGGATATCCTCTCTCACACAGGTTCACCAGAGCGTACAGATGTCTCAGAGCATATTCAAACTGAAACACAAGAGTGCATCACGTGTCAGAAGTGTCACCAGACAGTCTGCGTTTTACTGTATGTGGTCCTATAAATGTTTATGACAAAAGTTTTATTTCCCCGTTGTATTTGTGGAACCTGAAATGTCAAACAGTTTCCATTAAAGAGAAAATTTTCTGAATAAACCCACACAGATGCATGAAAGTAACAATGACAATGAAAAGCTTTCTCATTTGTTTTAAAAGGAAAACCCAAAAAAACAAATTTAAATAAAACTTCCTTTTCTGGTCACAGACAGCAGAGCTACTCTCAGGCATTTCATCATCATACTGTTCCTTATCTAGTTTTGGTTTCACACTCATCTCTACCAGGGGGTGTTTGTCTGATCTAGTTACAGTGAACATCTTCTGATATCTCTTTGATGTGGGCCAAGCTGGGGCCAACCATGGTGAACAGAGCAATGACAACACATTCTGTGTCACATGTATTAATATGCCTCATCTACTGTATGCTCACTTTCTTGATACAGGGTTTTCTTTTATCTCTATTTAAATACAAATGCAAAATCCAGGGCAGCAACCAATGACACTTTTCATCATCAATTAATCTTCTGATCATTTTCTTGATTAATTTTTCACATATATTAAACAGAAAAGGGGTTTGAAAAATGACTAATTTTAACTCTACCAAAGTAATTTATACTAATTTATATTGAATATTGTCCAATTCTGACTGTTCTCGGATCATCCAGAGCGTCCATACTGTCTCATATTTCTTTCTTCTGTGTTCACATGGTCATCCAGTTTTCTGAATCTGAATCTGATCCAGGATAACACCTGTGTTTCTCCATACTATGAAGTCTATGTCTGCTGTGAACAAGGCCTATAGAACAGAACAGGTAGCCTTATACAGCAATTTATGTGCGTTGGTTTTGCTCATCATAACCTCTTGATGACGTGTACCTGCACACGAACAGGGGCCATTTATCAGGCTGAAACAAGCAAATACACGTGTGTGCAGTGTGGAAGTGCTCAGAGCAAATCTCACAGAAAAAAAAAGTTTAGAATCAAAGAACAAACATGTTTTTACATGAGGCCTAATGAGTTTAGAATCATGATGTGAGAACTGAAGCTTATCCTGCTCTTGCTGCTTACTGTCAGTCTCTCTGGATTAGTGTCAGCCGAATGCAAAAAGGTCGATGAATGTTAATCTGATACCTGTTTATGAATAGCATGTGAAACAAATCTGCTGTTTCCCCTTTTAAAGCAGAACTAGACCCTTGACATGTGAGTAAGTTTTGACCATGAGCAACAGATGAATCCGGGCAAAACTGTGACTAAATCAACTATTACACAACCCCCCCCCCGGGCGATTTAAATGAGCAGAAAGCAGCTCTACCTCAGTTTTGTGCCAGTTGAAGCAGTTGTGTTTGTAGTGGTCCACTGCAGCCTTGTAGCACTGATACTGGGACAGTTCAACTTTGTCGTTGAGGACCTCCTGGGCCTTGAGCTTATTACCGGTCACTTTCTCGACCACTTGGTGCATAGTCTCAGCCATGGTCTCCCTGACCTGAACACGAACACACACACACACACGTTTACACACTGTGAGGAATCTGTAATGTGGGAACTGTCACAGTAAATGTTCAGTTTGTGCAGTTAAACGCTGATTTGCTTTGGAATACTTGAACAATCATCCACAGAAGACCTGAAACATGCAAAGTTCTGTAGACAGGGAAAACACCAGTGGGCTTTGTCACTCTTTACCTTGAGGTGGGTGCTGATCTCCATCAGAAGGCCCCTTGCAACGCTGATATCATTGGAGGCCATCAGCTTCCTCTTGAGGATGGCCAGAGGAACATCAGGGCTTGGTGTCAGATCCAGATTCGTGATTAGCTGCAGGGTCATCGGGGGAGCAGGTGGGCTGTCTGCTTTGCGTTTACCCTGAAATGCTATCACCTTCATGTGGCCCATTGTCTGTACAGAAAGTGAGAAACTCAAGATGAGTAACTGAATGCGAGCAGGAAAAAACAAGTTTTCTTCCTCACAGTTCATCGTGACTACTCTGCCCATGGTTAATATTTAAAATAAAACTGTACATCCCCTAAATTGTTTCGTGGTTAGGTGAGACAAACTTGCCAGCAACAGACATAAAAACCTATCTGGTTCATATTGGGTGGTTAACTGTACATATTCTCTCTTCAACAGTGTTCATTCTTTTCTCTCACCTTGTTCCCATACTGCTGGACGTGGCTGGTGTTTGTGTGGCTCTTCACAATCTTGAACTGCTTCAGCAAAGTTTCTTTTGACAGGTCCTCCTGGAAGCACAATGTCAGACAAAATGTTTTATAATGTAAGCCATGAAACAGTTCCAAAAATGCTGTAATGACCTGTAAAATTATAGATTTCTTATCCATCACAAATTAAACACTGTGGTTGGTACTTTTTCCTGTTTGGTTTTCTCTTGGTGAAATTAAAGTTTCTGTTTTGTGATGCTTATATATACATTGTAGGCCTATATGTGCCATTACATGTGTATGCAAACTACCCAGCTCTTATTCTGCTGATGAAAAAACAAACTGCTGCTGCTGGAAACTTTTACCACTTCCTTTTCCTGCCTAACAGGTGTTTGGAACAGCAAGTAAACCTTTAATGGACAACATATAGTCAGAGTTACTATTGCACTGTTCAATATCAGGAAGCAACAGTAAATTGCTCACATGTGCAATAAACTGTAAGTGCAGTCTACACAGGTTAAAATGTCTAAAAAGTTTTATCGTTGCATGTAAAATGTTGTGTGGAAAAGCAACTGAAATGTCGGATGAAGATGAGGTGAAGCACAGGATGGTTTTGAAGCGTCTGCTGAACTGTAATCGCTGAAAGGATTTCAAAGTTAGCTTAATCTTTACGCCCAGTAGGCACTGAATTGTAGTGTGTCTGTAGATGCTGAAAATAGTTTAACCAGTGGTTGACAACAGATGAAATGTCAGTCGATGTCTAAGCCATCAAAGCAGCTGAAGTCTCAGCTGCCGTACAGGAGATGAAAGCTGTAGTTTGATGTTTTGGAAAATGTGCTTATTCGCATTCTAGAAGAGAATTAGATGAGACTGATAACATATCAGCACATCAGCACATACAATAAACAAAATCCCCCGTAAAACCACAACTTGTGATTTTTATGCCTCATTTTCCATACAGACTAAACAAACAAGATATAATGTGCTAATTAATGAGCTTGAGAAGTGCTGTTACTGTTGGACAGAACCTGTTTACAGTCTTTATGTTAAGCTAACTTGGCGCTGCCTTTACAACAGAGATATGAGTGGTACCTGTCTTCTCATTTAACTCTCCCCTAGATTGAAAATAAGCATATTTCCCAAAATGTCCAACTATTCTTTTACACTGACCTTTTAAAGAATAAGATATTAAAGCACTTGAAAGGTAAACTGAAATGTAAATGATGAAATTAAACACTCGTGCGTTCACCAAGTTGCAGAATATGGCAAACTGTGATTAGAATTTTCATTTAAAGTTTCATAATTTTAACAAGACTAATTTTTTAATGAAATTTAATGATCTGGATACAGCAGGGCAAACGTCACCCACCACATCAGAGTCCTCCATCCAGTTAACGCTGTACCAGTCGCCCAGGTATGTTTCCCTCTTATCGTCATAGTAGCAGGCATAAGAGGACTCATGAGGGTTGGCTGCTGTGGTGGCGAACACTGGAAAACACAGAGACATCCTCATATTAGTGGGTGTAATAGTTCGGTAGAAGATTAGAATTCTCCAGCAGGCAAACCTTAACATGACTCGCATGTCTGCTTGGCATAAACACTTCAAAAGACAACACGTGAACCTCGTAAGGACAGTTTGAAGTCATGATTAAAATTATTAGTCAATGAGACTACAAAGGGATGTATGTTAAAAAAAAAAAAAAAAAAAAAAAAAAAAAAAAAAAAAAAGACAATGGGATGTAAAACTGTCTTGGTTACACACAGTAAAACCAGGACAACTCCTGTGCACATCCCGCTATGTTTATCACATGAGGCCAAGCACATGACAGAGTGACTAGGCTCACAAATTACCAGAAGCAATAATGCTGACCTTAGTGTTTGACTAGACATGACAAAAGTGACAAAACTGAAGTTGAGTCCACAAACCACAATGTTGTCACAGTCCGTTCTTTTAATGACCAGGAAGCAGCTTACTAAGGAAATCACATGAGTTCATACTGTTGATTATTGGCAGATTGTTGTTTTTTTAAAATTCAAAGTCAAATGCAGGTGAAGTCAAAACGATTGCAAAGAAAAGTCACATTCATGTTTTTGCAGTAGTTTGTTGATTTAGGATTTTTATTGACTGTGTTGGTTCGTTATCTGTAGGTTTTACTGGAAAGTCACTCTGATGAGGTAAAGTTCAACTCACCATCAATGTCAGCAGGCAGTTTGTTCATCATTGACCCAGACTCACATGCCTCAATGTAGAACACCATCTGTGTGTGTGTGTGAGAGAGAGAGAGAGAGAGAGAGAGAGAGAGAGAGAGAGAGAGAGAGAGAGAGAGAGAGAGA